>JAQJVK010000020.1:6022819-6447819 GCA_035578135.1 Flexamia atlantica
TTCAGCCAGAGCGTGAGGAGCCGGACATCACTGTGTTCGTGTTGAGCCGGACATCGTCGTGGAGCGACACCATCAGAGAGGTGGTTGGCCTGATACAAAGGTTATTGAAATAGAGTGAGTGGTTTGCTGTACTTACTAACTTACTAAGGTAAATACTAACTACTTTTACCAAATCACATGGAATTAATTTGAAGTTTTCATCCATACGGCTATCGTAAATGCAGTGGGCTGCAGGCAGAACGCAATCATGGACAAACTTATGACGTGTTTTATGACGTATACAAACAATCCATGACGTCACTTTAATGTTTTTCTCCTTAAAATCACGGTAAATTCCCTGATTATTTGCAAATACGGCAGTTTGAGCGAAATTGCAGAGAAAAAGTTCTTAAAGAAGGACTGCGAGTCCTGCATCTGTACTAATGCTCAAAACTCTGCCAAGTCATTGAGCTGGGTCCAGACACAACACTATTATTATATTCCAGGGACTAAAAGACGACTATAGATAGTAAGTGGAGGAAAAAATATTTGTTTCTGTTATTAAATCTTTAGGTAACAAAGCCAAATACCAAATTTTATTTGATTATATTCAGCCGTGCGGCGAGACAGCAAGTAGATTAGTAGCACAAAGGTACTTTCCCGACGGGTGGGGAATCCCTAGGTTCAGGGGTCGGTCCAAAAACTGAACCCCATAAGAATAACATGGGAAAACAAGCCGATTACGCTGTAAAACCAGTATTTTTCCACTATTTAGGAGTACGTTCGGATCGTGTTTTGAAATCTGTTGTTTTTTTTACGATTTAACCTCTGAAGTCATGAGTTCATCATTTAATAAAAGTATTGATTCTGATTGACCGCTTATGATTTAATTCTTTTTCCAATTAATATGAGGTGTTCAATATGCGATGAATTGTATTCAAAACTTCATTGTATTTGAAACCAAGAGTACGCAGTGGAAGAGTGACAGTCCTGCGGCTGGGACGCGGTTGGCGGCAGCTTTGTGGCACGTAATCGGTGGCTCAGTTACGATGCATTTTTAAGGGCCCGCTTATCACTCCAGCACAGTTACGCTGTCTACCTGATCTTCGTGGCTCAGTTTCAGTGCACTGATTTAGATTTTTAGTGGAGGTTAAGAGGAAGGGAGCTCTGATAGTACTCAGAAATTTTTTTAAATTTAATTTCAGAAAATTATTGGCAGCACCTGAGGCCGCGCCTCCACCGGGGCCCTCCGGCGCCGCCCCGTCCCGGCCGCGGCCCTCCACCGGGGCCCTCCAGCGCAGCCCCACCCCGGCCCCGGCCCTCCACCGGGGCCCTCTGGCGCCGCCCCGTCCCACCCGCGGTCCTCCACCGGGGCCCTCCGGCGCAGCCCCACCCCGGCCGCGGCCCTCCACCGGGGCCCTCCGGCGCCGCCCCACCCCAGCCGCGGCCCTCCACCGGGGCCCTCCGGCGCAGCCTCGTCCAGGCCGCGGCCCTCCACCGGGGCCCTCCGGTGCCGCCCCACCCCAGCCGCGGCCCTCCACCGGGGCCCTCCGGCGCCGCCCCGTCCCGGCCGCGGCCCTCCACAGGGGCCCTCCGGTGCCGCCCCACCCCAGCCGCGGCCCTCCGGTGCCGCCCCACCCCGGCCGCGGCCCTCCACCGGGGTCCTCTGGCGCTGCCCCGCCCATGGTAAGAAGTTTGAAACAAAATTAGATTACTCAGTTGCAGCTTCGCTTGCAAACATGGCAATCTGTGGTTTACCTTTACTAAGCTTTGACTGGGAAAAGAAAACCGCTTGCGTATTATTATATAAATTTTCTACAGTTTTGCCATCGGCCATGGCACCTAACAGATTAGAAGACCCGCAGGTAGATGGCTCATGCACTGGGGCCTCTAGTACTAAATTGAAAACTACAGTTTTGACCATCTATGATATTATATCTGTAATCTCTGTGAAATTACGGTGCCGTTAGTGTAATATATCTAAATAACTATATAGTCGCATGTGGAACTCACTCACTGACTGACTGAGTTATATTACACGTTACACCAATTCTATACAACCGCTTGTGTAACTGACTCACGTATACAAATTCAAACCATACTTCTCGATGAGCTAGAAACTTGAAATTTGCCATGAATATTCCTTTGCTGGTCAACCTACAGTAAAAATTGTTAAAACAAAACATTTCCACCCCCAACCACCCCAAAGGGAAGGAAAACTTGAATTAAAAAAACAGGGCCGCCACGAGGAGTTTGGGGGCCTGGGGCAAAAGTTCTGGTGTGGGGCCCTTGCTGTCATGGCAAATACCAATCACATTTTACAAATGCCAAAATTTGCATAAACAAAACATATTATGCTGTGCTCCGATAATAATTCTTTTAAATAACTATTGTACTCATTGTAAACTCGTTTACTCATTTTGTTATTTAAACGTAAAGCCTAAGATAAATTATTTATATGAAAGTTAAAATAAACTGGAATAATATTTCTGTACAGAAAGATTTATTTTATGTCGACCTTCACATAATTATGATATTCATTGCATTTTGCTAAAATTAATCTCAAATTTACGTGTAATCAGGATAAAAAAACATGCAAAATACATTAGACCTGGCCTAAATTTATAATAAAATAAAAACAGTCACTTCTAAATAATTCCTTTTCTAGCCCGCGCCATTGCAAAATCATTTATTACGTCTTCAAAGTTGATTGATTTAACATAATCTACAACTCAGCCTTTTTGGTTTGTAAATATAAATAAATAAATAAATATCTTTAATTATAAGTACAGGTAGGTGACTCTTATATTTTCTTCTTAATTCTAATTAATTATTATTGTTCAAGATGGCGTCATTATAATTAGTGTGATACTAGCCTATTTAATATTTAAATTTGAAATAAAAGAATGGTAATCTGTTACAAAACTATTATTTATTCAACAATAACAATAAATATGAATATCAAAATTGAACTCTAGGGGGACGTACAAGGATTATTACAGTGGATGGGGTTAGATAAAATTACTTATGCTAATTGGATTAATATGGTACAATTTAAGGGCATTAGCTCAGTTCTTGAGAAGCATGATCTCTTCACATAGGGTTCTGGGAATCGTGCGGGCATGACATTGAAAAATTAATTTGTTTGAATATCACAATCATAAATACTTTTAAATAGAATAAATAATTTTGATAATAATATAAATTGCCAATTCTGATCTCTTTTTATATTTAATTAAATCAAGTCTTTGTTTGAAAGTCTGTTCCTCTTCAACAATGGTTGGTGAAGTAAATTTTGGATGGGTCTTACCAAGAGTTTATCTCTTCACCCTGATCTTTTCTTCAGATAGATAAATTTGGCCACTTAAAGGGGAATCAACTAAGATCAGGTTTACCGCTGGCTAACAAAAAAAAATCTACTAATTAAGGGGGATGAAATTTAAAATTGGAACGAGGTCCAGGTACAATGAAGTTAACACTTGGCCATCTCTCTCTGGAATAGAAGCTGGAGTCCTTTACAATGGTTCCACTTTTCACTTTAACAATGTAACACATGGTTCACTAACTTGGTCTTTGGTAAACACTTCACTGAATTATTAGAGATCAAATTTTGAAAAACATGCTATATAAAATAGATAATTTGAGATAGCGTTCCCTGACCCATAAATATAAATTATATTAAATTATGAATACAGCTGATCTAACTTAACTTATCTAAAATTTTTATGGTAGATGGTAATAAATTAATGAATGATTTTAGGAAAATAAAATTATCAAATAATTTATATTAACTGAGTGATATACTAGGTTGACATATTATATACAAATAATTATTAAGCTGTGTGTTTGTTTATTTATATGGGTGTTCATTTATGAAATTTAAATGTAAATGTTTGTGAACTATTACAATATCCCCTCAGAGTTGAATTAATTTAAAGAATTGAAATTAATGAAAACTCGATAATAATAGGAACAAATATTTACAAAACTATACTAAATGATAAAATATTTATTTATAATTTAAAATGATGATTTCTTAAAACTAAATGGATTATATGACCTAATATTTACAATCATAACTTCAGGTCCTAATACTGTCCACGCGCACTTCACTTATTTCAAATTTTGTTTCACTGTTCAACATTTATTACACTATTGTTTATATTTACTGGAGTCTTTTATCCCCTCAATCCATAAATAAACAAATTAATCTACAACTTTTAATTAGTTGTCCGTGTATTGTCCAAATGTTTATATAACTGTTAATAACACTATTTACACTGTATTTATTGTTGATCTCGGTTTGGCGTTATATATTTTCTAAGAGCAGTTACATGGTAGGGTCCAAACTCTTGTTCTTCATTTAACTTTTGTACAAAATAAGTCGAATGTCCCAGGATACTTGAGATGCGGTACGGTCCTTCGTATATGGCGAATAGTTTGGCTGTTTCTCCAAATGCTGCATTTGATAGTTTGATGATTTTTGACCAATACCAAATCGTTTAAATTGAATAATGTTGGTAATACACCGCGGTTAGCTCTTCTTGCTCGTGTTCCCTTCTTTTCTCGGATCCGTTGGGAGGCGAGGAATATCTTCTGTTCTAGTGGGACATCTTCTGAAAATGGGTTTTCCACATATCGTTCCCAGAACCTGAAATCTTTTCTTCCTAACTGTAGTTCATTCGGACTGAATCCTGTAGTTTCGTGAGGAATTTCGTTCAAGTATTCATTAATTTCTGTTATACACTGAGCCCATTTTCTGTGTTGTCTTGAGCAGTATGTTCTTAAGCAGCGCTTCACTTCTTTAATAGGTCTTTCGGCCATATTAAATTGGGGATGGTACACAGGGTTAAATATTGGAATAATATTGTTTTCTTCTAACTTTCTTATCCATTTGTGGCTCTTAAATTGCGTACCGTTATCACTTTGGATCCTCTGGGGTATTCCATGTTCTATAAAGTGTTGGTTAAACAATTTATTTAGTATGGTTTGTGTGGTGGCACGCTGCATTGGGTATAATTTGATAAATTTAGTGAAAATGTCCAGGACAATTAACATGAATTTCACATTTCCTCGGCCAGGCGGCAAAGGACCTATAATGTCGATAGCTAACTGTTCGTTCTTCTGATTACAACTGATACCTTGAGCGAAACCTCTTGGTGGATGAGTATCATTTTTGCACCGTTGGCACGAGTCACAGGATGCCAGGTATTGCCGGATTCTTCGATTCATGTTCTTGAAAATGAAACATTCTCTGAGTAAATCAAAACATTTCTTAGACCCGCAATGGAGGTAGTAGCAATGACACTCCCAAATAAGGCGATTTATGATGGTTTCTGGTACTACTATGAGCCATTTATTAAGGTGTTTTTGGTATAGTATTTCCTGGTGTAATTTGTATGATTGTTTGATTTTTGTGTGTTCAGGTGTATCTTGGGGTATTAATAATATTTGACGAATCTCTTGAAGGCGGGGATCTTGTGACTGTAATTTCCCAATGTTTCGGAGATCTTCTTGTAGTCTAGGGTCTGGAATTCTTCTAATATAATTGATAATTAATTCTCTCTGAGATGTTTCCTGGTTCTCTTCAACTGGGTAACTTATTCTGCTCAGGGCGTCGGCTGTCGAATTATCGGCTCCTTTACAGTGATGGATCGTGAAATTGTACTCTTGAATCGCCAATGCCCACCTTGTTAATCTATTATTCAAGAGTTTACAGGTTTTTAGAAATGTTAATGGATGATGGTCAGTTATGATGTTTAATTTTGAGCCCAATATTATATACCGTGTTTTCTGTAAACAATAGATGATGGCGAGTAATTCTTTTTCAGTGGTCGTATATCTTTGCTCTGCTGGCTGCAGTGTCCGTGATAAAAACATAATTGCTGCTTTGTCTCCATTATCTCGGTATTGAAATAAATGTCCGCCTATCGAAAAATCTGATGCATCCGTTTGTAGGTAGAAGGGCTTCGTATGGTCTGGATGGTGAAGAACATTCATTTTTAGAAATAGGTTCTTAACTCTTTGAAAAGTTTTATCATCTTCTTCGGTCCAGATAAATTTTTGTTTCTTTGAGGTGAGGCGTAGTAAGGGTTGGATTGATTCTGAATACTTGTCAATAAATTTATTATAATAGTTAATGCATCCCAAAAATGATTTTAACTGTGTCCTATTTTTAGGTGTGGGGAAATCGAGGATTGGTTTGACCCGCTCCTGGTCCATTTCCAAACCGGTTTCTGTTAATGTGTACCCCAAGAACGGAACTGAACTTTGACAAAATTTTGATTTTAAAAACTTTATCGTCATATTTGCTTCAGCTAATTTATTGAAAATATACCTCAAATGTTTTAAGTGTGTTTGGAAGTCGGGTGAAACTATACAAATGTCGTCTACATAAATTAAGGTGAATTTTTCTACTTCCTCATCGAAAACTTTGTCCAATGCCCTTACTAATGCTGCCTGAGATGTGTTGATTCCAAATGGTGTAACTTTGTAGTGGTAGGTCTTTCCTCGGAACTGGAATGCTGTGTATTTTCTCGATTCTTCAGATAGTGGAACTTGCCAATATGATGAAGTTAGATCGATACTACTGATAAATTTTGCACCTTGACATTTTGCTAATAATTCATTGACACTTCTATTACATTCGTAATCTGGAATAATAATTTCGTTCGCTTTTCTAGCATCCAAACAAAGTCTTATTTCACCAGTTTTCTTGACGACCGGGATAATTGGGTTTATAAAAGTGCTGTTGCTTCGCTCTATGATCCCTAGGCGTTCCATTTCCCTTATTTCTCGCATGACTGCGTCTTGGTGTGCTAATGGTACTGGGTAAGTATGACATTTAAAATTTTGAGGATTTTCGACTCTTAATACATGCTGGTATTTGTTACATAACCCAGGTTGGTCGGAGAATACATCTTGAAAGTCCAATAACAAATCAGTTAATTGTTGTTTTTGAATACTATTTAGATTTAAATTATTTTTGAGGGATTCTGTAATTATTTCAGGGGATAATTCACATGATGTTCTGGGGTTTGTTTCTTCAATATAATAACACTCTTCGTATGGATCTTCATTGCAGCAGTAATCTTCTAAATTATCCACATTTTTATCATTAGTAATTATATGGCATAAAATTCCAGCTCGATTTGTGTTATTGAATTGAATTACTAAATCTGTATCATTAATATTCATATGCATTTCACCCTTTTCAAAATTTATCTTCATCTTCCAGGCACTAAGTGTATCTATCCCGATAATTACTGATTGTATTAGTTTTGGTACTACGAGCATTTGTGTTAATATAGTTTGTTGACCAATGGTAATAGGAATCATTACGATTTTTGAAATTTTCCGGGATTTTTCATTGGTTGCTGTTCTAATGTGCATATTATTTACTGGTAATTCTTCTATTTTTCCTAATTCACTCCGATTTGATATGTACCAATCTTCTGCTAGACATGTAATGTTAGAACCTGTATCAATGAGAGCTGTAACTTCTTTGCTTTTGATCTTTATTCTTATTTCGGGGCATTTTTGCGATATAGTCGTATGAGTATTTTGTTCTGTTTCTTCTTCAAATAAAAACTCCCGATCACAATAAATATTGCTCAAAGTTAAACTATTGGTATCTGATTCATTATGCATGTTATTTACATTATTTACAATTTCAATTGACCTCTTATGTCCGACTTCTTTCTTATTTTGCACTGAAGATGTGTTCTTCTGATTTGAGCTATTTACATGGAGAATGAGGTCACCACCATCATCAGTGCCTCTCAGTTTAAATCCTGATTATTTTCCTCTGGCACTAGGTTTGCGTTCTCCTCAATAATGGCAGCGCACACCTGGTTTTGTTCTTGTGTCGGGTGGTATCTAGGCAGTGGTCTTCTCTCTTCAGACGGCGGTTGGTTTGATGGTAGATTGGGAAACTGTCTTAGGTCACGGTAATCGTTTCCAAATCGATGGCGTCGGTCGTCTCTTTGGTACCGATTATCGTGGTGGAGGTGATTCTCATGTCTCCGATTGTACGGGTGGTACTTAGGTGTGTACGCTCGATTGTCCGTGTTTCTTTCATTGTAGTGTTGGTTATGACCTTTTCTACCGTGTTGGTGGTGGTTTCTATTTACATGATTTTCCTCAGGTGTATTTTCCTTTTTATGTTTATGGTTTTCGTTCCTTTGATGGTTAGGTGACCTTGCTTGTTCTCGCAGATCTTCTCTCTGGAGTAGAGCTTCAAAATCGCAGACCGTCTGAATATTTTGAACTCTATAGGCATCTTGGATTATGTCTCCAAAGTGGTTTGATAGGCAATCGAGGATTTCTTTTTCGTCCAGGGGAGGGTTTAGCGATTTAAGGGTCAACACCCGCTCTATAAAATACTCTGATCGGTTCAGATAACCATTTGGCCGATATCGTTCATTTTCGATCCGTTGTTTGACGCCTCTTTGGATATCTCGGTTCCAATATTTCGATTCAAACATATGTTGAAAATCATCCCATGTGTGAATATCAGTTTTGATTAAATTGAACCACTTTGAGGCATGTCCTTCTAGGCACATTTCAATGAGATCAACTAGGCTTTCCGCACTATTATTTTCTGGATTTAACTGTAGGTTTTTCTCATAATATTTCTTAAGTTTGTTTAGAAATTCCTGGGAATTATGTGTCTTTCCATTAAATTTTGGGTGGGTCATTTCCGGTGTTAATGTCGATCTGCCGTTACACACAATATTAATAGGGACGGGCGCTTGTGTTGTTTGAATGTTGGGTGTAGTAGGTATTTCTAATATTTTCTTATGACACGCCTCCACGGACTCAGCCAATTTCGCAATTTGGTATTCATTGGATTTAATGTTTGGGTTCAGTTCTAATTTGACTTGGTTGATTTCAGCTGTTACTTGTTCTTTGATTTGTGTATAATTTTCCTTACAAATGTTTTCTACCTCCCTGTGTGTCTCTAATTGAATCTGTTTAATTTGTTCAGTGATTTTTAATTGGGTTTTACAATTTTCTGATACGATGATTTGACTAACCTCCTGTTTATGTTGAATGAGGTCTTGTATTAAATTTTCTCTGATTTTGTATTCCCCTTGTTCTAATTTAGTATCAATTTGATCGACTTCCTTAGCCAAATTTTCCTGAAGAATTTTAAGTTGATTTATGTCAGTTTTAAGATTTGACTGTTCATTGTGAATTTGCTGAATTTGATTTTCGACCCGGGCAGAGTGATTTTGAAATTCAGATCTTAAGTTTGCATGTTGTATTTTAATATCAGATTTGATTGCGTTCATATCGGCTTTAATTTCATTTCTTAACTCGGTTTTAAGCGCATTCATGTCAGTTTTAATCGCAGCATTGCTCGATTTAATTTCATTCATGTCGGTTCTAAGTGCATTGATCGCCGCTGCTATTTGTACGAGTGGGTCGACACTGTCGACAGCTGATTCAGTACGAGTATGGTCTGGAATCAGCACAGGAGGGACGGTACTTGTGTCGCTCGTCAAAGAAACTAGCGTTCTGATTGGTTGTTCCGTTCGGTATATTTCGCTCAATGACGATGTAGCGGGGGAAATCGCCGCGGAAGTAGTGGTAGCACTGATTGAGGTTGGCGTTGGTGTTGAAGTGGGAGACGCCGGCTGGGACAAAATGGCGGAACGTTCTGACATTTCACTCACGGCCGAAATTGTTGTCTCATTATTAGAATCACTCGCGTTGTCGGAATTATTTGAGTCGCCTACCGAAACAATGTTTTCTTTGTTCACTGACGGGTCACTGTCCGATTCGCGGTGTACATTTATTGGTTCCGTGTTATTGCCGAATAAAACAAAACTTGTCTGCTCGGACTGCGTCGTTGAAACTTTAGGTTTGTCGGTTGATCTTAAATGGTATTTATGTTCGTCGCCCATATTGAGGTAGTAAGCACGCAATTAGGATTATTATACAATAAATTGGATATTGTACTTATATCTAAATGAGGTGAGATGAGTCTTAATCTAGGCTATCTCCTACAAAATTATCTTCTTGCTATCTCAAATAATGTCTGCGATCATTAACTTTTCATTGTCAATGCCCTTACGTTGCGGCGCCAATTATAACTCAGCCTTTTTGGTTTGTAAATATAAATAAATAAATAAATATCTTTAATTATAAGTACAGGTAGGTGACTCTTATATTTTCTTCTTAATTCTAATTAATTATTATTGTTCAAGATGGCGTCATTATAATTAGTGTGATACTAGCCTATTTAATATTTAAATTTGAAATAAAAGAATGGTAATCTGTTACAAAACTATTATTTATTCAACAATAACAATAAATATGAATATCAAAATTGAACTCTAGGGGGACGTACAAGGATTATTACAGTGGATGGGGTTAGATAAAATTACTTATGCTAATTGGATTAATATGGTACAATTTAAGGGCATTAGCTCAGTTCTTGAGAAGCATGATCTCTTCACATAGGGTTCTGGGAATCGTGCGGGCATGACATTGAAAAATTAATTTGTTTGAATATCACAATCATAAATACTTTTAAATAGAATAAATAATTTTGATAATAATATAAATTGCCAATTCTGATCTCTTTTTATATTTAATTAAATCAAGTCTTTGTTTGAAAGTCTGTTCCTCTTCAACAATGGTTGGTGAAGTAAATTTTGGATGGGTCTTACCAAGAGTTTATCTCTTCACCCTGATCTTTTCTTCAGATAGATAAATTTGGCCACTTAAAGGGGAATCAACTAAGATCAGGTTTACCGCTGGCTAACAAAAAAAAATCTACTAATTAAGGGGGATGAAATTTAAAATTGGAACGAGGTCCAGGTACAATGAAGTTAACACTTGGCCATCTCTCTCTGGAATAGAAGCTGGAGTCCTTTACAATGGTTCCACTTTTCACTTTAACAATGTAACACATGGTTCACTAACTTGGTCTTTGGTAAACACTTCACTGAATTATTAGAGATCAAATTTTGAAAAACATGCTATATAAAATAGATAATTTGAGATAGCGTTCCCTGACCCATAAATATAAATTATATTAAATTATGAATACAGCTGATCTAACTTAACTTATCTAAAATTTTTATGGTAGATGGTAATAAATTAATGAATGATTTTAGGAAAATAAAATTATCAAATAATTTATATTAACTGAGTGATATACTAGGTTGACATATTATATACAAATAATTATTAAGCTGTGTGTTTGTTTATTTATATGGGTGTTCATTTATGAAATTTAAATGTAAATGTTTGTGAACTATTACAAATCATGTTCAATTCTTAATATTATTAAGTATTTAAACGATTTTCACCTATTGCGGAACATAGCTTATTTTTTAATAAGTCCAACTTACTGAAGGAACGTTCCCCAGAGGCACCTGACACTGGGATAATGCTACTATCAGACGACACACGGTTCCGACACAACGTGACACGGCCAGTCAAGAACGTGTGTGAAACACTAGGCTTAAAATGATAAGGACCAAGCAGGGTTCACCCCCGAGAGAAACTTTTTCAGGGAAGAAAGTTTGGTAAAAAAGGAGTACTTTTATTTACAGAAAGTTGCAGGTAGCGCTAAATATAATTATAATAATTTTCCGTTAAAGGCAATAAGTATGCAATTAATTAATTCAGTAGTACAAATAATGGTCTTACTCTTATGTGTTTGAAATACACGGATACTAACATACTCAAATAAAAAAATCACTTTACTTGTTTTTGTTTTGAAAGCAAATAAAGAAGAAGCGTAAATACTCTTTTTGGCTTTAAATCTACCAATTACCAATACCTAGGGTCTAGGGTCAGATTTTCGCGTCTGCAACTTTACAAGTCGGCAAAATAAAAAATGTGTTTTCCCTTTTTATGGGATAAAATTTGTAGTAACTATAATAGTAATGCTATAAATATAATAGTGATGTTACTTTGGTATCAATGTATTGTAAACAGCCGCACTCATCACACATAATAATCTATGAAAGGCAGGAGTAACTTGAAAATAGGCTATTAAACAAGTAAAAAGACGGCCGTATGATACAGATAATTTAGAAATATGTTTTTTGGTAAATGGTGATTTAGGAAATATAACCCGTTTGTCATGTATTTCTCAGTTTTCTTATAACTTCGAATATTGGGTTATTTGAAGGTAATTGACCATTTAATATGTCGGAAGGGGAGTCTTTATATCCTGAAAATATATAATATTCTTCTTTGGCATCCATTTCTTTTCCCTTCTTTAAACATTCTATTATTTTCATGTTTTCTTCAATACTTTTGTAATTATGGTTGTGGTGAAGTAAGTGTTCTGCAAAGCTTGATTTCATAGATGTACTATTGTTACTTCTTAAGGCCTGTATATGTTCTTTGAATCGGGATCTGAAAGATCTCCCCGTTTGACCTATGTAAAAATGTTTGCAGTCTGAACATTCTAATCTATATATACCAGCTTGATTGTATTTATTATCCTTTACTATTCTTTGGTTAGATTTTTTATAAATTAGATATCATTGTTTTCAGTCTTGCAGCTTACTTCATAGTTTGTCCTGGAAAATGTGTTTCGGACAGCTCTGTTAAGGGTCGTGTTAAATGGCATGCTTATGTAATTCTTTTCTCTCGTCGATTGATTTTTGTTCTGATTTGTTTGTGTTTCTTTTTATTTACATTAAAAATTATTTTGTCAACAATTTTACTATCATATCCATTTTTGGAGGTCAGGTATTTTATTGTATTCTTTTCTTCTTCAAAGTCTTTTTGGTCCATGGGTATATATAAAATGGCTGCAATTAGATCAATGATCAACCGATTGATTAATATACCCATGGACCAAAAAGACTTTGAAGAAGAAAAGAATACAATAAAATACCTGACCTCCAAAAATGGATATGATAGTAAAATTGTTGACAAAATAATTTTTAATGTAAATAAAAACAAACACAAACAAATCAGAACAAAAATCAATCGACGAGAGAAAAGAATTACATAAGCATGCCATTTAACACGACCCTTAACAGAGCTGTCCGAAACACATTTTCCAGGACAAACTATGAAGTAAGCTACAAGACTGAAAACAATGATATCTAATTTATAAAAAATCTAACCAAAGAATAGTAAAGGATAATAAATACAATCAAGCTGGTATATATAGATTAGAATGTTCAGACTGCAAACATTTTTACATAGGTCAAACGGGGAGATCTTTCAGATCCCGATTCAAAGAACATATACAGGCCTTAAGAAGTAACAATAGTACATCTATGAAATCAAGCTTTGCAGAACACTTACTTCACCACAACCATAATTACAAAAGTATTGAAGAAAACATGAAAATAATAGAATGTTTAAAGAAGGGAAAAGAAATGGATGCCAAAGAAGAATATTATATATTTTCAGGATATAAAGACTCCCCTTCCGACATATTAAATGGTCAATTACCTTCAAATAACCCAATATTCGAAGTTATAAGAAAACTGAGAAATACATGACAAACGGGTTATATTTCCTAAATCACCATTTACCAAAAAACATATTTCTAAATTATCTGTATCATATGACTTTTACTATATATTTATTTATTTTTATACTTATATAAACACTTTATATTATAGGTTGGATTTGCTTGAAAATGACATTATAGTCGAAACATGTTGCAAAAATAAACCATGAAAAAAAGGGTATTTGTTCTACTTTCTGATATAAATATATATATCTATATATCTATGTGTCTTTAAGCACGATAACTCGCGTAAAAATGGTCCAATCTTAATGAAATTTGGCATGGATGTGTAAAGTAGTTATTATTCGGACGAGTTTGTAATCCAGCCCAATCCGACTACCGGAAGGGGGGGTAAAGGGGGGTAAACCCCCCTAAAAATGCGTTTTTTGAGTTTTTTACATATAAAAATAAAAATAATCCAATTTTTGTTGGCACCATTGAATTCAGCTTAAAATAACAAACAAATTAGTATGTGGGATAATTGTGAAAATAGCTCAGATTGAAAAATGGCCGTTAAAGATTAATCAGTCGTTAGACCTGTACTACTAGATTTTTAGCGATTTTTAGCACTGTATTAATAAAAGTTCAAAATGAAGTGTTGTCACAGACCTTGGATGACGTGAAGCAGTAGTCGGGGTACCCCACCTGAGCAGATCGTAGATCCCGAAGCGATGTAGATGTCTGTCCATTTTGTTGAATCTTGCACTACACTTTAAACATTGTCCGTGAGCGCGACCGAAAATAGGTCAAATGAACTTCTCCTCGTACAAAATTGAACTTAAACACTTCTGATTACTATTTACAATGACTGATTAATAAAATTTAAGAAACGGCATTTTATTTGAGGTTATTTGCGGGTAGCAAAATGCGGAGCGGTAAGAAGCGGGATGATTTGCCGGTGACATTCGGCAGTGGACTGTGTCGTTTGCATGGACAAGCTGTGAGTACAAGGGTCGCATACCTTCCTTATCGCAAGGAGCTACTGTATAGAAGAAATACGATTTGGGCTATGGATTATTATTTGAAATTGAGTGTGGAAAATATAATATTGGAAAAGTAATAATAAAATAATAAATATATCCAACATAGTATTTTGAATCACTGCTCTATGTCCATTGGTTACCGAGATATTGAAAGTGGTAAACACTGTACGTTGTCCCAATGTTAACCTTATGGGAAATAAGTAAAATTCTATATCTCGCTTTTTTCTCAACACATCTTGATAAAACTTGGTAAGTGGCTTCTTCTAGTTCAGATCTACTAAATATTGAATTAAAACTACCCAGTTTTAATATACCCGTAGCAGCAAACCTGCATACTCATTCCCCATGTTATTCTTATGGAGCTTTCAAAAACCTGTAATATTTCGCTATGTTGGATTGAAATATGTTGTTTTGTACTGGAAATTCGCTGAGTATGCAGGTCTGCTGCAACGGGGGTATTTTTATTTTATGTCTATTAGCACAAGTTAAAAAAACATTCAGTTGGAAAACTCTGTTTTGAACCTTGACAGATTACATAAATTTATTCTAAACCATTAATTTCTTAGGCTTTCCACCTTAGAACTGTTATGGTTAGTTTAAATCAATCAATCTTTATTCACATATACATCGAGTACAGTAATGCAGCAAAAACGTACGCTAATTATTAAGTGATCTTTACATTAACAAGTACAGTATGTAAATAAATGTTGTTTAAGTCTATATACATAGTGTATACAACAGATAACACATATTGGATCTATTGGAACTTGGAGGCTGGTCATCATTCATTTCTCTACTCCAGGAATTCTTGGGTTGTGTATATGGATCGGTCTAGCAGCCAGTTCGTCAAGGTCGTCTCCAGGTTCTTCTCTGGTAGTCTTTTCAGGTCCTCTGGCAGTTGTTTAAAGAAGACGGCACCCTTGTATGATGTTTTCTTTACAAATAGACTGAGATGGTGTGAGTTAAGCAGAAAGTTGTGTCTGTTTCTTGTATTATGGGTGTGAATGTTTTCCATTCTGGTTTGGTTTTATTTCACTGCATGGATGATAGTTTCCAGGACGTAAAGTGAAACTACAGTTAGTATCTTGTGGTTCTTGAAGACCTTTCCATAAGTGTCCCTAGGGCCTCTTTTTTTAGTGATAAGCACTTTTTGCAGGTTGGAGCTATTAAGGAAGTATTTTCATTTTTCCAACAGATATATCGAGCCATTTCAGCCAGAGCGTGAGGAGCCGGACATCACTGTGTTCGTGTTGAGCCGGACATCGTCGTGGAGCGACACCATCAGAGAGGTGGTTGGCCTGATACAAAGGTTATTGAAATAGAGTGAGTGGTTTGCTGTACTTACTAACTTACTAAGGTAAATACTAACTACTTTTACCAAATCACATGGAATTAATTTGAAGTTTTCATCCATACGGCTATCGTAAATGCAGTGGGCTGCAGGCAGAACGCAATCATGGACAAACTTATGACGTGTTTTATGACGTATACAAACAATCCATGACGTCACTTTAATGTTTTTCTCCTTAAAATCACGGTAAATTCCCTGATTATTTGCAAATACGGCAGTTTGAGCGAAATTGCAGAGAAAAAGTTCTTAAAGAAGGACTGCGAGTCCTGCATCTGTACTAATGCTCAAAACTCTGCCAAGTCATTGAGCTGGGTCCAGACACAACACTATTATTATATTCCAGGGACTAAAAGACGACTATAGATAGTAAGTGGAGGAAAAAATATTTGTTTCTGTTATTAAATCTTTAGGTAACAAAGCCAAATACCAAATTTTATTTGATTATATTCAGCCGTGCGGCGAGACAGCAAGTAGATTAGTAGCACAAAGGTACTTTCCCGACGGGTGGGGAATCCCTAGGTTCAGGGGTCGGTCCAAAAACTGAACCCCATAAGAATAACATGGGAAAACAAGCCGATTACGCTGTAAAACCAGTATTTTTCCACTATTTAGGAGTACGTTCGGATCGTGTTTTGAAATCTGTTGTTTTTTTTACGATTTAACCTCTGAAGTCATGAGTTCATCATTTAATAAAAGTATTGATTCTGATTGACCGCTTATGATTTAATTCTTTTTCCAATTAATATGAGGTGTTCAATATGCGATGAATTGTATTCAAAACTTCATTGTATTTGAAACCAAGAGTACGCAGTGGAAGAGTGACAGTCCTGCGGCTGGGACGCGGTTGGCGGCAGCTTTGTGGCACGTAATCGGTGGCTCAGTTACGATGCATTTTTAAGGGCCCGCTTATCACTCCAGCACAGTTACGCTGTCTACCTGATCTTCGTGGCTCAGTTTCAGTGCACTGATTTAGATTTTTAGTGGAGGTTAAGAGGAAGGGAGCTCTGATAGTACTCAGAAATTTTTTTAAATTTAATTTCAGAAAATTATTGGCAGCACCTGAGGCCGCGCCTCCACCGGGGCCCTCCGGCGCCGCCCCGTCCCGGCCGCGGCCCTCCACCGGGGCCCTCCAGCGCAGCCCCACCCCGGCCCCGGCCCTCCACCGGGGCCCTCTGGCGCCGCCCCGTCCCACCCGCGGTCCTCCACCGGGGCCCTCCGGCGCAGCCCCACCCCGGCCGCGGCCCTCCACCGGGGCCCTCCGGCGCCGCCCCACCCCAGCCGCGGCCCTCCACCGGGGCCCTCCGGCGCAGCCTCGTCCAGGCCGCGGCCCTCCACCGGGGCCCTCCGGTGCCGCCCCACCCCAGCCGCGGCCCTCCACCGGGGCCCTCCGGCGCCGCCCCGTCCCGGCCGCGGCCCTCCACAGGGGCCCTCCGGTGCCGCCCCACCCCAGCCGCGGCCCTCCGGTGCCGCCCCACCCCGGCCGCGGCCCTCCACCGGGGTCCTCTGGCGCTGCCCCGCCCATGGTAAGAAGTTTGAAACAAAATTAGATTACTCAGTTGCAGCTTCGCTTGCAAACATGGCAATCTGTGGTTTACCTTTACTAAGCTTTGACTGGGAAAAGAAAACCGCTTGCGTATTATTATATAAATTTTCTACAGTTTTGCCATCGGCCATGGCACCTAACAGATTAGAAGACCCGCAGGTAGATGGCTCATGCACTGGGGCCTCTAGTACTAAATTGAAAACTACAGTTTTGACCATCTATGATATTATATCTGTAATCTCTGTGAAATTACGGTGCCGTTAGTGTAATATATCTAAATAACTATATAGTCGCATGTGGAACTCACTCACTGACTGACTGAGTTATATTACACGTTACACCAATTCTATACAACCGCTTGTGTAACTGACTCACGTATACAAATTCAAACCATACTTCTCGATGAGCTAGAAACTTGAAATTTGCCATGAATATTCCTTTGCTGGTCAACCTACAGTAAAAATTGTTAAAACAAAACATTTCCACCCCCAACCACCCCAAAGGGAAGGAAAACTTGAATTAAAAAAACAGGGCCGCCACGAGGAGTTTGGGGGCCTGGGGCAAAAGTTCTGGTGTGGGGCCCTTGCTGTCATGGCAAATACCAATCACATTTTACAAATGCCAAAATTTGCATAAACAAAACATATTATGCTGTGCTCCGATAATAATTCTTTTAAATAACTATTGTACTCATTGTAAACTCGTTTACTCATTTTGTTATTTAAACGTAAAGCCTAAGATAAATTATTTATATGAAAGTTAAAATAAACTGGAATAATATTTCTGTACAGAAAGATTTATTTTATGTCGACCTTCACATAATTATGATATTCATTGCATTTTGCTAAAATTAATCTCAAATTTACGTGTAATCAGGATAAAAAAACATGCAAAATACATTAGACCTGGCCTAAATTTATAATAAAATAAAAACAGTCACTTCTAAATAATTCCTTTTCTAGCCCGCGCCATTGCAAAATCATTTATTACGTCTTCAAAGTTGATTGATTTAACATAATCATGTTCAATTCTTAATATTATTAAGTATTTAAACGATTTTCACCTATTGCGGAACATAGCTTATTTTTTAATAAGTCCAACTTACTGAAGGAACGTTCCCCAGAGGCACCTGACACTGGGATAATGCTACTATCAGACGACACACGGTTCCGACACAACGTGACACGGCCAGTCAAGAACGTGTGTGAAACACTAGGCTTAAAATGATAAGGACCAAGCAGGGTTCACCCCCGAGAGAAACTTTTTCAGGGAAGAAAGTTTGGTAAAAAAGGAGTACTTTTATTTACAGAAAGTTGCAGGTAGCGCTAAATATAATTATAATAATTTTCCGTTAAAGGCAATAAGTATGCAATTAATTAATTCAGTAGTACAAATAATGGACTTACTCTTATGTGTTTGAAATACACGGATACTAACATACTCAAATAAAAAAATCACTTTACTTGTTTTTGTTTTGAAAGCAAATAAAGAAGAAGCGTAAATACTCTTTTTGGCTTTAAATCTACCAATTACCAATACCTAGGGTCTAGGGTCAGATTTTCGCGTCTGCAACTTTACAAGTCGGCAAAATAAAAAATGTGTTTTCCCTTTTTATGGGATAAAATTTGTAGTAACTATAATAGTAATGCTATAAATATAATAGTGATGTTACTTTGGTATCAATGTATTGTAAACAGCCGCACTCATCACACATAATAATCTATGAAAGGCAGGAGTAACTTGAAAATAGGCTATTAAACAAGTAAAAAGACGGCCGTATGATACAGATAATTTAGAAATATGTTTTTTGGTAAATGGTGATTTAGGAAATATAACCCGTTTGTCATGTATTTCTCAGTTTTCTTATAACTTCGAATATTGGGTTATTTGAAGGTAATTGACCATTTAATATGTCGGAAGGGGAGTCTTTATATCCTGAAAATATATAATATTCTTCTTTGGCATCCATTTCTTTTCCCTTCTTTAAACATTCTATTATTTTCATGTTTTCTTCAATACTTTTGTAATTATGGTTGTGGTGAAGTAAGTGTTCTGCTAAGCTTGATTTCATAGATGTACTATTGTTACTTCTTAAGGCCTGTATATGTTCTTTGAATCGGGATCTGAAAGATCTCCCCGTTTGACCTATGTAAAAATGTTTGCAGTCTGAACATTCTAATCTATATATACCAGCTTGATTGTATTTATTATCCTTTACTATTCTTTGGTTAGATTTTTTATAAATTAGATATCATTGTTTTCAGTCTTGTAGCTTACTTCATAGTTTGTCCTGGAAAATGTGTTTCGGACAGCTCTGTTAAGGGTCGTGTTAAATGGCATGCTTATGTAATTCTTTTCTCTCGTCGATTGATTTTTGTTCTGATTTGTTTGTTGTTTCTTTTTATTTACATTAAAAATTATTTTGTCAACAATTTTACTATCATATCCATTTTTGGAGGTCAGGTATTTTATTGTATTCTTTTCTTCTTCAAAGTCTTTTTGGTCCATGGGTATATATAAAATGGCTGCAATTAGATCAATGATCAACCGATTGATTAATATACCCATGGACCAAAAAGACTTTGAAGAAGAAAAGAATACAATAAAATACCTGACCTCCAAAAATGGATATGATAGTAAAATTGTTGACAAAATAATTTTTAATGTAAATAAAAACAAACACAAACAAATCAGAACAAAAATCAATCGACGAGAGAAAAGAATTACATAAGCATGCCATTTAACACGACCCTTAACAGAGCTGTCCGAAACACATTTTCCAGGACAAACTATGAAGTAAGCTACAAGACTGAAAACAATGATATCTAATTTATAAAAAATCTAACCAAAGAATAGTAAAGGATAATAAATACAATCAAGCTGGTATATATAGATTAGAATGTTCAGACTGCAAACATTTTTACATAGGTCAAACGGGGAGATCTTTCAGATCCCGATTCAAAGAACATATACAGGCCTTAAGAAGTAACAATAGTACATCTATGAAATCAAGCTTTGCAGAACACTTACTTCACCACAACCATAATTACAAAAGTATTGAAGAAAACATGAAAATAATAGAATGTTTAAAGAAGGGAAAAGAAATGGATGCCAAAGAAGAATATTATATATTTTCAGGATATAAAGACTCCCCTTCCGACATATTAAATGGTCAATTACCTTCAAATAACCCAATATTCGAAGTTATAAGAAAACTGAGAAATACATGACAAACGGGTTATATTTCCTAAATCACCATTTACCAAAAAACATATTTCTAAATTATCTGTATCATATGACTTTTACTATATATTTATTTATTTTTATACTTATATAAACACTTTATGTTATAGGTTGGATTTGCTTGAAAATGACATTATAGTCGAAACATGTTGCAAAAATAAACCATGAAAAAAAGGGCATTTGTTCTACTTTCTGATATAAATATATATATCTATATATCTATGTGTCTTTAAGCACGATAACTCGCGTAAAAATGGTCCAATCTTAATGAAATTTGGCATGGATGTGTAAAGTAGTTATTATTCGGACGAGTTTGTAATCCAGCCCAATCCGACTACCGGAAGGGGGGGTAAAGGGGGGTAAACCCCCCTAAAAATACGTTTTTTGAGTTTTTTACATATAAAAATAAAAATAATCCAATTTTTGTTGGCACCATTGAATTCAGCTTAAAATAACAAACAAATTAGTATGTGGGATAATTGTGAAAATAGCTCAGATTGAAAAATGGCCGTTAAAGATTAATCAGTCATTAGACCTGTACTACTAGATTTTTAGCGATTTTTAGCACTGAATTAATAAAAGTTCAAAATGAAGTGTTGTCACAGACCTTGGATGACGTGAAGCAGTAGTCGGGGTACCCCACCTGAGCAGATCGTAGATCCCGAAGCGATGTAGATGTCTGTCCATTTTGTTGAATCTTGCACTACACTTTAAACATTGTCCGTGAGCGCGACCGAAAATAGTTCAAATGAACTTCTCCCCGTACAAAATTGAACTTAAACACTTCTGATTACTATTTACAATGACTGATTAATAAAATTTAAGAAACGGCATTTTATTTGAGGTTATTTGCGGGTAGCAAAATGCGGAGCGGTAAGAAGCGGGATGATTTGCCGGTGACATTCGGCAGTGGACTGTGTCGTTTGCATGGACAAGCTGTGAGTACAAGGGTCGCATACCTTCCTTATCGCAAGGAGCTACTGTATAGAAGAAATACGATTTGGGCTATGGATTATTATTTGAAATTGAGTGTGGAAAATATAATATTGGAAAAGTAATAATAAAATAATAAATATATCCAACATAGTATTTTGAATCACTGCTCTATGTCCATTGGTTACCGAGATATTGAAAGTGGTAAACACTGTACGTTGTCCCAATGTTAACCTTATGGGAAATAAGTAAAATTCTATATCTCGCTTTTTTCTCAACACATCTTGATAAAACTTGGTAAGTGGCTTCTTCTAGTTCAGATCTACTAAATATTGAATTAAAACTACCCAGTTTTAATATACCCGTAGCAGCAAACCTGCATACTCATTCCCCATGTTATTCTTATGGAGCTTTCAAAAACCTGTAATATTTCGCTATGTTGGATTGAAATATGTTGTTTTGTACTGGAAATTCGCTGAGTATGCAGGTCTGCTGCAACGGGGGTATTTTTATTTTATGTCTATTAGCACAAGTTAAAAAAACATTCAGTTGGAAAACTCTGTTTTGAACCTTGACAGATTACATAAATTTATTCTAAACCATTAATTTCTTAGGCTTTCCACCTTAGAACTGTTATGGTTAGTTTAAATCAATCAATCTTTATTCACATATACATCGAGTACAGTAATGCAGCAAAAACGTACGCTAATTATTAAGTGATCTTTACATTAACAAGTACAGTATGTAAATAAATGTTGTTTAAGTCTATATACATAGTGTATACAACAGATAACACATATTGGATCTATTGGAACTTGGAGGCTGGTCATCATTCATTTCTCTACTCCAGGAATTCTTGGGTTGTGTATATGGATCGGTCTAGCAGCCAGTTCGTCAAGGTCGTCTCCAGGTTCTTCTCTGGTAGTCTTTTCAGGTCCTCTGGCAGTTGTTTAAAGAAGACGGCACCCTTGTATGATGTTTTCTTTACAAATAGACTGAGATGGTGTGAGTTAAGCAGAAAGTTGTGTCTGTTTCTTGTATTATGGGTGTGAATGTTTTCCATTCTGGTTTGGTTTTATTTCACTGCATGGATGATAGTTTCCAGGACGTAAAGTGAAACTACAGTTAGTATCTTGTGGTTCTTGAAGACCTTTCCATAAGTGTCCCTAGGGCCTCTTTTTTTAGTGATAAGCACTTTTTGCAGGTTGGAGCTATTAAGGAAGTATTTTCATTTTTCCAACAGATATATCGAGCCATTTCAGCCAGAGCGTGAGGAGCCGGACATCACTGTGTTCGTGTTGAGCCGGACATCGTCGTGGAGCGACACCATCAGAGAGGTGGTTGGCCTGATACAAAGGTTATTGAAATCGAGTGAGTGGTTTGCTGTACTTACTAACTTACTAAGGTAAATACTAACTACTTTTACCAAATCACATGGAATTAATTTGAAGTTTTCATCCATACGGCTATCGTAAATGCAGTGGGCTGCAGGCAGAACGCAATCATGGACAAACTTATGACGTGTTTTATGACGTATACAAACAATCCATGACGTCACTTTAATGTTTTTCTCCTTAAAATCACGGTAAATTCCCTGATTATTTGCAAATACGGCAGTTTGAGCGAAATTGCAGAGAAAAAGTTCTAAAAGAAGGACTGCGAGTCCTGCATCTGTACTAATGCTCAAAACTCTGCCAAGTCATTGAGCTGGGTCCAGACACAACACTATTATTATATTCCAGGGACTAAAAGACGACTATAGATAGTAAGTGGAGGAAAAAATATTTTTTTCTGTTATTAAATCTTTAGGTAACAAAGCCAAATACCAAATTTTATTTGATTATATTCAGCCGTGCGGCGAGACAGCAAGTAGATTAGTAGCACAAAGGTACTTTCCCGACGGGTGGGGAATCCCTAGGTTCAGGGGTCGGTCCAAAAACTGAACCCCATAAGAATAACATGGGAAAACAAGCCGATTACGCTGTAAAACCAGTATTTTTCCACTATTTAGGAGTACGTTCGGATCGTGTTTTGAAATCTGTTGTTTTTTTACGATTTAACCTCTGAAGTCATGAGTTCATCATTTAATAAAAGTATTGATTCTGATTGACCGCTTATGATTTAATTCTTTTTCCAATTAATATGAGGTGTTCAATATGCGATGAATTGTATTCAAAACTTCATTGTATTTGAAACCAAGAGTACGCAGTGGAAGAGTGACAGTCCTGCGGCTGGGACGCGGTTGGCGGCAGCTTTGTGGCACGTAATCGGTGGCTCAGTTACGATGCATTTTTAAGGGCCCGCTTATCACTCCAGCACAGTTACGCTGTCTACCTGATCTTCGTGGCTCAGTTTCAGTGCACTGATTTAGATTTTTAGTGGAGGTTAAGAGGAAGGGAGCTCTGATAGTACTCAGAAATTTTTTTAAATTTAATTTCAGAAAATTATTGGCAGCACCTGAGGCCGCGCCTCCACCGGGGCCCTCCGGCGCCGCCCCGTCCCGGCCGCGGCCCTCCACCGGGGCCCTCCAGCGCAGCCCCACCCCGGCCCCGGCCCTCCACCGGGGCCCTCTGGCGCCGCCCCGTCCCACCCGCGGTCCTCCACCGGGGCCCTCCGGCGCAGCCCCACCCCGGCCGCGGCCCTCCACCGGGGCCCTCCGGCGCCGCCCCACCCCAGCCGCGGCCCTCCACCGGGGCCCTCCGGTGCAGCCTCGTCCAGGCCGCGGCCCTCCACCGGGGCCCTCCGGTGCCGCCCCACCCCAGCCGCGGCCCTCCACCGGGGCCCTCCGGCGCCGCCCCGTCCCGGCCGCGGCCCTCCACAGGGGCCCTCCGGTGCCGCCCCACCCCAGCCGCGGCCCTCCGGTGCCGCCCCACCCCGGCCGCGGCTCTCCACCGGGGTCCTCTGGCGCTGCCCCGCCCATGGTAAGAAGTTTGAAACAAAATTAGATTACTCAGTTGCAGCTTCGCTTGCAAACATGGCAATCTGTGGTTTACCTTTACTAAGCTTTGACTGGGAAAAGAAAACCGCTTGCGTATTATTATATAAATTTTCTACAGTTTTGCCATCGGCCATGGCACCTAACAGATTAGAAGACCCGCAGGTAGATGGCTCATGCACTGGGGCCTCTAGTACTAAATTGAAAACTACAGTTTTGACCATCTATGATATTATATCTGTAATCTCTGTGAAATTACGGTGCCGTTAGTGTAATATATCTAAATAACTATATAGTCGCATGTGGAACTCACTCACTGACTGACTGAGTTATATTACACGTTACACCAATTCTATACAACCGCTTGTGTAACTGACTCACGTATACAAATTCAAACCATACTTCTCGATGAGCTAGAAACTTGAAATTTGCCATGAATATTCCTTTGCTGGTCAACCTACAGTAAAAATTGTTAAAACAAAACATTTCCACCCCCAACCACCCCAAAGGGAAGGAAAACTTGAATTAAAAAAACAGGGCCGCCACGAGGAGTTTGGGGGCCTGGGGCAAAAGTTCTGGTGTGGGGCCCTTGCTGTCATGGCAAATACCAATCACATTTTACAAATGCCAAAATTTGCATAAACAAAACATATTATGCTGTGCTCCGATAATAATTCTTTTAAATAACTATTGTACTCATTGTAAACTCGTTTACTCATTTTGTTATTTAAACGTAAAGCCTAAGATAAATTATTTATATGAAAGTTAAAATAAACTGGAATAATATTTCTGTACAGAAAGATTTATTTTATGTCGACCTTCACATAATTATGATATTCATTGCATTTTGCTAAAATTAATCTCAAATTTACGTGTAATCAGGATAAAAAAACATGCAAAATACATTAGACCTGGCCTAAATTTATAATAAAATAAAAACAGTCACTTCTAAATAATTCCTTTTCTAGCCCGCGCCATTGCAAAATCATTTATTACGTCTTCAAAGTTGATTGATTTAACATAATCATGTTCAATTCTTAATATTATTAAGTATTTAAACGATTTTCACCTATTGCGGAACATAGCTTATTTTTTAATAAGTCCAACTTACTGAAGGAACGTTCCCCAGAGGCACCTGACACTGGGATAATGCTACTATCAGACGACACACGGTTCCGACACAACGTGACACGGCCAGTCAAGAACGTGTGTGAAACACTAGGCTTAAAATGATAAGGACCAAGCAGGGTTCACCCCCGAGAGAAACTTTTTCAGGGAAGAAAGTTTGGTAAAAAAGGAGTACTTTTATTTACAGAAAGTTGCAGGTAGCGCTAAATATAATTATAATAATTTTCCGTTAAAGGCAATAAGTATGCAATTAATTAATTCAGTAGTACAAATAATGGTCTTACTCTTATGTGTTTGAAATACACGGATACTAACATACTCAAATAAAAAAATCACTTTACTTGTTTTTGTTTTGAAAGCAAATAAAGAAGAAGCGTAAATACTCTTTTTGGCTTTAAATCTACCAATTACCAATACCTAGGGTCTAGGGTCAGATTTTCGCGTCTGCAACTTTACAAGTCGGCAAAATAAAAAATGTGTTTTCCCTTTTTATGTGATAAAATTTGTAGTAACTATAATAGTAATGCTATAAATATAATAGTGATGTTACTTTGGTATCAATGTATTGTAAACAGCCGCACTCATCACACATAATAATCTATGAAAGGCAGGAGTAACTTGAAAATAGGCTATTAAACAAGTAAAAAGACGGCCGTATAATACAGATAATTTAGAAATATGTTTTTTGGTAAATGGTGATTTAGGAAATATAACCCGTTTGTCATGTATATCTCAGTTTTCTTATAACTTCGAATATTGGGTTATTTGAAGGTAATTGACCATTTAATATGTCGGAAGGGGAGTCTTTATATCCTGAAAATATATAATATTCTTCTTTGGCATCCATTTCTTTTCCCTTCTTTAAACATTCTATTATTTTCATGTTTTCTTCAATACTTTTGTAATTATGGTTGTGGTGAAGTAAGTGTTCTGCAAAGCTTGATTTCATAGATGTACTATTGTTACTTCTTAAGGCCTGTATATGTTCTTTGAATCGGGATCTGAAAGATCTCCCCGTTTGACCTATGTAAAAATGTTTGCAGTCTGAACATTCTAATCTATATATACCAGCTTGATTGTATTTATTATCCTTTACTATTCTTTGGTTAGATTTTTTATAAATTAGATATCATTGTTTTCAGTCTTGTAGCTTACTTCATAGTTTGTCCTGGAAAATGTGTTTCGGACAGCTCTGTTAAGGGTCGTGTTAAATGGCATGCTTATGTAATTCTTTTCTCTCGTCGATTGATTTTTGTTCTGATTTGTTTGTTGTTTCTTTTTATTTACATTAAAAATTATTTTGTCAACAATTTTACTATCATATCCATTTTTGGAGGTCAGGTATTTTATTGTATTCTTTTCTTCTTCAAAGTCTTTTTGGTCCATGGGTATATATAAAATGGCTGCAATTAGATCAATGATCAACCGATTGATTAATATACCCATGGACCAAAAAGACTTTGAAGAAGAAAAGAATACAATAAAATACCTGACCTCCAAAAATGGATATGATAGTAAAATTGTTGACAAAATAATTTTTAATGTAAATAAAAACAAACACAAACAAATCAGAACAAAAATCAATCGACGAGAGAAAAGAATTACATAAGCATGCCATTTAACACGACCCTTAACAGAGCTGTCCGAAACACATTTTCCAGGACAAACTATGAAGTAAGCTACAAGACTGAAAACAATGATATCTAATTTATAAAAAATCTAACCAAAGAATAGTAAAGGATAATAAATACAATCAAGCTGGTATATATAGATTAGAATGTTCAGACTGCAAACATTTTTACATAGGTCAAACGGGGAGATCTTTCAGATCCCGATTCAAAGAACATATACAGGCCTTAAGAAGTAACAATAGTACATCTATGAAATCAAGCTTTGCAGAACACTTACTTCACCACAACCATAATTACAAAAGTATTGAAGAAAACATGAAAATAATAGAATGTTTAAAGAAGGGAAAAGAAATGGATGCCAAAGAAGAATATTATATATTTTCAGGATATAAAGACTCCCCTTCCGACATATTAAATGGTCAATTACCTTCAAATAACCCAATATTCGAAGTTATAAGAAAACTGAGAAATACATGACAAACGGGTTATATTTCCTAAATCACCATTTACCAAAAAACATATTTCTAAATTATCTGTATCGTATGACTTTTACTATATATTTATTTATTTTTATACTTATATAAACACTTTATGTTATAGGTTGGATTTGCTTGAAAATGACATTATAGTCGAAACAGGTTGCAAAAATAAACCATGAAAAAAAGGGTATTTGTTCTACTTTCTGATATAAATATATATATCTATATATCTATGTGTCTTTAAGCACGATAACTCGCGTAAAAATGGTCCAATCTTAATGAAATTTGGCATGGATGTGTAAAGTAGTTATTATTCGGACGAGTTTGTAATCCAGCCCAATCCGACTACCGGAAGGGGGGGTAAAGGGGGGTAAACCCCCCTAAAAATGCGTTTTTTGAGTTTTTTACATATAAAAATAAAAATAATCCAATTTTTGTTGGCACCATTGAAATCAGCTTAAAATAACAAACAAATTAGTATGTGGGATAATTGTGAAAATAGCTCAGATTGAAAAATGGCCGTTAAAGATTAATCAGTCATTAGACCTGTACTACTAGATTTTTAGCGATTTTTAGCACTGTATTAATAAAAGTTCAAAATGAAGTGTTGTCACAGACCTTGGATGACGTGAAGCAGTAGTCGGGGTACCCCACCTGAGCAGATCGTAGATCCCGAAGCGATGTAGATGTCTGTCCATTTTGTTGAATCTTGCACTACACTTTAAACATTGTCCGTGAGCGCGACCGAAAATAGTTCAAATGAACTTCTCCTCGTACAAAATTGAACTTAAACACTTCTGATTACTATTTACAATGACTGATTAATAAAATTTAAGAAACGGCATTTTATTTGAGGTTATTTGCGGGTAGCAAAATGCGGAGCGGTAAGAAGCGGGATGATTTGCCGGTGACATTCGGCAGTGGACTGTGTCGTTTGCATGGACAAGCTGTGAGTACAAGGGTCGCATACCTTCCTTATCGCAAGGAGCTACTGTATAGAAGAAATACGATTTGGGCTATGGATTATTATTTGAAATTGAGTGTGGAAAATATAATATTGGAAAAGTAATAATAAAATAATAAATATATCCAACATAGTATTTTGAATCACTGCTCTATGTCCATTGGTTACCGAGATATTGAAAGTGGTAAACACTGTACGTTGTCCCAATGTTAACCTTATGGGAAATAAGTAAAATTCTATATCTCGCTTTTTTCTCAACACATCTTGATAAAACTTGGTAAGTGGCTTCTTCTAGTTCAGATCTACTAAATATTGAATTAAAATTACCCAGTTTTAATATACCCGTAGCAGCAAACCTGCATACTCATTCCCCATGTTATTCTTATGGAGCTTTCAAAAACCTGTAATATTTCGCTATGTTGGATTGAAATATGTTGTTTTGTACTGGAAATTCGCTGAGTATGCAGGTCTGCTGCAACGGGGGTATTTTTATTTTATGTCTATTAGCACAAGTTAAAAAAACATTCAGTTGGAAAACTCTGTTTTGAACCTTGACAGATTACATAAATTTATTCTAAACCATTAATTTCTTAGGCTTTCCACCTTAGAACTGTTATGGTTAGTTTAAATCAATCAATCTTTATTCACATATACATCGAGTACAGTAATGCAGCAAAAACGTACGCTAATTATTAAGTGATCTTTACATTAACAAGTACAGTATGTAAATAAATGTTGTTTAAGTCTATATACATAGTGTATACAACAGATAACACATATTGGATCTATTGGAACTTGGAGGCTGGTCATCATTCATTTCTCTACTCCAGGAATTCTTGGGTTGTGTATATGGATCGGTCTAGCAGCCAGTTCGTCAAGGTCGTCTCCAGGTTCTTCTCTGGTAGTCTTTTCAGGTCCTCTGGCAGTTGCTTAAAGAAGACGGCACCCTTGTATGATGTTTTCTTTACAAATAGACTGAGATGGTGTGAGTTAAGCAGAAAGTTGTGTCTGTTTCTTGTATTATAGGTGTGAATGTTTTCCATTCTGGTTTGGTTTTATTTCACTGCATGGGTGATAGTTTCCAGTATGTAAAGTGAAACTACAGTTAGTATCTTGTGGTTCTTGAAGACCTTTCCATAAGTGTCCCTAGGGCCTCTTTTTTTAGTGATAAGCACTTTTTGCAGGTTGGAGCTATTAAGGAAGTATTTTCATTTTTCCAACAGAGTAATCGAGCCATTTCAGCCAGAGCGTGAGGAGCCTTCGTGTTGCAGAGTATTCTCCGCACTGCTGCCAACCTCCTCCTGATAGTCTCTCCAGGGAGCGACACCATCAGAGAGGTGGTTGGCCTGATACAAAGGTTATTGAAATCGAGTGAGTGGTTTGCTGTACTTACTAACTTACTAAGGTAAATACTAACTACTTTTACCAAATCACATGGAATTAATTTGAAGTTTTCATCCATACGGCTATCGTAAATGCAGTGGGCTGCAGGCAGAACGCAATCATGGACAAACTTATGACGTGTTTTATGACGTATACAAACAATCCATGACGTCACTTTAATGTTTTTCTCCTTAAAATCACGGTAAATTCCCTGATTATTTGCAAATACGGCAGTTTGAGCGAAATTGCAGAGAAAAAGTTCTAAAAGAAGGACTGCGAGTCCTGCATCTGTACTAATGCTCAAAACTCTGCCAAGTCATTGAGCTGGGTCCAGACACAACACTATTATTATATTCCAGGGACTAAAAGACGACTATAGATAGTAAGTGGAGGAAAAAAATATTTTTTTCTGTTATTAAATCTTTAGGTAACAAAGCCAAATACCAAATTTTATTTGATTATATTCAGCCGTGCGGCGAGACAGCAAGTAGATTAGTAGCACAAAGGTACTTTCCCGACGGGTGGGGAATCCCTAGGTTCAGGGGTCGGTCCAAAAACTGAACCCCATAAGAATAACATGGGAAAACAAGCCGATTACGCTGTAAAACCAGTATTTTTCCACTATTTAGGAGTACGTTCGGATCGTGTTTTGAAATCTGTTGTTTTTTTTACGATTTAACCTCTGAAGTCATGAGTTCATCATTTAATAAAAGTATTGATTCTGATTGACCGCTTATGATTTAATTCTTTTTCCAATTAATATGAGGTGTTCAATATGCGATGAATTGTATTCAAAACTTCATTGTATTTGAAACCAAGAGTACGCAGTGGAAGAGTGACAGTCCTGCGGCTGGGACGCGGTTGGCGGCAGCTTTGTGGCACGTAATCGGTGGCTCAGTTACGATGCATTTTTAAGGGCCCGCTTATCACTCCAGCACAGTTACGCTGTCTACCTGATCTTCGTGGCTCAGTTTCAGTGCACTGATTTAGATTTTTAGTGGAGGTTAAGAGGAAGGGAGCTCTGATAGTACTCAGAAATTTTTTTAAATTTAATTTCAGAAAATTATTGGCAGCACCTGAGGCCGCGCCTCCACCGGGGCCCTCCGGCGCCGCCCCGTCCCGGCCGCGGCCCTCCACCGGGGCCCTCCAGCGCAGCCCCACCCCGGCCCCGGCCCTCCACCGGGGCCCTCTGGCGCCGCCCCGTCCCACCCGCGGTCCTCCACCGGGGCCCTCCAGCGCAGCCCCACCCCGGCCGCGGCCCTCCACCGGGGCCCTCCGGCGCCGCCCCACCCCAGCCGCGGCCCTCCACCGGGGCCCTCCGGCGCAGCCTCGTCTAGGCCGCGGCCCTCCACCGGGGCCCTCCGGTGCCGCCCCACCCCAGCCGCGGCCCTCCACCGGGGCCCTCCGGCGCCGCCCCGTCCCGGCCGCGGCCCTCCACAGGGGCCCTCCGGTGCCGCCCCACCCCAGCCGCGGCCCTCCGGTGCCGCCCCACCCCGGCCGCGGCCCTCCACCGGGGTCCTCTGGCGCTGCCCCGCCCATGGTAAGAAGTTTGAAACAAAATTAGATTACTCAGTTGCAGCTTCGCTTGCAAACATGGCAATCTGTGGTTTACCTTTACTAAGCTTTGACTGGGAAAAGAAAACCGCTTGCGTATTATTATATAAATTTTCTACAGTTTTGCCATCGGCCATGGCACCTAACAGATTAGAAGACCCGCAGGTAGATGGCTCATGCACTGGGGCCTCTAGTACTAAATTGAAAACTACAGTTTTGACCATCTATGATATTATATCTGTAATCTCTGTGAAATTACGGTGCCGTTAGTGTAATATATCTAAATAACTATATAGTCGCATGTGGAACTCACTCACTGACTGACTGAGTTATATTACACGTTACACCAATTCTATACAACCGCTTGTGTAACTGACTCACGTATACAAATTCAAACCATACTTCTCGATGAGCTAGAAACTTGAAATTTGCCATGAATATTCCTTTGCTGGTCAACCTACAGTAAAAATTGTTAAAACAAAACATTTCCACCCCCAACCACCCCAAAGGGAAGGAAAACTTGAATTAAAAAAACAGGGCCGCCACGAGGAGTTTGGGGGCCTGGGGCAAAAGTTCTGGTGTGGGGCCCTTGCTGTCATGGCAAATACCAATCACATTTTACAAATGCCAAAATTTGCATAAACAAAACATATTATGCTGTGCTCCGATAATAATTCTTTTAAATAACTATTGTACTCATTGTAAACTCGTTTACTCATTTTGTTATTTAAACGTAAAGCCTAAGATAAATTATTTATATGAAAGTTAAAATAAACTGGAATAATATTTCTGTACAGAAAGATTTATTTTATGTCGACCTTCACATAATTATGATATTCATTGCATTTTGCTAAAATTAATCTCAAATTTACGTGTAATCAGGATAAAAAAACATGCAAAATACATTAGACCTGGCCTAAATTTATAATAAAATAAAAACAGTCACTTCTAAATAATTCCTTTTCTAGCCCGCGCCATTGCAAAATCATTTATTACGTCTTCAAAGTTGATTGATTTAACATAATCATGTTCAATTCTTAATATTATTAAGTATTTAAACGATTTTCACCTATTGCGGAACATAGCTTATTTTTTAATAAGTCCAACTTACTGAAGGAACGTTCCCCAGAGGCACCTGACACTGGGATAATGCTACTATCAGACGACACACGGTTCCGACACAACGTGACACGGCCAGTCAAGAACGTGTGTGAAACACTAGGCTTAAAATGATAAGGACCAAGCAGGGTTCACCCCCGAGAGAAACTTTTTCAGGGAAGAAAGTTTGGTAAAAAAGGAGTACTTTTATTTACAGAAAGTTGCAGGTAGCGCTAAATATAATTATAATAATTTTCCGTTAAAGGCAATAAGTATGCAATTAATTAATTCAGTAGTACAAATAATGGTCTTACTCTTATGTGTTTGAAATACACGGATACTAACATACTCAAATAAAAAAATCACTTTACTTGTTTTTGTTTTGAAAGCAAATAAAGAAGAAGCGTAAATACTCTTTTTGGCTTTAAATCTACCAATTACCAATACCTAGGGTCTAGGGTCAGATTTTCGCGTCTGCAACTTTACAAGTCGGCAAAATAAAAAATGTGTTTTCCCTTTTTATGGGATAAAATTTGTAGTAACTATAATAGTAATGCTATAAATATAATAGTGATGTTACTTTGGTATCAATGTATTGTAAACAGCCGCACTCATCACACATAATAATCTATGAAAGGCAGGAGTAACTTGAAAATAGGCTATTAAACAAGTAAAAAGACGGCCGTATAATACAGATAATTTAGAAATATGTTTTTTGGTAAATGGTGATTTAGGAAATATAACCCGTTTGTCATGTATATCTCAGTTTTCTTATAACTTCGAATATTGGGTTATTTGAAGGTAATTGACCATTTAATATGTCGGAAGGGGAGTCTTTATATCCTGAAAATATATAATATTCTTCTTTGGCATCCATTTCTTTTCCCTTCTTTAAACATTCTATTATTTTCATGTTTTCTTCAATACTTTTGTAATTATGGTTGTGGTGAAGTAAGTGTTCTGCAAAGCTTGATTTCATAGATGTACTATTGTTACTTCTTAAGGCCTGTATATGTTCTTTGAATCGGGATCTGAAAGATCTCCCCGTTTGACCTATGTAAAAATGTTTGCAGTCTGAACATTCTAATCTATATATACCAGCTTGATTGTATTTATTATCCTTTACTATTCTTTGGTTAGATTTTTTATAAATTAGATATCATTGTTTTCAGTCTTGTAGCTTACTTCATAGTTTGTCCTGGAAAATGTGTTTCGGACAGCTCTGTTAAGGGTCGTGTTAAATGGCATGCTTATGTAATTCTTTTCTCTCGTCGATTGATTTTTGTTCTGATTTGTTTGTTGTTTCTTTTTATTTACATTAAAAATTATTTTGTCAACAATTTTACTATCATATCCATTTTTGGAGGTCAGGTATTTTATTGTATTCTTTTCTTCTTCAAAGTCTTTTTGGTCCATGGGTATATATAAAATGGCTGCAATTAGATCAATGATCAACCGATTGATTAATATACCCATGGACCAAAAAGACTTTGAAGAAGAAAAGAATACAATAAAATACCTGACCTCCAAAAATGGATATGATAGTAAAATTGTTGACAAAATAATTTTTAATGTAAATAAAAACAAACACAAACAAATCAGAACAAAAATCAATCGACGAGAGAAAAGAATTACATAAGCATGCCATTTAACACGACCCTTAACAGAGCTGTCCGAAACACATTTTCCAGGACAAACTATGAAGTAAGCTACAAGACTGAAAACAATGATATCTAATTTATAAAAAATCTAACCAAAGAATAGTAAAGGATAATAAATACAATCAAGCTGGTATATATAGATTAGAATGTTCAGACTGCAAACATTTTTACATAGGTCAAACGGGGAGATCTTTCAGATCCCGATTCAAAGAACATATACAGGCCTTAAGAAGTAACAATAGTACATCTATGAAATCAAGCTTTGCAGAACACTTACTTCACCACAACCATAATTACAAAAGTATTGAAGAAAACATGAAAATAATAGAATGTTTAAAGAAGGGAAAAGAAATGGATGCCAAAGAAGAATATTATATATTTTCAGGATATAAAGACTCCCCTTCCGACATATTAAATGGTCAATTACCTTCAAATAACCCAATATTCGAAGTTATAAGAAAACTGAGAAATACATGACAAACGGGTTATATTTCCTAAATCACCATTTACCAAAAAACATATTTCTAAATTATCTGTATCATATGACTTTTACTATATATTTATTTATTTTTATACTTATATAAACACTTTATGTTATAGGTTGGATTTGCTTGAAAATGACATTATAGTCGAAACAGGTTGCAAAAATAAACCATGAAAAAAGGGTATTTGTTCTACTTTCTGATATAAATATATATATCTATATATCTATGTGTCTTTAAGCACGATAACTCGCGTAAAAATGGTCCAATCTTAATGAAATTTGGCATGGATGTGTAAAGTAGTTATTATTCGGACGAGTTTGTAATCCAGCCCAATCCGACTACCGGAAGGGGGGGTAAAGGGGGGTAAACCCCCCTAAAAATGCGTTTTTTGAGTTTTTTACATATAAAAATAAAAATAATCCAATTTTTGTTGGCACCATTGAATTCAGCTTAAAATAACAAACAAATTAGTATGTGGGATAATTGTGAAAATAGCTCAGATTGAAAAATGGCCGTTAAAGATTAATCAGTCATTAGACCTGTACTACTAGATTTTTAGCGATTTTTAGCACTGTATTAATAAAAGTTCAAAATGAAGTGTTGTCACAGACCTTGGATGACGTGAAGCAGTAGTCGGGGTACCCCACCTGAGCAGATCGTAGATCCCGAAGCGATGTAGATGTCTGTCCATTTTGTTGAATCTTGCACTACACTTTAAACATTGTCCGTGAGCGCGACCGAAAATAGTTCAAATGAACTTCTCCTCGTACAAAATGAACTTAAACACTTCTGATTACTATTTACAATGACTGATTAATAAAATTTAAGAAACGGCATTTTATTTGAGGTTATTTGCGGGTAGCAAAATGCGGAGCGGTAAGAAGCGGGATGATTTGCCGGTGACATTCGGCAGTGGACTGTGTCGTTTGCATGGACAAGCTGTGAGTACAAGGGTCGCATACCTTCCTTATCGCAAGGAGCTACTGTATAGAAGAAATACGATTTGGGCTATGGATTATTATTTGAAATTGAGTGTGGAAAATATAATATTGGAAAAGTAATAATAAAATAATAAATATATCCAACATAGTATTTTGAATCACTGCTCTATGTCCATTGGTTACCGAGATATTGAAAGTGGTAAACACTGTACGTTGTCCCAATGTTAACCTTATGGGAAATAAGTAAAATTCTATATCTCGCTTTTTTCTCAACACATCTTGATAAAACTTGGTAAGTGGCTTCTTCTAGTTCAGATCTACTAAATATTGAATTAAAACTACCCAGTTTTAATATACCCGTAGCAGCAAACCTGCATACTCATTCCCCATGTTATTCTTATGGAGCTTTCAAAAACCTGTAATATTTCGCTATGTTGGATTGAAATATGTTGTTTTGTACTGGAAATTCGCTGAGTATGCAGGTCTGCTGCAACGGGGGTATTTTTATTTTATGTCTATTAGCACAAGTTAAAAAAACATTCAGTTGGAAAACTCTGTTTTGAACCTTGACAGATTACATAAATTTATTCTAAACCATTAATTTCTTAGGCTTTCCACCTTAGAACTGTTATGGTTAGTTTAAATCAATCAATCTTTATTCACATATACATCGAGTACAGTAATGCAGCAAAAACGTACGCTAATTATTAAGTGATCTTTACATTAACAAGTACAGTATGTAAATAAATGTTGTTTAAGTCTATATACATAGTGTATACAACAGATAACACATATTGGATCTATTGGAACTTGGAGGCTGGTCATCATTCATTTCTCTACTCCAGGAATTCTTGGGTTGTGTATATGGATCGGTCTAGCAGCCAGTTCGTCAAGGTCGTCTCCAGGTTCTTCTCTGGTAGTCTTTTCAGGTCCTCTGGCAGTTGTTTAAAGAAGACGGCACCCTTGTATGATGTTTTCTTTACAAATAGACTGAGATGGTGTGAGTTAAGCAGAAAGTTGTGTCTGTTTCTTGTATTATAGGTGTGAATGTTTTCCATTCTGGTTTGGTTTTATTTCACTGCATGGGTGATAGTTTCCAGGATGTAAAGTGAAACTACAGTTAGTATCTTGTGGTTCTTGAAGACCTTTCCATAAGTGTCCCTAGGGCCTCTTTTTTTAGTGATAAGCACTTTTTGCAGGTTGGAGCTATTAAGGAAGTATTTTCATTTTTCCAACAGAGTAATCGAGCCATTTCAGCCAGAGCGTGAGGAGCCTTCGTGTTGCAGAGTATTCTCCGCACTGCTGCCAACCTCCTCCTGATAGTCTCTCCAGGGAGCGACACCATCAGAGAGGTGGTTGGCCTGATACAAAGGTTATTGAAATCGAGTGAGTGGTTTGCTGTACTTACTAACTTACTAAGGTAAATACTAACTACTTTTACCAAATCACATGGAATTAATTTGAAGTTTTCATCTATACGGCTATCGTAAATGCAGTGGGCTGCAGGCAGAAAGCAATCATGGACAAACTTATGACGTGTTTTGTGACGTATACAAACCATCCATGACGTCACTTTAATGTTTTTTTCCTTAAAATCACGGTAAATTCCCTGATTATTTGCAAATACGGCAGTTTGAGCGAAATTGCAGAAAAAAAGTTCTTAAAGAAGGACTGCGAGTCCTGCATCTGTACTAATGCCCAAAACTCTGCCGAGTCATTGAGCTGGGTCCAGACACAACACTCCTGTACGAGAGCCAAGTCCTTATTTACGTAATGTGAGTACAGATTCTAGACTGGGGGCAAAAACTCTGCTTTTCCGCTAAGATATTTTTCTCAGTGTATACATCATTTCACAATCTCAAGAAATAGTTATTTTTACTAGGCTTAAAGTTTTTCTTAAAAAAACACAAGCAGTTAAAATCAGTTTAAAGTTTGTTAAATCATCTAATAATTATAACAATTAGCCTACGTTCTACTAAAAAAGAAAACAAAACGCCTATTATTGCAGATATTTTTTTGCAAGATTTGCATATTCCTGCATCTTTCCCTTCACTGAGGAAATAATCAAGAATCGGGTAGGCCTATCTCTTCTCGGATAAAATTAAAGTATCCCTACCGGTGTCTATCGTAATTCGTATCTGTTTCAACAAAGCTTGAGCCCGGATCGTCTACAATCTCTTCGTCGCAGTCTTCAAACATCTTTATTTATTTGTCTTTCAATTACTCCAAAACAAAACATTCAATTGCATTCGCACGACAGTCAAAAGAAACAGGCATTAATTAGTGCGCAGTGCTGACGACGACGGCGACGGCAGACTGCTCGACAGCTGAGCATCACCAAACAGTGTTACCAGCTGTAGACCGTGTTTACCCACAAAAATACCCGTCTCTGCTGGAATGAACTATTGAAAACTATTATGAAATCACCATACGGGCTTGGAAATACCCGAGAGTCGGGTAATTTTTCTAACAGCAGTATTTGTTTTTGTTCCATTTTTTGGTCAGCCTGTATCACCATCACGATCGCGGTTACACTGCAGCTGCCGCTGGTTTGGGCGATTGTTTTCGGCGATGTCGGCGATGTCTATACATCGTCTATTAAATGTTTTTACGTTGACGTCATATACATGTACGACAACGTCTAATTGACGCCATTTTGTCATCCACGTTAGATGTCTTTTTGCAGGATATCGCAGATGTCTAATAGATGTACGAATATTGACCTAGACGTCAATTTAACTTGCAAGCCCTTATATAGACGTTGTATAGACGTTATGTGCTGTATGGGTTATTCTGTTTCTAGTTCTTGAACTGTGCGGTCGGGTCACTAGAGTTTGTCCGCGGTGCGATTCCATTGCGACGAACATAGTCAGTGCTAGCCGGCAGCTCAGAACTCTGTGATCGGCGTTTTACTCGTTTGAGTTTTATTTCGATTTGTAGCGTTTCCTACGAATCATCGGTGCCATTTCGCACGTCGAATTTAATTAACCCCGTCGCGTTTGTCACGGGGTGATTCGACTCCTTTTGCCACTTAGACGCGGGTGGGGAACCTACGTGTCAGAACAGGACCTGCGTGTGCAGGTGACCTGTGGCGTTGGTACCCGAGTAACCGTGGTTGGTAAAACTGTGGTGTAGGGGAGATCCGTGGTGTCCGGTAACGTGAGTACGTTATTTGGTATAGGTAAGTTGTTTGCTAAACTATTTTGTGCAAATTAAACTTGTCAGTTTCCAATTGGCTTTACCATCAGGTGTGAACGATGATGATGGTACAGTAGCGTTGCGTTTGCGGGCTCTGAGTTCACACCTGAATAATTTAAATAATTTCTTGTTTGGTAGAAATCTGTACCTTTTCAAAATTCAGTCAAAGAACCCTGGAATAGACCCAGCTGCCAGACTTGAGCGATTCCGCTGGCATAGGTCTGAGGCGACTTCTCGTGTGGTTAGGAAAATAAATTTTATTCCTTTTATGATAAAGTCGTCACAGAGAAGCTGGAATATTTTACCAAAAAGACTACATAGATGGGAGCTAAGTTTTTTAATAATTTGCCTATGGAGATAAAAAACGAAGTTAGCATAGGAAAATTCAAAGGAAAGTTGAAAAAGTTATTAATAAAAAATCCTAAATATTCTCTGAGTGAATATTCACAGTAAAGATTAAATAGAATGATTTTTTTGTTGATGTTCAAACTTAACACTGAATGGTTTTTCCGTTATTGTCTTTCTAGTTTTAAGATTTATTTATGACGCCATTCATGTACCCTGGATGAACAAATAAGATGAATAAAGATATTTTGACTATTGACGATCGTGATTGCAGAGTGCAGCCGGTGGTACGTGAAAGACAGCATGGTGGTAGTGAAGCATATGGAAGACTACTGCGAGGCGGTGGACGAGCTGCGCGACAAGCTGAGAGCAGACATCCTGCTGCTCAAAGAGGCATTGCGGGTACCTAGCGAAGACAAGTACTCCAGGGAGGAGGTGAGGGGAATATACCGAGGTCAAAGTCTGAGACTTGAAAAAGAGCCTTGAAAATGATAAATGATGATGATAAAAAAATGATGACTTAAAAATGATATTTTATAAACACATTCAATCACATATTGCGTATGGTATATGGAGGTACTTTGGACAAAAATCTAAAAAATTTTGATTCTGCAAAAAAAGCATTAAGAAAAAATTAAAAAATGATGAATCCGTCAAAAACCATTTTATTGGGCATACAATCTTAACCGTTTACAGTTTATACTAGTGAACCCGTTGCTCGAAATCGAGCAAAACAACCAAATTCCTTTTTCCTGAAGTTGTCCATCTATTGCACGGAAAATGACAGCAACGTCTGTGATAACGTCTGTGTAAACGGTTAAGATTGTATGCCCAATAAAATGGTTTTTGACGGATTCATCATTTTTTAATTTTAACATAGTTCTTAATCTTTTTTTTGCAGAATCAAATTTTTTTTTAGATTTTTGTCCGAAGTACCTCCATATAACATACGCAATATGTGATTGAATGTGTGCATAAAATATCATTTTTAAGTCATCATTTTTTTCCTTATTTACATAAATAATATAGCCAAATTGAATATTCAGGGAAATCTTTTCCTCTTTGCTGATGACACGGCTCTAGTGTCTTATGGTAGGGACTGGGAGGGGGCTTATGATCAGGCATCCTCTGACCTGGCTAAGATAAGAAACTGGTTTGATTATAATATTCTCACTGTTAACATAGACAAAACAAAATGCTTGCCTATATATTTCAAGAACAATTCTGGTCCTGGTCAGAGGGTGCTTCGAATGCACTCTTGTGGCGATCCGCGGTCCTTCACCTGTGGCTGTGGTGTGATTGAGCAGGTGACTCAATACAAGTACCTAGGCGTAATATTTGATCACAAATTGACTTGGGAGTCACATGTTCATCACATTAAGCAAAAATTGAGAAAAATGATTTATGCGTTTAAGCAGCTAAGTCAGGTGTTGGCCGTGGATCGCTGCAAGAGTGTGTATTATGCCTACTGTCAGTCCCTGCTGCAGTATAGATTGCTGGTTTGGGGTGGTGCCTCTGCCTCGGTTCTTGAGCCCTTGGCGGTCACCCAACGGTCTGCGATAAAAGCAATTCTTAATAAAGGCCAAAGATATCCAACAAATCTCCTTTTCGAAAATTTTTCAGTTCTTAATATTAGGCAATTGTATCTTAAAACTCTCTTAGTATATGTTAAAGATAATAAAAGCAAAATCTTTACCCCAACTACCCATGGCTACCAAACTAGAAATAAAACAAACTTTGGCTATTCAATTCCGAAACCTAAATTCAAATCAGATCTGTTCAATACATTTTATTTGGCTCATCAGTTGTATAAAAATCTCCCATTCAACATCATTAATAAAGAGGGTGGTAGCATGTCTGTTTACAAGCGAGAGATTGAGAAGTGGCTGCTCGGTGTTGGACCGGGAATGGCAGAGCTGTTGATTCGTTCGCCATATGCATCTTAGTGTTTGTTGTCTGCGGGTATTCTGATGTGTTCTGATTAAATATTTTTGTTTTGATTTTGAATAATTGTACGATATTTGATTTTTTTCTCCTTTTGTTTTATATAATTTCTTAAGTAATAATTTCTTCAATTTTTTTATTTTTTGTTTTTAATGGGTATTTTGTTTCTCTTATAAGTTTTGTATGTATTTGTGCTGCCAACTAGTGGAAGAAGGACTAGTAATATTTGTTCGTGCCTAAGAACTCTTCCCACTTGGGTCTTGTGGGGAATAATTTCCTCTTTGTATCGTAAATAATTTTCTATGTCAACTTAATGGAAATAAACAATCTTGAACCTTGAATCTTTTATCATCATCATTTATCATTTTCAAGGCTCTTTTTCAAGTCTCCGACTTGAATAAAAATAAAAAAAAACTGCAATATTTTTTCGTCTTTTATCCAAATTTTTGTTTTCAAAGACATTCACACAGACATAATTCTCTCATGACTGAAATATAAATGTCTGCCATTTTTTATAGTTCTAAACAAACAAAAGTAAACGTTTGAATAAAGTCCAGTTTCCAACATTAAATGTATTTCATAGTTTATATTTCATATCTCCATCCGTCTATGGTTGCAGTTTTTACGTCAAGCTGTACATTGATGCATACTTTGGATTATTGTTTTCTTTTCTTCCGGTAATAAGGTAACTTTCTAAAATTGTATAGACCACCCAATAGACTAATCGAGGTGAGACCCTAAGCTCACCTTAACAAATGCAGAATTGAATTATTTGAAATTTTCCAAGTTGCATGTTTTATGAGATGTTTTGTTTGTCTGTGACTGAAAGCGTGCCTCTCAATTTACAAAATCACCTTCCATTTGTGACGGCTCAATTTATATGAAGTGTTATTGTTTTCATTTGCTTCAGTCTTAAAAATTTTTGCTTCGCAAGAAACACATTTGTTTACATAACAGGCCCGAAAGTAAAGGGCTCAACCTCATACATAGGTCAATGTTCATATCAATACGACTTTGTTCGTGCACCGTTTTAATGATGTTACTGCGTAAATGCCCTCTTCGAATTGGTGGCATTATTAATATTACAAATAAGTCAATAAACTTAAACATTGCATATTAAAATGTGATTTAGGTTAAGTTAAGGATAAAAGTTATGGGGCATCATTACTACAACCACAGAACATCACGAAATGCAAAAAGATCTGGTAAAATATTAAGAATGATCATATTATTTAATGTTTACATCATTCATGGTCAGCACTTCACAACTGAACATAATTAAAATAGTTCCATGAAAAATTTACATTAAAATTTTTAGATCATTATCCACAAACACTTCACATTAACATTCACCATCACCTTTAAGTAAATTGTAATATTCAATCGAGTTCCGCAAAGTGTCTTTGTCATACATAAATTATTGGTTAAGGAAGTATTTTCATTTTTCCAACAGAGTAATCGAGCCATATCAGCCAGAGCGTGAGGAGCCGGACATCACTGTGTTCGTGTTGCAGAGTATTCTCCGCACTGCTGCCAACCTCCTCCTGATGGTCTCTCCAGGGAGCGACACAGTTATAAGTTATAATACAGTTATAAGTATTTTATAAGGTTGTTATAAGGTTATAAGGTTAAACAACATAGTAATTTAATTTTTGTTTTATTCAAACAAGCATGAAAACTAGTTTGAAATAAAAGCTTAACTGTGACGTTTAAAAAAATGACTTCTTTATTTATAGTAACCTAAAACCTTCTTTATTTATAGTAGGACCTAAAACCCTTAACCCATTGGTGTAGACATACGAGACTATCTCGTAGCGCTGCGATGGGACTGTCTCGTGCTGTTACCGACGGCTTGGCCTAGTAGTTCAATGATTTGCCACCAGGCCGGTTGCTCAAGCGGTTCAATGAATCGCCGCCAGAGCCGTAGGCTTTAAGACTCAAACGAGCACTGGTCTGACGGTACTGCGCGGTCGTGTGGTCTAAATCATTGACTGACGAGCCAATGATTAGGACATACGCCGCGGCGCGGGTTCAATTCCCGCTCCATGAGCAATCCCTATTAGGCTTTCAAATGTGTGGTAAATATGACCTTTGGCATTTGTAGGTTTAATAGGGATTGCAGTGGACACCTGTTTTGCTTCATTTTACCCTTGTATAGAGGAGGAGGACACGGTTTTTTTATTTTTATTAATTAATTTAGCATATTGTCAATACATATTGACAATCACAAAGGTCATAACCGAAATATTAGACCAAATATAGAAAAAACAAAAATATTACAATTAAAAATTGAGAAATGTAAAAAAAAGCTACGTCAAAGGGTTAAGGAAGTATTAATTGGTACTCCAACAGAGTAATCGAGCCATTTCAGCCAGAGCGTGAGGAGCCGGACATCACTGTGTTCGTGTTGCAGAGTATTCTCCGCACTGCTGCCAACCTCCTCCTGATGGTCTCTCCAGGGAGCGACACCATCAGAGAGGTGGTTGGCCTGATACAAAGGTTATTGAAATCGAGTGAGTGGTTTGCTGTACTTACTAACTTACTAAGGTAAATACTAACTACGTACTAAAAACGTACAAAGGTCATAACCGAAATATTAGACCAAATATAGAAAAAATAAAAATATTACAATTAAAAATTGAGAAACGTAAAAAAAAAGCTACGTCAAAGGGTTAAGGAAGTATTTTCATTTTTCCAACAGAGTAATCGAGCCATTTCAGCCAGAGTGTGAGGAGCCGGACATCACTGTGTTCGTGTTGCAGAGTATTCTCCGCACTGCTGCCAACCTCCTCCTGATGGTCTCTCCAGGGAGCGACACCATCAGAGAGGTGATTGGCCTGATACAAAGGTTATTGAAATCGAGTGAGTGGTTTGCTGTACTTACTAACTTACTAAGGTAAATGCTAACTACGTACTAAAAACGTACGCTAATTATTAAATGATCTTTACATTAACAAGTACAGTATGTAAATAAATGTTGTTTAAGTCTATATACATAGTGGATCTATTGGAACTCGGAGGCTGGTCATCATTCATTCACTCTCTTTAGCACTGTCTCGTGCTGTTACCGAAGGCTTGGCCTAGTAGTTCAATGATTTGCCACCAGGCCGGTTGCTCAAGCGGTTCAATGAATCGCCGCCAGAGCCGTAGGCTTTAAGACTCAAACGAGCACTGGTCTGACGGTACTGCGCGGTCGTGTGGTCTAAATCATTGACTGACGAGCCAATGATTAGGACATACGCCGCGGCGCGGGTTCAATTCCCGCTCCATGAGCAATCCCTATAAGGCTTTCAAATGTGTGGTAAAGCTGGTGGGAGGGCCCACCTAAAATAAACGGTGACCGGCTTGGGTGGAAGTTGACGGCATTTGTAGGTTTAATAGGGATTGCAGTGGACACCTGTTTTGCTTCATTTGCTTGTTTTGTTTTTCCAACAGAGTAATCGAGCCATTTCAGCCAGAGCGTGAGGAGCCGGACATCACTGTGTTCGTGTTGCAAAGTATTCTCCGCACTGCTGCCAACCTCCTCCTGATGGTCTCTCCAGGGAGCGACACAATCCCTATTTGGCTTTCAAATATGTGGTAAAGCTGGTGGGAGGGCCCACCTAAAATAAACGGTGACCGGCTTGGGTGGAAGTTGACGGCATTTGTAGGTTTAATAGGGATTGCAGTGGACACCTGTTTTGCTTCATTTTACCCTTGTATAGAGGAGGAGGACACGGTTTTTTTAATTTTTATTAATTAATTTAGCATATTGTCAATACATATTGACAATCACAAAGGTTCCTGATACAAAGTTTATTGAAATCGAGTGAGTGGTTTGCTGTACTTACTAACTTACTAAGGTAAATACTAACTACGTACTAAAAACGTACAAAGGTCATAACCGAAATATTAGACCAAATATAGAAAAAATAAAATTATTACAATTAAAAATTGAGAAATGTAAAAAAAAGCTACGTCAAAGGGTTAAGGAAGTATTTTCATTTTTCCAACAGAGTAATCGAGCCATTTCAGCCAGAGCGTGAGGAGCCGGACATCACTGTGTTCGTGTTGCAGAGTATTCTCCGCACTGCTGCCAACCTCCTCCTGATGGTCTCTCCAGGGAGCGACACAGTTATAAGTTATAATACAGTTATAAGTATTTTATAAGGTTGTTATAAGGTTATAAGGTTAAACAACATAATAATTTAATTTTTGTTTTATTCAAACAAGCATGAAAACTCGTTTGAAATAAAAGCTTAACTGTGACGTTTAAAAAAATTACTTCTTTATTTATAGTAACCTAAAACCTTCTTTATTTATAGTAGGACCTAAAACCCTTAACCCATTGGCGTAGACATACGAGACTATCTCGTAGCGCTGCGATGGGACTGTCTCGTGCTGTTACCGACGGCTTGGCCTAGTAGTTCAATGATTTGCCACCAGGCCGGTTGCTCAAGCGGTTCAATGAATCGCCACCAGAGCCGTAGGCTTTAAGACTCAAACGAGCACTGGTCTGACGGTACTGCGCGGTCGTGTGGTCTAAATCATTGACTGACGAGCCAATGATTAGGACATACGCCGCGGCGCGGGTTCAATTCCCGCTCCATGAGCAATCCCTATTAGGCTTTCAAATGTGTGGTAAATATGACCTTTGGCATTTGTAGGTTTAATAGGGATTGCAGTGGACACCTGTTTTGCTTCATTTTACCCTTGTATAGAGGAGGAGGACACGGTTTTTTTTATTTTTATTAATTAATTTAGCATATTGTCAATACATATTGACAATCACAAAGGTCATAATCGAAATATTAGACCAAATATAGAAAAAACAAAAATATTACAATTAAAAATTGAGAAATGTAAAAAAAAGCTACGTCAAAGGGTTAAGGAAGTATTAATTGGTACTCCAACAGAGTAATCGAGCCATTTCAGCCAGAGCGTGAGGAGCCGAACATCACTGTGTTCGTGTTGCAGAGTATTCTCCGCACTGCTGCCAACCTCCTCCTGATGGTCTCTCCAGGGAGCGACAACATCAGAGAGGTGATTGGCCTGATACAAAGGTTATTGAAATCGAGTGAGTGGTTTGCTGTACTTACTAACTTACTAAGGTAAATACTAACTACGTACTAAAAACGTACGCTAATTATTAAATGATCTTTACATTAACAAGTACAGTATGTAAATAAATGTTGTTTAAGTCTATATACATAGTGGATCTATTGGAACTCGGAGGCTGGTCATCATTCATTCACTCTCTTTAGCACTGTCTCGTGCTGTTACCGAAGGCTTGGCCTAGTAGTTCAATGATTTGCCACCAGGCCGGTTGCTCAAGCGGTTCAATGAATCGCCGCCAGAGCCGTAGGCTTTAAGACTCAAACGAGCACTGGTCTGACGGTACTGCGCGGTCGTGTGGTCTAAATCATTGACTGACGAGCCAATGATTAGGACATACGCCGCGGCGCGGGTTCAATTCCCGCTCCATGAGCAATCCCTATAAGGCTTTCAAATGTGTGGTAAAGCTGGTGGGAGGGCCCACCTAAAATAAACGGTGACCGGCTTGGGTGGAAGTTGACGGCATTTGTAGGTTTAATAGGGATTGCAGTGGACACCTGTTTTGCTTCATTTTACCCTTGTATAGAGGAGGAGGACACGGTTTTTTATTTTTATTAATTAATTTAGCATATTGTCAATACATATTGACAATCACAAAGGTCATAACCGAAATATTAGACCAAATATAGAAAAAATAAAAATATTACAATTAAAAATTGAGAAATGTAAAAAAAGCTACGTCAAAGGGTTAAGGAAGTATTTTCATTTTTCCAACAGAGTAATCGAGCCATTTCAGCCAGAGCGTGAGGAGCCGGACATCACTGTGTTCGTGTTGCAGAGTATTCTCCGCACTGCTGCCAACCTCCTCCTGATGGTCTCTCCAGGGAGCGACACAATCCCTATTAGGCTTTCAAATGTGTGGTAAAGCTGGTGGGAGGGCCCACCTAAAATAAACGGTGACCGGCTTGGGTGGAAGTTGACGGCATTTGTAGGTTTAATAGGGATTGCAGTGGACACCTGTTTTGCTTCATTTTACCCTTGTATAGAGGAGGAGGACACGTTTTTTTTTATTTTTATTAATTAATTTAGCATATTGTCAATACATATTGACAATCACAAAGGTTCCTGATACAAAGGTTATTGAAATCGAGTGAGTGGTTTGCTGTACTTACTAACTTACTAAGGTAAATACTAACTACGTACTAAAAACGTACAAAGGTCATAACCGAAATATTAGACCAAATATAGAAAAAATAAAATTATTACAATTAAAAATTGAGAAATGTAAAAAAAAGCTACGTCAAAGGGTTAAGGGAGTATTTTCATTTTTCCAACAGAGTAATCGAGCCATTTCAGCCAGAGCGTGAGGAGCCGGACATCACTGTGTTCGTGTTGCAGAGTATTCTCCGCACTGCTGCCAACCTCCTCCTGATGGTCTCTCCAGGGAGCGACACAGTTATAAGTTATAATACAGTTATAAGTATTTTATAAGGTTGTTATAAGGTTATAAGGTTAAACAACATAATAATTTAATTTTTGTTTTATTCAAACAAGCATGAAAACTCGTTTGAAATAAAAGCTTAACTGTGACGTGTGGTCGTGTGGTCTAAATCATTGACTGACGAGCCAATGATTAGGACATACGCCGCGGCGCGGGTTCAATTCCCGCTCCATGAGCAATCCCTATAAGGCTTTCAAATGTGTGGTAAAGCTGGTGGGAGGGCCCACCTAAAATAAACGGTGACCGGCTTGGGTGGAAGTTGACGGCATTTGTAGGTTTAATAGGGATTGCAGTGGACACCTGTTTTGCTTCATTTTACCCTTGTATAGAGGAGGAGGACACGGTTTTTTATTTTTATTAATTAATTTAGCATATTGTCAATACATATTGACAATCACAAAGGTCATAACACAGTTATAAGTTATAATACAGTTATAAGTATTTTATAAGGTTGTTATAAGGTTATAAGGTTAAACAACATAATAATTTAATTTTTGTTTTATTCAAACAAGCATGAAAACTCGTTTGAAATAAAAGCTTAACTGTGACGTTTAAAAAAATTACTTCTTTATTTATAGTAACCTAAAACCTTCTTTATTTATAGTAGGACCTAAAACCCTTAACCCATTGGCGTAGACATACGAGACTATCTCGTAGCGCTGCGATGGGACTGTCTCGTGCTGTTACCGACGGCTTGGCCTAGTAGTTCATTGATTTGCCACCAGGCCGGTTGCTCAAGCGGTTCAATGAATCGCCACCAGAGCCGTAGGCTTTAAGACTCAAACGAGCACTGGTCTGACGGTACTGCGCGGTCGTGTGGTCTAAATCATTGACTGACGAGCCAATGATTAGGACATACGCCGCGGCGCGGGTTCAATTCCCGCTCCATGAGCAATCCCTATTAGGCTTTCAAATGTGTGGTAAATATGACCTTTGGCATTTGTAGGTTTAATAGGGATTGCAGTGGACACCTGTTTTGCTTCATTTTACCCTTGTATAGAGGAGGAGGACACGGTTTTTTTTATTTTTATTAATTAATTTAGCATATTGTCAATACATATTGACAATCACAAAGGTCATAATCGAAATATTAGACCAAATATAGAAAAAACAAAAATATTACAATTAAAAATTGAGAAATGTAAAAAAAAGCTACGTCAAAGGGTTAAGGAAGTATTAATTGGTACTCCAACAGAGTAATCGAGCCATTTCAGCCAGAGCGTGAGGAGCCGAACATCACTGTGTTCGTGTTGCAGAGTATTCTCCGCACTGCTGCCAACCTCCTCCTGATGGTCTCTCCAGGGAGCGACACCATCAGAGAGGTGATTGGCCTGATACAAAGGTTATTGAAATCGAGTGAGTGGTTTGCTGTACTTACTAACTTACTAAGGTAAATACTAACTACGTACTAAAAACGTACGCTAATTATTAAATGATCTTTACATTAACAAGTACAGTATGTAAATAAATGTTGTTTAAGTCTATATACATAGTGGATCTATTGGAACTCGGAGGCTGGTCATCATTCATTCACTCTCTTTAGCACTGTCTCGTGCTGTTACCGAAGGCTTGGCCTAGTAGTTCAATGATTTGCCACCAGGCCGGTTGCTCAAGCGGTTCAATGAATCGCCGCCAGAGCCGTAGGCTTTAAGACTCAAACGAGCACTGGTCTGACGGTACTGCGCGGTCGTGTGGTCTAAATCATTGACTGACGAGCCAATGATTAGGACATACGCCGCGGCGCGGGTTCAATTCCCGCTCCATGAGCAATCCCTATAAGGCTTTCAAATGTGTGGTAAAGCTGGTGGGAGGGCCCACCTAAAATAAACGGTGACCGGCTTGGGTGGAAGTTGACGGCATTTGTAGGTTTAATAGGGATTGCAGTGGACACCTGTTTTGCTTCATTTTACCCTTGTATAGAGGAGGAGGACACGGTTTTTTATTTTTATTAATTAATTTAGCATATTGTCAATACATATTGACAATCACAAAGGTCATAACCGAAATATTAGACCAAATATAGAAAAAATAAAAATATTACAATTAAAAATTGAGAAATGTAAAAAAAGCTACGTCAAAGGGTTAAGGAAGTATTTTCATTTTTCCAACAGAGTAATCGAGCCATTTCAGCCAGAGCGTGAGGAGCCGGACATCACTGTGTTCGTGTTGCAGAGTATTCTCCGCACTGCTGCCAACCTCCTCCTGATGGTCTCTCCAGGGAGCGACACAATCCCTATTAGGCTTTCAAATGTGTGGTAAAGCTGGTGGGAGGGCCCACCTAAAATAAACGGTGACCGGCTTGGGTGGAAGTTGACGGCATTTGTAGGTTTAATAGGGATTGCAGTGGACACCTGTTTTGCTTCATTTTACCCTTGTATAGAGGAGGAGGACACGGTTTTTTTATTTTTATTAATTAATTTAGCATATTGTCAATACATATTGACAATCACAAAGGTTCCTGATACAAAGGTTATTGAAATCGAGTGAGTGGTTTGCTGTACTTACTAACTTACTAAGGTAAATACTAACTACGTACTAAAAACGTACAAAGGTCATAACCGAAATATTAGACCAAATATAGAAAAAATAAAATTATTACAATTAAAAATTGAGAAATGTAAAAAAAAGCTACGTCAAAGGGTTAAGGGAGTATTTTCATTTTTCCAACAGAGTAATCGAGCCATTTCAGCCAGAGCGTGAGGAGCCGGACATCACTGTGTTCGTGTTGCAGAGTATTCTCCGCACTGCTGCCAACCTCCTCCTGATGGTCTCTCCAGGGAGCGACACAGTTATAAGTTATAATACAGTTATAAGTATTTTATAAGGTTGTTATAAGGTTATAAGGTTAAACAACATAATAATTTAATTTTTGTTTTATTCAAACAAGCATGAAAACTCGTTTGAAATAAAAGCTTAACTGTGACGTGTGGTCGTGTGGTCTAAATCATTGACTGACGAGCCAATGATTAGGACATACGCCGCGGCGCGGGTTCAATTCCCGCTCCATGAGCAATCCCTATAAGGCTTTCAAATGTGTGGTAAAGCTGGTGGGAGGGCCCACCTAAAATAAACGGTGACCGGCTTGGGTGGAAGTTGACGGCATTTGTAGGTTTAATAGGGATTGCAGTGGACACCTGTTTTGCTTCATTTTACCCTTGTATAGAGGAGGAGGACACGGTTTTTTATTTTTATTAATTAATTTAGCATATTGTCAATACATATTGACAATCACAAAGGTCATAACCGAAATACTAGACCAAATATAGAAAAAATAAAAATATTACAATTAAAAATTGAGAAATGTAAAAAAAGCTACGTCAAAGGGTTAAGGAAGTATTTTCATTTTTCCAACAGAGTAATCGAGCCATTTCAGCCAGAGCGTGAGGAGCCGGACATCACTGTGTTCGTGTTGCAGAGTATTCTCCGCACTGCTGCCAACCTCCTCCTGATGGTCTCTCCAGGGAGCGACACAATCCCTATTAGGCTTTCAAATGTGTGGTAAAGCTGGTGGGAGGGCCCACCTAAAATAAACGGTGACCGGCTTGGGTGGAAGTTGACGGCATTTGTAGGTTTAATAGGGATTGCAGTGGACACCTGTTTTGCTTCATTTTACCCTTGTATAGAGGAGGAGGACACGGTTTTTTTTATTTTTATTAATTAATTTAGCATATTGTCAATACATATTGACAATCACAAAGGTTCCTGATACAAAGGTTATTGAAATCGAGTGAGTGGTTTGCTGTACTTACTAACTTACTAAGGTAAATACTAACTACGTACTAAAAACGTACAAAGGTCATACCGAAATATTAGACCAAATATAGAAAAAATAAAATTATTACAATTAAAAATTGAGAAATGTAAAAAAAGCTACGTCAAAGGGTTAAGGAAGTATTTTCATTTTTCCAACAGAGTAATCGAGCCATTTCAGCCAGAGCGTGAGGAGCCGGACATCACTGTGTTCGTGTTGCAGAGTATTCTCCGCACTGCTACCAACCTCCTCCTGATGGTCTCTTCAGGGAGCGACACAGTTATAAGTTATAATACAGTTATAAGTATTTTATAAGGTTGTTATAAGGTTATAAGGTTAAACAACATAATAATTTAATTTTTGTTTTATTCAAACAAGCATGAAAACTCGTTTGAAATAAAAGCTTAACTGTGACGTTTAAAAAAATTACTTCTTTATTTATAGTAACCTAAAACCTTCTTTATTTATAGTAGGACCTAAAACCCTTAACCCATTGGCGTAGACATACGAGACTATCTCGTAGCGCTGCGATGGGACTGTCTCGTGCTGTTACCGACGGCTTGGCCTAGTAGTTCAATGATTTGCCACCAGGCCGGTTGCTCAAGCGGTTCAATGAATCGCCACCAGAGCCGTAGGCTTTAAGACTCAAACGAGCACTGGTCTGACGGTACTGCGCGGTCGTGTGGTCTAAATCATTGACTGACGAGCCAATGATTAGGACATACGCCGCGGCGCGGGTTCAATTCCCGCTCCATGAGCAATCCCTATTAGGCTTTCAAATGTGTGGTAAATATGACCTTTGGCATTTGTAGGTTTAATAGGGATTGCAGTGGACACCTGTTTTGCTTCATTTTACCCTTGTATAGAGGAGGAGGACACGGTTTTTTTTATTTTTATTAATTAATTTAGCATATTGTCAATACATATTGACAATCACAAAGGTCATAATCGAAATATTAGACCAAATATAGAAAAAACAAAAATATTACAATTAAAAATTGAGAAATGTAAAAAAAAGCTACGTCAAAGGGTTAAGGAAGTATTAATTGGTACTCCAACAGAGTAATCGAGCCATTTCAGCCAGAGCATGAGGAGCCGAACATCACTGTGTTCGTGTTGCAGAGTATTCTCCGCACTGTTGCCAACCTCCTCCTGATGGTCTCTCCAGGGAGCGACACCATCAGAGAGGTGATTGGCCTGATACAAAGGTTATTGAAATCGAGTGAGTGGTTTGCTGTACTTACTAACTTACTAAGGTAAATACTAACTACGTACTAAAAACGTACAAAGGTCATAACCGAAATATTAGACCAAATATAGAAAAAATAAAAATATTACAATTAAAAATTGAGAAACGTAAAAAAAAGCTACGTCAAAGGGTTAAGGAAGTATTTTCATTTTTCCAACAGAGTAATCGAGCCATTTCAGCCAGAGCGTGAGGAGCCGGACATCACTGTGTTCGTGTTGCAGAGTATTCTCCGCACTGCTGCCAACCTCCTCCTGATGGTCTCTCCAGGGAGCGACACCATCAGAGAGGTGGTTGGCCTGATACAAAGGTTATTGAAATCGAGTGAGTGGTTTGCTGTACTTACTAACTTACTAAGGTAAATACTAACTACGTACTAAAAACGTACGCTAATTATTAAATGATCTTTACATTAACAAGTACAGTATGTAAATAAATGTTGTTTAAGTCTATATACATAGTGGATCTATTGGAACTCGGAGGCTGGTCATCATTCATTCACTCTCTTTAGCACTGTCTCGTGCTGTTACCGACGGCTTGGCCTAGTAGTTCAATGATTTGCCACCAGGCCGGTTGCTCAAGCGGTTCAATGAATCGCCGCCAGAGCCGTAGGCTTTAAGACTCAAACGAGCACTGGTCTGACGGTACTGCGCGGTCGTGTGGTCTAAATCATTGACTGACGAGCCAATGATTAGGACATACGCCGCGGCGCGGGTTCAATTCCCGCTCCATGAGCAATCCCTATTAGGCTTTCAAATGTGTGGTAAATATGACCTTTGGCATTTGTAGGTTTAATAGGGATTGCAGTGGACACCTGTTTTGCTTCATTTTACCCTTGTATAGAGGAGGAGGACACGGTTTTTTACTTTTATTAATTAATTTAGCATATTGTCAATACATATTGACAATCACAAAGGTCATAACCGAAATATTAGACCAAATATAGAAAAAATAAAAATATTACAATTAAAAATTGAGAAATGTAAAAAAAAGCTACGTCAAAGGGTTAAGGAAGTATTTTCATTTTTCCAACAGAGTAATCGAGCCATTTCAGCCAGAGCGTGAGGAGCCGGACATCACTGTGTTCGTGTTGCAGAGTATTCTCCGCACTGCTGCCAACCTCCTCCTGATGGTCTCTCCAGGGAGCGACACAGTTATAAGTTATAATACAGTTATAAGTATTTTATAAGGTTGTTATAAGATTATAAGGTTAAACAACATAATAATTCAATTTTTGTTTTATTCAAACAAGCATGAAAACTAGTTTGAAATAAAAGCTTAACTGTGACGTTTAAAAAAATTACTTCTTTATTTATATTAACCTAAAACCTTCTTTATTTATAGTAGGACCTAAAACCCTTAAGGAAGTATTTTCATTTTTCCAACAGAGTAATCGAGCCATTTCAGCCAGAGCGTGAGGAGCCGGACATCACTGTGTTCGTGTTGCAGAGTATTCTCCGCACTGCTGCCAACCTCCTCCTGATGGTCTCTCCAGGGAGCGACACAGTTATAAGTTATAATACAGTTATAAGTATTTTATAAGGTTGTTATAAGGTTATAAGGTTAAACAACATAATAATTTAATTTTTGTTTTATTCAAACAAGCATGAAAACTAGTTTGAAATAAAAGCTTAACTGTGACGTTTAAAAAAATTACTTCTTTATTTATAGTAACCTAAAACCTTCTTTATTTATAGTAGGACCTAAAACCCTTAACCCATTGGCGTAGACATACGAGACTATCTCGTAGCGCTGCGATGGGACTGTCTCGTGCTGTTACCGACGGCTTGGCCTAGTAGTTCAATGATTTGCCACCAGGCCGGTTGCTCAAGCGGTTCAATGAATCGCCGCCAGAGCCGTAGGCTTTAAGACTCAAACGAGCACTAGTCTGACGGTACTGCGCGGTCGTGTGGTCTAAATCATTGACTGACGAGCCAATGATTAGGACATACGCCGCGGCGTGGGTTCAATTCCCGCTCCATGAGCAATCCCTATTAGGCTTTCAAATGTGTGGTAAAGCTGGTGGGAGGGCCCACCTAAAATAAACGGTGACCGGCTTGGGTGGAAGTTATATATAGAAAAAATAGAAATATAGAAAAAATAAAAATATTACAATTAAAAATTGAGAAACGTAAAAAAAAGCTACGTCAAACGGTTAAGGAAGTATTTTCATTTTTCCAACAGAGTAATCGAGCCATTTCAGCCAGAGCGTGAGGAGCCGGACATCAATGTGTTCGTGTTGCAGAGTATTCTCCGCACTGCTGCCAACCTCCTCCTGATGGTCTCTCCAGGGAGCGACACCATCAGAGAGGTGATTGGCCTGATACAAAGGTTATTGAAATCGAGTGAGTGGTTTGCTGTACTTACTAACTTACTAAGGTAAATACTAACTACGTACTAAAAACGTACGCTAATTATTAAATGATCTTTACATTAACAAGTACAGTATGTAAATAAATGTTGTTTAAGTCTATATACATAGTGGATCTATTGGAACTCGGAGGCTGGTCATCATTCATTCACTCTCTTTAGCACTGTCTCGTGCTGTTACCGACGGCTTGGCCTAGTAGTTCAATGATTTGCCACCAGGCCGGTTGCTCAAGCGGTTCAATGAATCGCCGCCAGAGCCGTAGGCTTTAAGACTCAAACGAGCACAGGTCTGACGGTACTGCGCGGTCGTGTGGTCTAAATCATTGACTGACGAGCCAATGATTAGGACATACGCCGCGGCGCGGGTTCAATTCCCGCTCCATGAGCAATCCCTATTAGGCTTTCAAATGTGTGGTAAAGCTGGTGGGAGGGCCCACCTAAAATAAACGGTGACCGGCTTGGGTGGAAGTTGACGGCATTTGTAGGTTTAATAGGGATTGCAGTGGACACCTGTTTTGCTTCATTTTACCCTTGTATAGAGGAGGAGGACACGGTTTTTTATTTTTATTAATTAATTTAGCATATTGTCAATACATATTGACAATCACAAAGGTCATAACCGAAATATTAGACCAAATATAGAAAAAATAAAAATATTACAATTAAAAATTGAGAAATGTAAAAAAAAGCTACGTCAAAGGGTTAAGGAAGTATTTTCATTTTTCCAACAGAGTAATCGAGCCATTTCAGCCAGAGCGTGAGGAGCCGGACATCACTGTGTTCGTGTTGCAGAGTATTCTCCGCACTGCAGCCAACCTCCTCCTGATGGTCTCTCCAGGGAGCGACACCATCAGAGAGGTGGTTGGCCTGATACAAAGGTTATTGAAATCGAGTGAGTGGTTTGCTGTACTTACTAACTTACTAAGGTAAATACTAACTACGTACTAAAAACGTACGCTAATTATTAAATGATCTTTACATTAACAAGTACAGTATGTAAATAAATGTTGTTTAAGTCTATATACATAGTGGATCTATTGGAACTCGGAGGCTGGTCATCATTCATTCACTCTCTTTAGCACTGTCTCGTGCTGTTACCGACGGCTTGGCCTAGTAGTTCAATGATTTGCCACCAGGCCGGTTGCTCAAGCGGTTCAATGAATCGCCGCCAGAGCCGTAGGCTTTAAGACTCAAACGAGCACTGGTCTGACGGTACTGCGCGGTCGTGTGGTCTAAATCATTGACAGACGAGCCAATGATTAGGACATACGCCGCGGCGCGGGTTCAATTCCCGCTCCATGAGCAATCCCTATTAGGCTTTCAAATGTGTGGTAAAGCTGGTGGGAGGGCCCACCTAAAATAAACGGTGACCGGCTTGGGTGGAAGTTGACGGCATTTGTAGGTTTAATAGGGATTGCAGTGGACACCTGTTTTGCTTCATTTTCAGCACTGTCTCGTGCTGTTACCGACGGCTTGGCCTAGTAGTTCAATGATTTGCCACCAGGCCGGTTGCTCAAGCGGTTCAATGAATCGCCGCCAGAGCCGTAGGCTTTAAGACTCAAACGAGCACTGGTCTGACGGTACTGCGCGGTCGTGTGGTCTAAATCATTGACTGACGAGCCAATGATTAGGACATACGCCGCGGCGCGGGTTCAATTCCCGCTCCATGAGCAATCCCTATTAGGCTTTCAAATGTGTGGTAAAGCTGGTGGGAGGGCCCACCTAAAATAAACGGTGACCGGCTTGGGTGGAAGTTGACGGCATTTGTAGGTTTAATAGGGATTGCAGTGGACACCTGTTTTGCTTCATTTTACCCTTGTATAGAGGAGGAGGACACGGTTTTTTTATTTTTATTAATTAATTTAGCATATTGTCAATACATATTGACAATCACAAAGGTCATAACCGAAATATTAGACCAAATATAGAAAAAATAAAAATATTACAATTAAAAATTGAGAAATGTAAAAAAAAGCTACGTCAAAGGGTTAAGGAAGTATTTTCATTTTTCCAACAGAGTAATGGAGCCATTTCAGCCAGGGCGTGAGGAGCCGGACATCACTGTGTTCGTGTTGCAGAGTATTCTCCGCACTGCTGCCAACGGTATAGACTTAAATGTTGTTTAAGTCTATATACATAGTGGATCTATTGGAACTCGGAGGCTGGTCATCATTCATTCACTCTCTTTAGCACTGTCTCGTGCTGTTACCGACGGCTTGGCCTAGTAGTTCAATGATTTGCCACCAGGCCGGTTGCTCAAGCGGTTCAATGAATCGCCGCCAGAGCCGTAGGCTTTAAGACTCAAACGAGCACTGGTCTGACGGTACTGCGCGGTCGTGTGGTCTAAATCATTGACAGACGAGCCAATGATTAGGACATACGCCGCGGCGCGGGTTCAATTCCCGCTCCATGAGCAATCCCTATTAGGCTTTCAAATGTGTGGTAAAGCTGGTGGGAGGGCCCACCTAAAATAAACGGTGACCGGCTTGGGTGGAAGTTGACGGCATTTGTAGGTTTAATAGGGATTGCAGTGGAAACCTGTTTTGCTTCATTTTACCCTTGTATAGAGGAGGAGGACACGGATTTTAATTTTTTTAAAATTAATTTAGCATATTGTCCATACATATTGACAATCACAAAGGTCATAACCGAAATATTAGACCAAATATAGAAAAAATAAAAATATTACAATTAAAAATTGAGAAATGTAAAAAAAAGCTACGTCAAAGGGTTAAGGAAGTATTTTCATTTTTCCAACAGAGTAATCGAGCCATTTCATCACTGTGTTCGTGTTGCAGAGTATTCTCCGCACTGCTGCCAACCTCCTCCTGATGGTCTCCCCAGGGAGCGACACCATCAGAGAGGTGGTTGGCCTGATACAAAGGTTATTGAAATCGAGTGAGTGATTTGCTGTACTTACTAACTTACTAAGGTAAATACTAACTACGTACTAAAAACGTACGCTAATTATTAAATGATCTTTACATTAACAAGTACAGTATGTAAATAAATGTTGTTTAAGTCTATATACATAGTGGATCTATTGGAACTCGGAGGCTGGTCATCATTCATTCACTCTCTTTAGCACTGTCTCGTGCTGTTACCGACGGCTTGGCCTAGTAGTTCAATGATTTGCCACCAGGCCGGTTGCTCAAGCGGTTCAATGAATCGCCGCCAGAGCCGTAGGCTTTAAGACTCAAACGAGCACTGGTCTGACGGTACTGCGCGGTCGTGTGGTCTAAATCATTGACTGACGAGCCAATGATTAGGACATACGCCGCGGCGCGGGTTTAATTCCCGCTCCATGAGCAATCCCTATTAGGCTTTCAAATGTGTGGTAAAGCTGGTGGGAGGGCCCACCTAAAATAAACGGTGACCGGCTTGGGTGGAAGTTGACGGCATTTGTAGGTTTAATAGGGATTGCAGTGGACACCTGTTTTGCTTCATTTTACCCTTGTATAGAGGAGGAGGACACGGTTTTTTTATTTTTATTAATTAATTTAGCATATTGTCAATACATATTGACAATCACAAAGGTCATAACCGAAATATTAGACCAAATATAGAAAAAATAAAAATATTACAATTAAAAATTGAGAAATGTAAAAAATCTACGTCAAAGGGTTAAGGAAGTATTTTCATTTTTCCAACAGAGTAATCGAGCCATTTCAGCCAGAGCGTGAGGAGCCGGACATCACTGTGTTCGTGTTGCAGAGTATTCTCCGCACTGCTGCCAACCTCCTCCTGATGGTCTCTCCAGGGAGCGACACCATCAGAGAGGTGGTTGGCCTGATACAAAGGTTATTGAAATCGAGTGAGTGGTTTGCTGTACTTACTAACTTACTAAGGTAAATACTACTTATATAAAATACTTCGTGTTGCAGAGTATTCTCCGCACTACTGCCAACCTCCTCCTGATGGTCTCTCCAGGGAGCGACACCATCAGAGAGGTGGTTGGCCTGATACAAAGGTTATTGAAATCGAGTGAGTGGTTTGCTGTACTTACTAACTTACTAAGGTAAATACTAACTACGTACTATAAACGTACGCTAATTATTAAATGATCTTTACATTAACAAGTACAGTATGTAAATAAATGTTGTTTAAGTCTATATACATAGTGGATCTATTGGAACTCGGAGGCTGGTCATCATTCATTTATCTACTCTACTTTTTATTTTTATTAATTAATTTAGCATATTGTCAATACATATTGACAATCACAAAGGTCATAACCGAAATATTAGACCAAATATAGAAAAAATAAAAATATTACAATTAAAAATTGAGAAATGTACTTACTAACTACGTACTAAAAACGTACAAAGGTCATAACCGAAATATTAGACCAAATATAGAAAAAATAAAAATATTACAATTAAAAATTGAGAAATGTAAAAAAAAGCTACGTCAAAGGGTTAAGGAAGTATTAATTGGTACTCCAACAGAGTAATCGAGCCATTTCAGCCAGAGCGTGAGTAGCCGGACATCACTGTGTTCGTGTTGCAGAGTATTCTCCGCACTGCTGCCAACCTCCTCCTGATGGTCTCTCCAGGGAGCGACACCATCAGGGAGGTGGTTGGACACCTGTTTTGCTTCATTTTACCCTTGTATAGAGGAGGAGGACACGGTTTTTTTATTTTTATTAATTAATTTAGCATATTGTCAATACATATTGACAATCACAAAGGTCATAACCGAAATATTAGACCAAATATAGAAAAAATAAAAATATTACAATTAAAAATTGAGAAATGTAAAAAAAAGCTACGTCCAAGGGTTAAGGAAGTATTAATTGGTACTCCAACAGAGTAATCGAGCCATTTCAGCCAGAGCGTGAGGAGCCGGACATCACTGTGTTCGTGTTGCAGAGTATTCTCCGAACTGCTGCCAACCTCCTCCTGATGGTCTCTCCAGGGAGCGACACCATCAGAGAGGTGGTTGGCCTGATACAAAGGTTATTGAAATCGAGTGAGTGGTTTGCTGTACTTACTAACTTACTAAGGTAAATACTACTTATATAAAATACTTCGTGTTGCAGAGTATTCTCCGCACTACTGCCAACCTCCTCCTGATGGTCTCTCCAGGGAGCGACACCATCAGAGAGGTGGTTGGCCTGATACAAAGGTTATTGAAATCGAGTGAGTGGTTTGCTGTACTTACTAACTTACTAAGGTAAATACTAACTACGTACTAAAACGTACGCTAATTATTAAATGATCTTTACATTAACAAGTACAGTATGTAAATAAATGTTGTTTAAGTCTATATACATAGTGGATCTATTGGAACTCGGAGGCTGGTCATCATTCATTTATCTACTCTACTTTTTATTTTTATTAATTAATTTAGCATATTGTCAATACATATTGACAATCACAAAGGTCATAACCGAAATATTAGACCAAATATAGAAAAAATAAAAATATTACAATTAAAAATTGAGAAATGTACTTACTAACTACGTACTAAAAACGTACAAAGGTCATAACCGAAATATTAGACCAAATATAGAAAAAATAAAAATATTACAATTAAAAATTGAGAAATGTAAAAAAAAGCTACGTCAAAGGGTTAAGGAAGTATTAATTGGTACTCCAACAGAGTAATCGAGCCATTTCAGCCAGAGCGTGAGGAGCCGGACATCACTGTGTTCGTGTTGCAGAGTATTCTCCGCACTGCTGCCAACCTCCTCCTGATGGTCTCTCCAGGGAGCGACACCATCAGAGAGGTGGTTGGCCTGATACAAAGGTTATTGAAATCGAGTGAGTGGTTTGCTGTACTTACTAACTTACTAAGTTAAATACTAACTACGTACTAAAAACGTACAAAGGTCATAACCGAAATATTAGACCAAATATAGAAAAAATAAAAATATTACAATTAAAAATTGAGAAATGTAAAAAAAAGCTACGTCAAAGGGTTAAGGAAGTATTTTCATTTTTCCAACAGAGTAATCGAGCCATTTCAGCCAGAGCGTGAGGAGCCGGACATCACTGTGTTCGTGTTGCAGAATATTCTCCGCACTGCTGCCAACCTCCTCCTGATGGTCTCTCCAGGGAGCGACACCATCAGAGAGGTGGTTGGCCTGATACAAAGGTTATTGAAATCGAGTGAGTGGTTTGCTGTACTTACTAACTTACTAAGGTAAATACTAACTACGTACTAAAAACGTACTTTAATTATTAAATGATCTTTACATTAACAAGTACAGTATGTAAATAAATGTTGTTTAAGTCTATATACATAGTGGATCTATTGGAACTCGGAGGCTGGTCATCATTCATTCACTCTCTTTAGCACTGTCTCGTGCTGTTACCGACGGCTTGGCCTAGTAGTTCAATGATTTGCCACCAGGCCGGTTGCTCAAGCGGTTCAATGAATCGCCGCCAGAGCCGTAGGCTTTAAGACTCAAACGAGCACTGGTCTGACGGTACTGCGCGGTCGTGTGGTCTAAATCATTGACTGACGAGCCAATGATTAGGACATACGACGCGGCGCGGGTTCAATTCCCGCTCCATGAGCAATCCCTATTAGGCTTTCAAATGTGTGGTAAAGCTGGTGGGAGGGCCCACCTAAAATAAACGGTGACCGGCTTGGGTGGAAGTTGACGGCATTTGTAGGTTTAATAGGGATTGCAGTGGACACCTGTTTTGCTTCATTTTACACTTGTATAGAGGAGGAGGACACGGTTTTTTTTTATTTTTATTAATTAATTTAGCATATTGTCAATACATATTGACAATCACAAAGGTCATAACCGAAATATTAGACCAAATATAGAAAAAATAAAAATATTACAATTAAAAATTGAGAAATTTACTTACTAACTACGTACTAAAAACGTACAAAGGTCATAACCGAAATATTAGACCAAATATAGAAAAAATAAAAATATTACAATTAAAAATTGAGAAATGTAAAAAAAAGCTACGTCAAAGGGTTAAGGAAGTATTTTCATTTTTCCAACAGAGTAATCGAGCCATTTCAGCCAGAGCGTGAGGAGCCGGACATCACTGTGTTCGTGTTGCAGAGTATTCTCCGCACTGCTGCCAACCTCCTCCTGATGGTCTCTCCAGGGAGCGACACCATCAGAGAGGTGGTTGGCCTGATACAAAGGTTATTGAAATCGAGTGAGTGGTTTGCTGTACTTACTAACTTACTAAGGTAAATACTAACTACGTACTAAAAACGTACGCTAATTATTAAATGATCTTTACATTAACAAGTACAGTATGTAAATAAATGTTGTTTAAGTCTATATACATAGTGGATCTATTGGAACTCGGAGGCTGGTCATCATTCATTCAATCTCTTTAGCACTGTCTCGTGCTGTTACCGACGGCTTGGCCTAGTAGTTCAATGATTTGCCACCAGGCCGGTTGCTCAAGCGGTTCAATGAATCGCCGCCAGAGCCGTAGGCTTTAAGACTCAAACGAGCACTGGTCTGACGGTACTGCGCGGTCGTGTGGTCTAAATCATTGACTGACGAGCCAATGATTAGGACATACGCCGCGGCGCGGGTTAAGGAAGTATTAATTGATACTACAACAGAGTAATCGAGCCATTTCAGCCAGAGCGTGAGGAGCCGGACATCACTGTGTTCGTGTTGCAGAGTATTCTCCGCACTGCTGCCAACCTCCTCCTGATGGTCTCTTCAGGGAGCGACACCATCAGAGAGGTGGTTGGCCTGATACAAAGGTTATTGAAATCGAGTGAGTGGTTTGCTGTACTTACTAACTTACTAAGGTAAATACTACTTATATAAAATACTTCGTGTTGCAGAGTATTCTCCGCACTACTGCCAACCTCCTCCTGATGGTCTCTCCAGGGAGCGACACCATCAGAGAGGTGGTTGGCCTGATACAAAGGTTATTGAAATCGAGTGAGTGGTTTGCTGTACTTACTAACTTACTAAGGTAAATACTAACTACGTACTAAAAACGTACGCTAATTATTAAATGATCTTTACATTAACAAGTACAGTATGTAAATAAATGTTGTTTAAGTCTATATACATAGTGGATCTATTGGAACTCGGAGGCTGGTCATCATTCATTTATCTACTCTACTTTTTATTTTTATTAATTAATTTAGCATATTGTCAATACATATTGACAATCACAAAGGTCATAACCGAAATATTAGACCAAATATAGAAAAAATAAAAATATTACAATTAAAAATTGAGAAATGTACTTACTAACTACGTACTAAAAACGTACAAAGGTCATAACCGAAATATTAGACCAAATATAGAAAAAATAAAAATATTACAATTAAAAATTGAGAAATGTAAAAAAAAGCTACGTCAAAGGGTTAAGGAAGTATTTTCATTTTTCCAACAGAGTAATCGAGCCATTTCAGCCAGATCGTGAGGAGCCGGACATCACTGTGTTCGTGTTGCAGAGTATTCTCCGCACTGCTGCCAACCTCCTCCTGATGGTCTCTCCAGGGAGCGACACCATCAGATAGGTGGTTGGCCTGATACAAAGGTTATTGAAATCGAGTGAGTGGTTTGCTGTACTTACTAACTTACTAAGGTAAATACTAACTACGTACTAAAAACGTACAAAGGTCATAACCGAAATATTACACCAAATATAGAAAAAATAAAAATATTACAATTAAAAATTGAGAAATGTAAAAAAAGCTACGTCAAAGGGTTAAGGAAGTATTTTCATTTTTCCAACAGAGTAATCGAGCCATTTCAGCCAGAGCGTGAGGAGCCGGACATCACTGTGTTCGTGTTGCAGAGTATTCTCCGCACTGCTGCCAACCTCCTCCTGATGGTCTCTCCAGGGAGCGACACCATCAGAGAGGTGGTTGGCCTGATACAAAGGTTATTGAAATCGAGTGAGTGGTTTGCTGTACTTACTAACTTACTAAGGTAAATACTAACTACGTACTAAAAACGTACGCTAATTATTAAATGATCTTTACATTAACAAGTACAGTATGTAAATAAATGTTGTTTAAGTCTATATACATAGTGGATCTATTGGAACTCGGAGGCTGGTCATCATTCATTCACTCTCTTTAGCACTGTCTCGTGCTGTTACCGACGGCTTGGCCTAGTAGTTCAATGATTTGCCACCAGGCCGGTTGCTCAAGCGGTTCAATGAATCGCCGCCAGAGCCGTAGGCTTTAAGACTCAAACGAGCACTGGTCTGACGGTACTGCGCGGTCGTGTGGTCTAAATCATTGACTGACGAGCCAATGATTAGGACATACGACGCGGCGCGGGTTCAATTCCCGCTCCATGAGCAATCCCTATTAGGCTTTCAAATGTGTGGTAAAGCTGGTGGGAGGGCCCACCTAAAATAAACGGTGACCGGCTTGGGTGGAAGTTGACGGCATTTGTAGGTTTAATAGGGGTTGCAGTGGACACCTGTTTTGCTTCATTTTACCCTTGTATAGAGGAGGAGGACACGGTTTTTTTATTTTTATTAATTAATTTAGCATATTGTCAATACATATTGACAATCACAAAGGTCATAACCGAAATATTAGACCAAATATAGAAAAAATAAAAATATTACAATTAAAAATTGAGAAATGTACTTACTAACTACGTACTAAAAACGTACAAAGGTCATAACCGAAATATTAGACCAAATATAGAAAAAATAAAAATATTACAATTAAAAATTGAGAAATGTAAAAAAAAGCTACGTCAAAGGGTTAAGGAAGTATTAATTGGTACTCCAACAGAGTAATCGAGCCATTTCAGCCAGAGCGTGAGGAGCCGGACATCACTGTGTTCGTGTTGCAGAGTATTCTCCGCACTGCTGCCAACCTCCTCCTGATGGTCTCTCCAGGGAGCGACACCATCAGAGAGGTGGTTGGCCTGATACAAAGGTTATTGAAATCGAGTGAGTGGTTTGCTGTACTTACTAACTTACTAAGGTAAATACTAACTACGTACTAAAAACGTACGCTAATTATTAAATGATCTTTACATTAACAAGTACAGTATGTAAATAAATGTTGTTTAAGTCTATATACATAGTGGATCTATTGGAACTCGGAGGCTGGTCATCATTCATTCACTCTCTTTAGCACTGTCTCGTGCTGTTACCGACGGCTTGGCCTAGTAGTTCAATGATTTGCCACCAGGCCGGTTGCTCAAGCGGTTCAATGAATCGCCGCCAGAGCCGTAGGCTTTAAGACTCAAACGAGAACTGGTCTGACGGTACTGCGCGGTCGTGTGGTCTAAATCATTGACTGACGAGCCAATGATTAGGACATACGCCGCGGCGCGGGTTCAATTCCCGCTCCATGAGCAATCCCTATTAGGCTTTCAAATGTGTGGTAAAGCTGGTGGGAGGGCCCACCTAAAATAAACGGTGACCGGCTTGGGTGGAAGTTGACGGCATTTGTAGGTTTAATAGGGATTGCAGTGGACACCTGTTTTGCTTCATTTTACCCTTGTATAGAGGAGGAGGACACGGTTTTTTTATTTTTATTAATTAATTTAGCATATTGTCAATACATATTGACAATCACAAAGGTCATAACCGAAATATTAGACCAAATATAGAAAAATTAAAAATATTACAATTAAAAATTGAGAAATGTAAAAAAAGCTACGTCAAAGGGTTAAGGAAGTATTTTCATTTTTCCAACAGAGTAATCGAGCCATTTCAGCCAGAGCGTGAGGAGCCGGACATCACTGTGTTCGTGTTGCAGAGTATTCTCCGCACTGCTGCCAACCTCCTCCTGATGGTCTCTCCAGGGAGCGACACCATCAGAGAGGTGGTTGGCCTGATACAAAGGTTATTGAAATCGAGTGAGTGGTTTGCTGTACTTACTAACTTACTAAGGTAAATACTACTTATATAAAATACTTCGTGTTGCAGAGTATTCTCCGCACTACTGCCAACCTCCTCCTGATGGTCTCTCCAGGGAGCGACACCATCAGAGAGGTGGTTGGCCTGATACAAAGGTTATTGAAATCGAGTGAGTGGTTTGCTGTACTTACTAACTTACTAAGGTAAATACTAACTACGTACTAAAAACGTACGCTAATTATTAAATGATCTTTACATTAACAAGTACAGTATGTAAATAAATGTTGTTTAAGTCTATATACATAGTGGATCTATTGGAACTCGGAGGCTGGTCATCATTCATTTATCTACTCTACTTTTTATTTTTATTAATTAATTTAGCATATTGTCAATACATATTGACAATCACAAAGGTCATAACCGAAATATTAGACCAAATATAGAAAAAATAAAAATATTACAATTAAAAATTGAGAAATGTACTTACTAACTACGTACTAAAAACGTACAAAGGTCATAACCGAATCGAGCCATTTCATCACTGTGTTCGTGTTGCAGAGTATTCTCCGCACTGCTGCCAACCTCCTCCTGATGGTCTCTCCAGGGAGCGACACCATCAGAGAGGTGGTTGGCCTGATACAAAGGTTATTGAAATCGAGTGAGTGGTTTGCTGTACTTACTAACTTACTAAGGTAAATACTAACTACGTACTAAAAACGTACGCTAATTATTAAATGATCTTTACATTAACAAGTACAGTATGTAAATAAATGTTGTTTAAGTCTATATACATAGTGGATCTATTGGAACTCGGAGGCTGGTCATCATTCATTCACTCTCTTTAGCACTGTCTCGTGCTGTTACCGACGGCTTGGCCTAGTAGTTCAATGATTTGCCACCAGGCCGGTTGCTCAAGCGGTTCAATGAATCGCCGCCAGAGCCGTAGGCTTTAAGACTCAAACGAGCACTGGTCTGACGGTACTGCGCGGTCGTGTGGTCTAAATCATTGACTGACGAGCCAATGATTAGGACATACGCCGCGGCGCGGGTTCAATTCCCGCTCCATGAGCAATCCCTATTAGGCTTTCAAATGTGTGGTAAAGCTGGTGGGAGGGCCCACCTAAAATAAACGGTGACCGGCTTGGATGGAAGTTGACGGCATTTGTAGGTTTAATAGGGATTGCAGTGGACACCTGTTTTGCTTCATTTTACCCTTGTATAGAGGAGGAGGACACGGTTTTTTTATTTTTATTAATTAATTTAGCATATTGTCAATACATATTGACAATCACAAAGGTCATAACCGAAATATTAGACCAAATATAGAAAAAATAAAAATATTACAATTAAAAATTGAGAAATGTAAAAAAAAGCTACGTCAAAGGGTTAAGGAAGTATTTTCATTTTTCCAACAGAGTAATCGAGCCATTTCAGCCAGAGCGTGAGGAGCCGGACATCACTGTGTTCGTGTTGCAGAGTATTCTCCGCACTGCTGCCAACCTCCTCCTGATGGTCTCTCCAGGGAGCGACACCATCAGAGAGGTGGTTGGCCTGATACAAAGGTTATTGAAATCGAGTGAGTGGTTTGCTGTACTTACTAACTTACTAAGGTAAATACTACTTATATAAAATACTTCGTGTTGCAGAGTATTCTCCGCACTACTGCCAACCTCCTCCTGATGGTCTCTCCAGGGAGCGACACCATCAGAGAGGTGGTTGGCCTGATACAAAGGTTATTGAAATCGAGTGAGTGGTTTGCTGTACTTACTAACTTACTAAGGTAAATACTAACTACGTACTATAAACGTACGCTAATTATTAAATGATCTTTACATTAACAAGTACAGTATGTAAATAAATGTTGTTTAAGTCTATATACATAGTGGATCTATTGGAACTCGGAGGCTGGTCATCATTCATTTATCTACTCTACTTTTTATTTTTATTAATTAATTTAGCATATTGTCAATACATATTGACAATCACAAAGGTCATAACCGAAATATTAGACCAAATATAGAAAAAATAAAAATATTACAATTAAAAATTGAGAAATGTACTTACTAACTACGTACTAAAAACGTACAAAGGTCATAACCGAAATATTAGACCAAATATAGAAAAAATAAAAATATTACAATTAAAAATTGAGAAATGTAAAAAAAGCTACGTCAAAGGGTTAAGGAAGTATTAATTGGTACTCCAACAGAGTAATCGAGCCATTTCAGCCAGAGCGTGAGTAGCCGGACATCACTGTGTTCGTGTTGCAGAGTATTCTCCGCACTGCTGCCAACCTCCTCCTGATGGTCTCTCCAGGGAGCGACACCATCAGGGAGGTGGTTGGACACCTGTTTTGCTTCATTTTACCCTTGTATAGAGGAGGAGGACACGGTTTTTTTATTTTTATTAATTAATTTAGCATATTGTCAATACATATTGACAATCACAAAGGTCATAACCGAAATATTAGACCAAATATAGAAAAAATAAAAATATTACAATTAAAAATTGAGAAATGTAAAAAAAAGCTACGTCAAAGGGTTAAGGAAGTATTTTCATTTTTCCAACAGAGTAATCGAGCCATTTCAGCCAGAGCGTGAGGAGCCGGACATCACTGTGTTCGTGTTGCAGAGTATTCTCCGAACTGCTGCCAAGCTCCTCCTGATGGTCTCTCCAGGGAGCGACACCATCAGAGAGGTGGTTGGCCTGATACAAAGGTTATTGAAATCGAGTGAGTGGTTTGCTGTACTTACTAACTTACTAAGGTAAATACTACTTATATAAAATACTTCGTGTTGCAGAGTATTCTCCGCACTACTGCCAACCTCCTCCTGATGGTCTCTCCAGGGAGCGACACCATCAGAGAGGTGGTTGGCCTGATACAAAGGTTATTGAAATCGAGTGAGTGGTTTGCTGTACTTACTAACTTACTAAGGTAAATACTAACTACGTACTAAAACGTACGCTAATTATTAAATGATCTTTACATTAACAAGTACAGTATGTAAATAAATGTTGTTTAAGTCTATATACATAGTGGATCTATTGGAACTCGGAGGCTGGTCATCATTCATTTATCTACTCTACTTTTTATTTTTATTAATTAATTTAGCATATTGTCAATACATATTGACAATCACAAAGGTCATAACCGAAATATTAGACCAAATATAGAAAAAATAAAAATATTACAATTAAAAATTGAGAAATGTACTTACTAACTACGTACTAAAAACGTACAAAGGTCATAACCGAAATATTAGACCAAATATAGAAAAAATAAAAATATTACAATTAAAAATTGAGAAATGTAAAAAAAAGCTACGTCAAAGGGTTAAGGAAGTATTAATTGGTACTCCAACAGAGTAATCGAGCCATTTCAGCCAGAGCGTGAGGAGCCGGACATCACTGTGTTCGTGTTGCAGAGTATTCTCCGCACTGCTGCCAACCTCCTCCTGATGGTCTCTCCAGGGAGCGACACCATCAGAGAGGTGGTTGGCCTGATACAAAGGTTATTGAAATCGAGTGAGTGGTTTGCTGTACTTACTAACTTACTAAGTTAAATACTAACTACGTACTAAAAACGTACAAAGGTCATAACCGAAATATTAGACCAAATATAGAAAAAATAAAAATATTACAATTAAAAATTGAGAAATGTAAAAAAAAGCTACGTCAAAGGGTTAAGGAAGTATTTTCATTTTTCCAACAGAGTAATCGAGCCATTTCAGCCAGAGCGTGAGGAGCCGGACATCACTGTGTTCGTGTTGCAGAGTATTCTCCGCACTGCTGCCAACCTCCTCCTGATGGTCTCTCCAGGGAGCGACACCATCAGAGAGGTGGTTGGCCTGATACAAAGGTTATTGAAATCGAGTGAGTGGTTTGCTGTACTTACTAACTTACTAAGGTAAATACTAACTACGTACTAAAAACGTACGCTAATTATTAAATGATCTTTACATTAACAAGTACAGTATGTAAATAAATGTTGTTTAAGTCTATATACATAGTGGATCTATTGGAACTCGGAGGCTGGTCATCATTCATTCAATCTCTTTAGCACTGTCTCGTGCTGTTACCGACGGCTTGGCCTAGTAGTTCAATGATTTGCCACCAGGCCGGTTGCTCAAGCGGTTCAATGAATCGCCGCCAGAGCCGTAGGCTTTAAGACTCAAACGAGCACTGGTCTGACGGTACTGCGCGGTCGTGTGGTCTAAATCATTGACTGACGAGCCAATGATTAGGACATACGCCGCGGCGCGGGTTCAATTCCCGCTCCATGAGCAATCCCTATTAGGCTTTCAAATGTGTGGTAAAGCTGGTGGGAGGGCCCACCTAAAATAAACGGTGACCGGCTTGGATGGAAGTTGACGGCATTTGTAGGTTTAATAGGGATTGCAGTGGACACCTGTTTTGCTTCATTTTACCCTTGTATAGAGGAGGAGGACACGGTTTTTTTATTTTTATTAATTAATTTAGCATATTGTCAATACATATTGACAATCACAAAGGTCATAACCGAAATATTAGACCAAATATAGAAAAAATAAAAATATTACAATTAAAAATTGAGAAATGTAAAAAAAAGCTACGTCAAAGGGTTAAGGAAGTATTTTCATTTTTCCAACAGAGTAATCGAGCCATTTCAGCCAGAGCGTGAGGAGCCGGACATCACTGTGTTCGTGTTGCAGAGTATTCTCCGCACTGCTGCCAACCTCCTCCTGATGGTCTCTCCAGGGAGCGACACCATCAGAGAGGTGGTTGGCCTGATACAAAGGTTATTGAAATCGAGTGAGTGGTTTGCTGTACTTACTAACTTACTAAGGTAAATACTACTTATATAAAATACTTCGTGTTGCAGAGTATTCTCCGCACTACTGCCAACCTCCTCCTGATGGTCTCTCCAGGGAGCGACACCATCAGAGAGGTGGTTGGCCTGATACAAAGGTTATTGAAATCGAGTGAGTGGTTTGCTGTACTTACTAACTTACTAAGGTAAATACTAACTACGTACTATAAACGTACGCTAATTATTAAATGATCTTTACATTAACAAGTACAGTATGTAAATAAATGTTGTTTAAGTCTATATACATAGTGGATCTATTGGAACTCGGAGGCTGGTCATCATTCATTTATCTACTCTACTTTTTATTTTTATTAATTAATTTAGCATATTGTCAATACATATTGACAATCACAAAGGTCATAACCGAAATATTAGACCAAATATAGAAAAAATAAAAATATTACAATTAAAAATTGAGAAATGTACTTACTAACTACGTACTAAAAACGTACAAAGGTCATAACCGAAATATTAGACCAAATATAGAAAAAATAAAAATATTACAATTAAAAATTGAGAAATGTAAAAAAAGCTACGTCAAAGGGTTAAGGAAGTATTAATTGGTACTCCAACAGAGTAATCGAGCCATTTCAGCCAGAGCGTGAGTAGCCGGACATCACTGTGTTCGTGTTGCAGAGTATTCTCCGCACTGCTGCCAACCTCCTCCTGATGGTCTCTCCAGGGAGCGACACCATCAGGGAGGTGGTTGGACACCTGTTTTGCTTCATTTTACCCTTGTATAGAGGAGGAGGACACGGTTTTTTTATTTTTATTAATTAATTTAGCATATTGTCAATACATATTGACAATCACAAAGGTCATAACCGAAATATTAGACCAAATATAGAAAAAATAAAAATATTACAATTAAAAATTGAGAAATGTAAAAAAAAGCTACGTCAAAGGGTTAAGGAAGTATTTTCATTTTTCCAACAGAGTAATCGAGCCATTTCAGCCAGAGCGTGAGGAGCCGGACATCACTGTGTTCGTGTTGCAGAGTATTCTCCGAACTGCTGCCAAGCTCCTCCTGATGGTCTCTCCAGGGAGCGACACCATCAGAGAGGTGGTTGGCCTGATACAAAGGTTATTGAAATCGAGTGAGTGGTTTGCTGTACTTACTAACTTACTAAGGTAAATACTACTTATATAAAATACTTCGTGTTGCAGAGTATTCTCCGCACTACTGCCAACCTCCTCCTGATGGTCTCTCCAGGGAGCGACACCATCAGAGAGGTGGTTGGCCTGATACAAAGGTTATTGAAATCGAGTGAGTGGTTTGCTGTACTTACTAACTTACTAAGGTAAATACTAACTACGTACTAAAACGTACGCTAATTATTAAATGATCTTTACATTAACAAGTACAGTATGTAAATAAATGTTGTTTAAGTCTATATACATAGTGGATCTATTGGAACTCGGAGGCTGGTCATCATTCATTTATCTACTCTACTTTTTATTTTTATTAATTAATTTAGCATATTGTCAATACATATTGACAATCACAAAGGTCATAACCGAAATATTAGACCAAATATAGAAAAAATAAAAATATTACAATTAAAAATTGAGAAATGTACTTACTAACTACGTACTAAAAACGTACAAAGGTCATAACCGAAATATTAGACCAAATATAGAAAAAATAAAAATATTACAATTAAAAATTGAGAAATGTAAAAAAAAGCTACGTCAAAGGGTTAAGGAAGTATTAATTGGTACTCCAACAGAGTAATCGAGCCATTTCAGCCAGAGCGTGAGGAGCCGGACATCACTGTGTTCGTGTTGCAGAGTATTCTCCGCACTGCTGCCAACCTCCTCCTGATGGTCTCTCCAGGGAGCGACACCATCAGAGAGGTGGTTGGCCTGATACAAAGGTTATTGAAATCGAGTGAGTGGTTTGCTGTACTTACTAACTTACTAAGTTAAATACTAACTACGTACTAAAAACGTACAAAGGTCATAACCGAAATATTAGACCAAATATAGAAAAAATAAAAATATTACAATTAAAAATTGAGAAATGTAAAAAAAAGCTACGTCAAAGGGTTAAGGAAGTATTTTCATTTTTCCAACAGAGTAATCGAGCCATTTCAGCCAGAGCGTGAGGAGCCGGACATCACTGTGTTCGTGTTGCAGAGTATTCTCCGCACTGCTGCCAACCTCCTCCTGATGGTCTCTCCAGGGAGCGACACCATCAGAGAGGTGGTTGGCCTGATACAAAGGTTATTGAAATCGAGTGAGTGGTTTGCTGTACTTACTAACTTACTAAGGTAAATACTAACTACGTACTAAAAACGTACGCTAATTATTAAATGATCTTTACATTAACAAGTACAGTATGTAAATAAATGTTGTTTAAGTCTATATACATAGTGGATATATTGGAACTCGGAGCCTGGTCATCATTCATTCAATCTCTTTAGCACTGTCTCGTGCTGTTACCGACGGCTTGGCCTAGTAGTTCAATGATTTGCCACCAGGCCGGTTGCTCAAGCGGTTCAATGAATCGCCGCCAGAGCCGTAGGCTTTAAGACCCAAACGAGCACTGGTCTGACGGTACTGCGCGGTCGTGTGGTCTAAATCATTGACTGACGAGCCAATGATTAGGACATACGCCGCGGCGCGGGTTAAGGAAGTATTAATTGATACTACAACAGAGTAATCGAGCCATTTCAGCCAGAGCGTGAGGAGCCGGACATCACTGTGTTCGTGTTGCAGAGTATTCTCCGCACTGCTGCCAACCTCCTCCTGATGGTCTCTCCAGGGAGCGACACCATCAGAGAGGTGGTTGGCCTGATACAAAGGTTATTGAAATCGAGTGAGTGGTTTGCTGTACTTACTAACTTACTAAGGTAAATACTACTTATATAAAATACTTCGTGTTGCAGAGTATTCTCCGCACTACTGCCAACCTCCTCCTGATGGTCTCTCCAGGGAGCGACACCATCAGAGAGGTGGTTGGCCTGATACAAAGGTTATTGAAATCGAGTGAGTGGTTTGCTGTACTTACTAACTTACTAAGGTAAATACTAACTACGTACTAAAAACGTACGCTAATTATTAAATGATCTTTACATTAACAAGTACAGTATGTAAATAAATGTTGTTTAAGTCTATATACATAGTGGATCTATTGGAACTCGGAGGCTGGTCATCATTCATTTATCTACTCTACTTTTTATTTTTATTAATTAATTTAGCATATTGTCAATACATATTGACAATCACAAAGGTCATAACCGAAATATTAGACCAAATATAGAAAAAATAAAAATATTACAATTAAAAATTGAGAAATGTACTTACTAACTACGTACTAAAAACGTACAAAGGTCATAACCGAAATATTAGACCAAATATAGAAAAAATAAAAATATTACAATTAAAAATTGAGAAATGTAAAAAAAAGCTACGTCAAAGGGTTAAGGAAGTATTTTCATTTTTCCAACAGAGTAATCGAGCCATTTCAGCCAGATCGTGAGGAGCCGGACATCACTGTGTTCGTGTTGCAGAGTATTCTCCGCACTGCTGCCAACCTCCTCCTGATGGTCTCTCCAGGGAGCGACACCATCAGATAGGTGGTTGGCCTGATACAAAGGTTATTGAAATCGAGTGAGTGGTTTGCTGTACTTACTAACTTACTAAGGTAAATACTAACTACGTACTAAAAACGTACAAAGGTCATAACCGAAATATTACACCAAATATAGAAAAAATAAAAATATTACAATTAAAAATTGAGAAATGTAAAAAAAAGCTACGTCAAAGGGTTAAGGAAGTATTTTCATTTTTCCAACAGAGTGATCGAGCCATTTCAGCCAGAGCGTGAGGAGCCGGACATCACTGTGTTCGTGTTGCAGAGTATTCTCCGCACTGCTGCCAACCTCCTCCTGATGGTCTCTCCAGGGAGCGACACCATCAGAGAGGTGGTTGGCCTGATACAAAGGTTATTGAAATCGAGTGAGTGGTTTGCTGTACTTACTAACTTACTAAGGTAAATACTAACTACGTACTAAAAACGTACGCTAATTATTAAATGATCTTTACATTAACAAGTACAGTATGTAAATAAATGTTGTTTAAGTCTATATACATAGTGGATCTATTGGAACTCGGAGGCTGGTCATCATTCATTCACTCTCTTTAGCACTGTCTCGTGCTGTTACCGACGGCTTGGCCTAGTAGTTCACTGATTTGCCACCAGGCCGGTCGCTCAAGCGGTTCAATGAATCGCCGCCAGAGCCGTAGGCTTTAAGACTCAAACGAGTACTGGTCTGACGGTACTGCACGGTCGTGTGGTCTAAATCATTGACTGACGAGCCAATGATTAGGACATACGCCGCGGCGCGGGTTCAATTCCCGCTCCATGAGCGTCCCTATTAGGCTTTCAAATGTGTGGTAAAGCTGGTGGGAGGGCCCACCTAATATAAACGGTGACCGGCTTGGGTGGAAGTTGACGGCATTTGTAGGTTTAATAGAGATTGCAGTGGACACCTGTTTTGCTTCATTTTACCCTTGTATAGAGGAGGAGGACACGGTTTTTTATATTTTTATTAATTAATTTAGCATATTGTCAATACATATTGACAATCACAAAGGTCATAACCGAAATATTAGACCAAATATAGAAAAAATAAAAATATTACAATTAAAAATTGAGAAATGTAAAAAAAAGCTACGTCAAAGGGTTAAGGAAGTATTTTCATTTTTCCAACAGAGTAATCGAGCCATTTCAGCCAGAGCATGAGGAGCCGGACATCACTGTGTTCGTGTTGCAGAGTATTCTCCGAACTGCTGCCAACCTCCTCCTGATGGTCTCTCCAGGGAGCGACACCATCAGAGAGGTGGTTGGCCTGATACAAAGGTTATTGAAATCGAGTGAGTGGTTTGCTGTACTTACTAACTTACTAAGGTAAATACTACTTATATAAAATACTTCGTGTTGCAGAGTATTCTCCGCACTACTGCCAACCTCCTCCTGATGGTCTCTCCAGGGAGCGACACCATCAGAGAGGTGGTTGGCCTGATACAAAGGTTATTGAAATCGAGTGAGTGGTTTGCTGTACTTACTAACTTACTAAGGTAAATACTAACTACGTACTAAAACGTACGCTAATTATTAAATGATCTTTACATTAACAAGTACAGTATGTAAATAAATGTTGTTTAAGTCTATATACATAGTGGATCTATTGGAACTCGGAGGCTGGTCATCATTCATTTATCTACTCTACTTTTTATTTTTATTAATTAATTTAGCATATTGTCAATACATATTGACAATCACAAAGGTCATAACCGAAATATTAGACCAAATATAGAAAAAATAAATATATTACAATTAAAAATTGAGAAATGTACTTACTAACTACGTACTAAAAACGTACAAAGGTCATAACCGAAATATTAGACCAAATATAGAAAAAATAAAAATATTACAATTAAAAATTGAGAAATGTAAAAAAAAGCTACGTCAAAGGGTTAAGGAAGTATTAATTGGTACTCCAACAGAGTAATCGAGCCATTTCAGCCAGAGCGTGAGGAGCCGGACATCACTGTGTTCGTGTTGCAGAGTATTCTCCGCACTGCTGCCAACCTCCTCCTGATGGTCTCTCCAGGGAGCGACACCATCAGAGAGGTGGTTGGCCTGATACAAAGGTTATTGAAATCGAGTGAGTGGTTTGCTGTACTTACTAACTTACTAAGTTAAATACTAACTACGTACTAAAAACGTACAAAGGTCATAACCGAAATATTAGACCAAATATAGAAAAAATAAAAATATTACAATTAAAAATTGAGAAATGTAAAAAAAAGCTACGTCAAAGGGTTAAGGAAGTATTTTCATTTTTCCAACAGAGTAATCGAGCCATTTCAGCCAGAGCGTGAGGAGCCGGACATCACTGTGTTCGTGTTGCAGAGTATTCTCCGCACTGCTGCCAACCTCCTCCTGATGGTCTCTCCAGGGAGCGACACCATCAGAGAGGTGGTTGGCCTGATACAAAGGTTATTGAAATCGAGTGAGTGGTTTGCTGTACTTACTAACTTACTAAGGTAAATACTAACTACGTACTAAAAACGTACTTTAATTATTAAATGATCTTTACATTAACAAGTACAGTATGTAAATAAATGTTGTTTAAGTCTATATACATAGTGGATCTATTGGAACTCGGAGGCTGGTCATCATTCATTCACTCTCTTTAGCACTGTCTCGTGCTGTTACCGACGGCTTGGCCTAGTAGTTCAATGATTTGCCACCAGGCCGGTTGCTCAAGCGGTTCAATGAATCGCCGCCAGAGCCGTAGGCTTTAAGACTCAAACGAGCACTGGTCTGACGGTACTGCGCGGTCGTGTGGTCTAAATCATTGACTGACGAGCCAATGATTAGGACATACGCCGCGGCGCGGGTTAAGGAAGTATTAATTGATACTACAACAGAGTAATCGAGCCATTTCAGCCAGAGCGTGAGGAGCCGGACATCACTGTGTTCGTGTTGCAGAGTATTCTCCGCACTGCTGCCAACCTCCTCCTGATGGTCTCTCCAGGGAGCGACACCATCAGAGAGGTGGTTGGCCTGATACAAAGGTTATTGAAATCGAGTGAGTGGTTTGCTGTACTTACTAACTTACTAAGGTAAATACTACTTATATAAAATACTTCGTGTTGCAGAGTATTCTCCGCACTACTGCCAACCTCCTCCTGATGGTCTCTCCAGGGAGCGACACCATCAGAGAGGTGGTTGGCCTGATACAAAGGTTATTGAAATCGAGTGAGTGGTTTGCTGTACTTACTAACTTACTAAGGTAAATACTAACTACGTACTAAAAACGTACGCTAATTATTAAATGATCTTTACATTAACAAGTACAGTATGTAAATAAATGTTGTTTAAGTCTATATACATAGTGGATCTATTGGAACTCGGAGGCTGGTCATCATTCATTTATCTACTCTACTTTTTATTTTTATTAATTAATTTAGCATATTGTCAATACATATTGACAATCACAAAGGTCATAACCGAAATATTAGACCAAATATAGAAAAAATAAAAATATTACAATTAAAAATTGAGAAATGTACTTACTAACTACGTACTAAAAACGTACAAAGGTCATAACCGAAATATTAGACCAAATATAGAAAAAATAAAAATATTACAATTAAAAATTGAGAAATGTAAAAAAAAGCTACGTCAAAGGGTTAAGGAAGTATTTTCATTTTTCCAACAGAGTAATCGAGCCATTTCAGCCAGATCGTGAGGAGCCGGACATAACTGTGTTCGTGTTGCAGAGTATTCTCCGCACTGCTGCCAACCTCCTCCTGATGGTCTCTCCAGGGAGCGACACCATCAGATAGGTGGTTGGCCTGATACAAAGGTTATTGAAATCGAGTGAGTGGTTTGCTGTACTTACTAACTTACTAAGGTAAATACTAACTACGTACTAAAAACGTACAAAGGTCATAACCGAAATATTACATTAAATATAGAAAAAATAAAAATATTACAATTAAAAATTGAGAAATGTAAAAAAAAGCTACGTCAAAGGGTTAAGGAAGTATTTTCATTTTTCCAACAGAGTAATCGAGCCATTTCAGCCAGAGCGTGAATTCCCGCTCCATGAGAAATCCCTATTAGGCTTTCAAATGTGTGGTAAAGCTGGTGGGGGGGCCCACCTAAAATAAACGGTGACCGGCTTGGGTGGAAGTTGACGGCATTTGTAGGTTTAATAGGGATTACAGTGGACACCTGTTTGCTTCATTTTACCCTTGTATAGAGGAGGAGGACACGGTTTTTTATTTTAATTAATTAATTTAGCATATTGTCAATACACATTGACAATCACAAAGGTCATAACCGAAATATTAGACCAAATATAGAAAAAATAAAAATATTACAATTAAAAATTGAGAAATGAAAAAAAAGCTACGTCAAAGGGTTAAGGAAGTATTTTCATTTTTCCAACAGAGTAATCGAGCCATTTCAGCCAGAGCGTGAGGAGCCGGACATCACTGTGTTCGTGTTGCAGAGTATTCTCCGCACTGCTGCCAACCTCCTCCTGATGGTCTCTCCAGGGAGAGATAAGGTTGTTATAAGGTTATAAGGTTAAACAACATAATAATTTAATTTTTGTTTTATTCAAACAAGAATGAAAACTAGTTTGAAATAAAAGCTTAACTGTGACGTTTAAAAAAATTACTTCTTTATTTATAGTAACCTAAAACCTTCTTTATTTATATATAGTAGGACCTAAAACCCTTAACCCATTGGCGTAGACATACGAGACTATCTTGTAGCGCTGCGATGGGACTGTCTCGTGCTGTTACCGACGGCTTGGCCTAGTAGTTCAATGATTTGCCACCAGGCCGGTTGCTCAAGCGGTTCAATGAATCGCCGCCAGAGCCGTAGGCTTTAAGACTCAAACGAGCACTGGTCTGACGGTACTGCGCGGTCGTGTGGTCTAAATCATTGACTGACGAGCCAATGATTAGGACATACGCCGCGGCGCGGGTTCAATTCCCGCTCCATGAGCAATCCCTATTAGGCTTTCAAATGTGTGGTAAAGCTGGTGGGAGGGCCCACCTAAAATAAACGGTGACCGGCTTGGGTGGAAGTTGACGGCATTTGTAGGTTTAATAGGGATTGCAGTGGACACCTGTTTTGCTTCATTTTACCCTTGTATAGAGGAGGAGGACACGGTTTTTTATTTTTATTGATTAATTTAGCATATTGTCAATACATATTGACAATCACAAAGGTCATAACCGAAATATTAGACCAAATATAGAAAAAATAAAAATATTACAATTAAATATTAAGAAATGAAAAAAAAGCTACGTAAAAGGGTTAAGGAAGTATTTTCATTTTTCCAACAGAGTAATCGAGCCATTTCAGCCAGAGCGTGAGGAGCCGGACATCACTGTGTTCGTGTTGCAGAGTATTCTCCGCACTGCTGCCAACCTCCTCCTGATGGTCTCTCCAGGGAGAGATAAGGTTGTTATAAGGTTATAAGGTTAAACAACATAATAATTTAATTTTTGTTTTATTCAAACAAGAATGAAAACTAGTTTGAAATAAAAGCTTAACTGTGACGTTTAAAAAAAATACTTCTTTATTTATAGTAACCTAAAACCTTCTTTATTTATAGTAGGACCTAAAACCCTTAACCCATTGGCGTAGACATACGAGACTAACTTGTAGCGCTGCGATGGGACTGTCTCGTGCTGTTACCGACGGCTTGGCCTAGTAGTTCAATGATTTGCCACCAGGCCGGTTGCTCAAGCGGTTCAATGAATCGCCGCCAGAGCCGTAGGCTTTAAGACTCAAACGAGCACTGGTCTGACGGTACTGCGCGGTCGTGTGGTCTAAATCATTGACTGACGAGCCAATGATTAGGACATACGCCGCGGCGCGGGTTCAATTCCCGCTCCATGAGCAATCCCTATTAGGCTTTCAAATGTGTGGTAAAGCTGGTGGGAGGGCCCACCTAAAATAAACGGTGACCGGCTTGGATGGAAGTTGACGGCATTTGTAGGTTTAATAGGGATTGCAGTGGACACCTGTTTTGCTTCATTTTACCCTTGTATAGAGGAGGAGGACACGGTTTTTTTATTTTTATTAATTAATTTAGCATATTGTCAATACATATTGACAATCACAAAGGTCATAACCGAAATATTAGACCAAATATAGAAAAAATAAAAATATTACAATTAAAAATTGAGAAATGAAAAAAAAGCTACGTCAAAGGGTTAAGGAAGTATTTTCATTTTTCCAACAGAGTAATCGAGCCATTTCAGCCAGAGCGTGAGGAGCCGGACATCACTGTGTTCGTGTTGCAGAGTATTCTCCGCACTGCTGCCAACCTCCTCCTGATGGTCTCTCCAGGGAGCGACACCATCAGAGAGGTGGTTGGCCTGATACAAAGGTTATTGAAATCGAGTGAGTGGTTTGCTGTACTTACTAACTTACTAAGGTAAATACTAACTACGTACTAAAAACGTACAAAGGTCATAACCAAAATATTAGGCCAAATATAGAAAAAATAAAAATATTACAATTAAAAATTGAGAAATGTAAAAAAAAGCTACGTCAAAGGGTTAAGGAAGTATTTTCATTTTTCCAACAGACCAACGGACATCACTGTGTTCGTGTTGCAGAGTATTCTCCGCACTGCTGCCAACCTCCTCCTGATGGTCTCTCCAGGGAGAGATAAGGTTGGTATAAGGTTATAAGGTTAAACAACATAATAATTTAATTTTTGTTTTATTCAAACAAGAATGAAAACTAGTTTGAAATAAAAGCTTAACTGTGACGTTTAAAAAAAATACTTCTTTATTTATAGTAACCTAAAACCTTCTTTATTTATAGTAGGACCTAAAACCCTTAACCCATTGGCGTAGACATACGAGACTAACTTGTAGCGCTGCGATGGGACTGTCTCGTGCTGTTACCGACGGCTTGGCCTAGTAGTTCAATGATTTGCCACCAGGCCGGTTGCTCAAGCGGTTCAATGAATCGCCGCCAGAGCCGTAGGCTTTAAGACTCAAACGAGCACTGGTCTGACGGTACTGCGCGGTCGTGTGGTCTAAATCATTGACTGACGAGCCAATGATTAGGACATACGCCGCGGCGCGGGTTCAATTCCCGCTCCATGAGCAATCCCTATTAGGCTTTCAAATGTGTGGTAAAGCTGGTGGGAGGGCCCACCTAAAATAAACGGTGACCGGCTTGGGTGGAAGTTGACGGCATTTGTAGGTTTAATAGGGATTGCAGTGGACACCTGTTTTGCTTCATTTTACCCTTGTATAGAGGAGGAGGACACGGTTTTTTATTTTTATTAATTAATTTAGCATATTGTCAATACATATTGACAATCACAAAGGTCATAACCGAAATATTAGACCAAATATAGAAAAAATAAAAATATTACAATTAAATATTAAGAAATGAAAAAAAGCTACGTAAAAGGGTTAAGGAAGTATTTTCATTTTTCCAACAGAGTAATCGAGCCATTTCAGCCAGAGCGTGAGGAGCCGGACATCACTGTGTTCGTGTTGCAGAGTATTCTCCGCACTGCTGCCAACCTCCTCCTGATGGTCTCTCCAGGGAGAGATAAGGTTGTTATAAGGTTATAAGGTTAAACAACATAATAATTTAATTTTTGTTTTATTCAAACAAGAATGAAAACTAGTTTGAAATAAAAGCTTAACTGTGACGTTTAAAAAAAATACTTCTTTATTTATAGTAACCTAAAACCTTCTTTATTTATAGTAGGACCTAAAACCCTTAACCCATTGGCGTAGACATACGAGACTATCTTGTAGCGCTGCGATGGGACTGTCTCGTGCTGTTACCGACGGCTTGGCCTAGTAGTTCAATGATTTGCCACCAGGCCGGTTGCTCAAGCGGTTCAATGAATCGCCGCCAGAGCCGTAGGCTTTAAGACTCAAACGAGCACTGGTCTGACGGTACTGCGCGGTCGTGTGGTCTAAATCATTGACTGACGAGCCAATGATTAGGACATACGCCGCGGCGCGGGTTCAATTCCCGCTCCATGAGCAATCCCTATTAGGCTTTCAAATGTGTGGTAAAGCTGGTGGGAGGGCCCACCTAAAATAAACGGTGACCGGCTTGGATGGAAGTTGACGGCATTTGTAGGTTTAATAGGGATTGCAGTGGACACCTGTTTTGCTTCATTTTACCCTTGTATAGAGGAGGAGGACACGGTTTTTTTATTTTTATTAATTAATTTAGCATATTGTCAATACATATTGACAATCACAAAGGTCATAACCGAAATATTAGACCAAATATAGAAAAAATAAAAATATTACAATTAAAAATTGAGAAATGAAAAAAAAGCTACGTCAAAGGGTTAAGGAAGTATTTTCATTTTTCCAACAGAGTAATCGAGCCATTTCAGCCAGAGCGTGAGGAGCCGGACATCACTGTGTTCGTGTTGCAGAGTATTCTCCGCACTGCTGCCAACCTCCTCCTGATGGTCTCTCCAGGGAGCGACACCATCAGAGAGGTGGTTGGCCTGATACAAAGGTTATTGAAATCGAGTGAGTGGTTTGCTGTACTTACTAACTTACTAAGGTAAATACTAACTACGTACTAAAAACGTACAAAGGTCATAACCAAAATATTAGGCCAAATATAGAAAAAATAAAAATATTACAATTAAAAATTGAGAAATGTAAAAAAAAGCTACGTCAAAGGGTTAAGGAAGTATTTTCATTTTTCCAACAGAGTAATCGAGCCATTTCAGCCAGAGCGTGAGGAGCCGGACATCACTGTGTTCGTGTTGCAGAGTATTCTCCGCACTGCTGCCAACCTCCTCCTGATGGTCTCTCCAGGGAGCGACACCATCAGAGAGGTGGTTGGCCTGATACAAAGGTTATTGAAATCGAGTGAGTGGTTTGCTGTACTTACTAACTTACTAAGGTAAATACTAACTACGTACTAAAAACGTACGCTAATTATTAAATGATCTTTACATTAACAAGTACAGTATGTAAATAAATGTTGTTTAAGTCTATATACATAGTGGATCTATTGGAGCTCGGAGGCTGGTCATCATTCATTCACTCTCTTTAGCACTGTCTCGTACTGTTACCGACGGCTTGGCCTAGTAGTTCAATGATTTGCCACCAGGCCGGTTGCTCAAGCGGTTCAATGAATCGCCGCCAGAGCCGTAGGCTTTAAGACTCAAACGAGCACTGGTCTGACGGTACTGCGCGGTCGTGTGGTCTAAATCATTGACTGACGAGCCAATGATTAGGACATACGCCGCGGCGCGGGTTCAATTCCCGCTCCATGAGCAATCCCTATTAGGCTTTCAAATGTGTGGTAAAGCTGGTGGGAGGGCCCACCTAAAATAAACGGTGACCGGCTTGGGTGGAAGTTGACGGCATTTGTAGGTTTAATAGGGATTGCAGTGGACACCTGTTTTGCTTCATTTTACCCTTGTATAGAGGAGGAGGACACGGTTTTTTTATTTTTATTAATTAATTTAGCATATTGTCAATACATATTGACAATCACAAAGGTCATAACCGAAATATTAGACCAAATATAGAAAAAATAAAAATATTACAATTAAAAATTGAGAAATGAAAAAAAAGCTACGTCAAAGGGTTAAGGAAGTATTTTCATTTTTCCAACAGAGTAATCGAGCCATTTCAGCCAGAGCGTGAGGAGCCGGACATCACTGTGTTCGTGTTGCAGAGTATTCTCCGCACTGCTGCCAACCTCCTCCTGATGGTCTCTCCAGGGAGCGACACCATCAGAGAGGTGGTTGGCCTGATACAAAGGTTATTGAAATCGAGTGAGTGGTTTGCTGTACTTACTAACTTACTAAGGTAAATACTAACTACGTACTAAAAACGTACAAAGGTCATAACCAAAATATTAGGCCAAATATAGAAAAAATAAAAATATTACAATTAAAAATTGAGAAATGTAAAAAAAAGCTACGTCAAAGGGTTAAGGAAGTATTTTCATTTTTCCAACAGAGTAATCGAGCCATTTCAGCCAGAGCGTGAGGAGCCGGACATCACTGTGTTCGTGTTGCAGAGTATTCTCCGCACTGCTGCCAACCTCCTCCTGATGGTCTCTCCAGGGAGCGACACCATCAGAGAGGTGGTTGGCCTGATACAAAGGATATTGAAATCGAGTGAGTGGTTTGCTGTACTTACTAACTTACTAAGGTAAATACTAACTACGTACTAAAAACGTACGCTAATTATTAAATGATCTTTACATTAACAAGTACAGTATGTAAATAAATGTTGTTTAAGTCTATATACATAGTGGATCTATTGGAGCTCGGAGGCTGGTCATCATTCATTCACTCTCTTTAGCACTGTCTCGTACTGTTACCGACGGCTTGGCCTAGTAGTTCAATGATTTGCCACCAGGCCGGTTGCTCAAGCGGTTCAATGAATCGCCGCCAGAGCCGTAGGCTTTAAGACTCAAACGAGCACTGGTCTGACGGTACTGCGCGGTCGTGTGGTCTAAATCATTGACTGACGAGCCAATGATTAGGACATACGCCGCGGCGCGGGTTCAATTCCCGCTCCATGAGCAATCCCTATTAGGCTTTCAAATGTGTGGTAAAGCTGGTGGGAGGGCCCACCTAAAATAAACGGTGACCGGCTTGGGTGGAAGTTGACGGCATTTGTAGGTTTAATAGGGATTGCAGTGGACACCTGTTTTGCTTCATTTTACCCTTGTATAGAGGAGGAGGACACGGTTTTTTTATTTTTATTAATTAATTTAGCATATTGTCAATACATATTGACAATCACAAAGGTCATAACCGAAATATTAGACCAAATATAGAAAAAATAAAAATATTACAATTAAAAATTGAGAAATGAAAAAAAAGCTACGTCAAAGGGTTAAGGAAGTATTTTCATTTTTCCAACAGAGTAATCGAGCCATTTCAGCCAGAGCGTGAGGAGCCGGACATCACTGTGTTCGTGTTGCAGAGTATTCTCCGCACTGCTGCCAACCTCCTCCTGATGGTCTCTCCAGGGAGCGACACCTTCAGAGAGGTGGTTGGCCTGATACAAAGGTTATTGAAATCGAGTGAGTGGTTTGCTGTACTTACTAACTTACTAAGGTAAATACTAACTACGTACTAAAAACGTACAAAGGTCATAACCAAAATATTAGGCCAAATATAGAAAAAATAAAAATATTACAATTAAAAATTGAGAAATGTAAAAAAAAGCTACGTCAAAGGGTTAAGGAAGTATTTTCATTTTTCCAACAGACCAACGGACATCACTGTGTTCGTGTTGCAGAGTATTCTCCGCACTGCTGCCAACCTCCTCCTGATGGTCTCTCCAGGGAGAGATAAGGTTGTTATAAGGTTATAAGTTTAAACAACATAATAATTTAATTTTTGTTTTATTCAAACAAGAATGAAAACTAGTTTGAAATAAAAGCTTAACTGTGACGTTTAAAAAAATTACTTCTTTATTTATAGTAACCTAAAACCTTCTTTATTTATAGTAGGACCTAAAACCCTTAACCCATTGGCGTAGACATACGAGACTATCTTGTAGCGCTGCGATGGGACTGTCTCGTGCTGTTACCGACGGCTTGGCCTAGTAGTTCAATGATTTGCCACCAGGCCGGTTGCTCAAGCGGTTCAATGAATCGCCGCCAGAGCCGTAGGCTTTAAGACTCAAACGAGCACTGGTCTGACGGTACTGCGCGGTCGTGTGGTCTAAATCATTGACTGACGAGCCAATGATTAGGACATACGCCGCGGCGCGGGTTCAATTCCCGCTCCATGAGCAATCCCTTTTAGGCTTTCAAATGTGTGGTAAAGCTGGTGGGAGGGCCCACCTAAAATAAACGGTGACCGGCTTGGGTGGAAGTTGACGGCATTTGTAGGTTTAATAGGGATTGCAGTGGACACCTGTTTTGCTTCATTTTACCCTTGTATAGAGGAGGAGGACACGGTTTTTTATTTTTATTAATTAATTTAGCATATTGTCAATACATATTGACAATCACAAAGGTCATAACCGAAATATTAGACCAAATATAGAAAAAATAAAAATATTACAATTAAATATTAAGAAATGAAAAAAAAGCTACGTAAAAGGGTTAAGGAAGTATTTTCATTTTTCCAACAAGTAATCGAGCCATTTCAGCCAGAGCGTGAGGAGCCGGACATCACTGTGTTCGTGTTGCAGAGTATTCTCCGCACTGCTGCCAACCTCCTCCTGATGGTCTCTCCAGGGAGAGATAAGGTTGTTATAAGGTTATAAGGTTAAACAACATAATAATTTAATTTTTGTTTTATTCAAACAAGAATGAAAACTAGTTTGAAATAAAAGCTTAACTGTGACGTTTAAAAAAATTACTTCTTTATTTATAGTAACCTAAAACCTTCTTTATTTATAGTAGGACCTAAAACCCTTAACCCATTGGCGTAGACATACGAGACTATCTTGTAGCGCTGCGATGGGACTGTCTCGTGCTGTTACCGACGGCTTGGCCTAGTAGTTCAATGATTTGCCACCAGGCCGGTTGCTCAAGCGGTTCAATGAATCGCCGCCAGAGCCGTAGGCTTTAAGACTCAAACGAGCACTGGTCTGACGGTACTGCGCGGTCGTGTGGTCTAAATCATTGACTGACGAGCCAATGATTAGGACATACGCCGCGGCGCGGGTTCAATTCCCGCTCCATGAGCAATCCCTATTAGGCTTTCAAATGTGTGGTAAAGCTGGTGGGAGGGCCCACCTAAAATAAACGGTGACCGGCTTGGATGGAAGTTGACGGCATTTGTAGGTTTAATAGGGATTGCAGTGGACACCTGTTTTGCTTCATTTTACCCTTGTATAGAGGAGGAGGACACGGTTTTTTTATTTTTATTAATTAATTTAGCATATTGTCAATACATATTGACAATCACAAAGGTCATAACCGAAATATTAGACCAAATATAGAAAAAATAAAAATATTACAATTAAAAATTGAGAAATGAAAAAAAAGCTACGTCAAAGGGTTAAGGAAGTATTTTCATTTTTCCAACAGAGTAATCGAGCCATTTCAGCCAGAGCGTGAGGAGCCGGACATCACTGTGTTCGTGTTGCAGAGTATTCTCCGCACTGCTGCCAACCTCCTCCTGATGGTCTCTCCAGGGAGCGACACCATCAGAGAGGTGGTTGGCCTGATACAAAGGTTATTGAAATCGAGTGAGTGGTTTGCTGTACTTACTAACTTACTAAGGTAAATACTAACTACGTACTAAAAACGTACAAAGGTCATAACCAAAATATTAGGCCAAATATAGAAAAAATGAAAATATTACAATTAAAAATTGAGAAATGTAAAAAAAAGCTACGTCAAAGGGTTAAGGAAGTATTTTCATTTTTCCAACAGAGTAATCGAGCCATTTCAGCCAGAGCGTGAGGAGCCGGACATCACTGTGTTCGTGTTGCAGAGTATTCTCCGCACTGCTGCCAACCTCCTCCTGATGGTCTCTCCAGGGAGCGACACCTTCAGAGAGGTGGTTGGCCTGATACAAAGGTTATTGAAATCGAGTGAGTGGTTTGCTGTACTTACTAACTTACTAAGGTAAATACTAACTACGTACTAAAAACGTACAAAGGTCATAACCAAAATATTAGGCCAAATATAGAAAAAATAAAAATATTACAATTAAAAATTGAGAAATGTAAAAAAAAGCTACGTCAAAGGGTTAAGGAAGTATTTTCATTTTTCCAACAGACCAACGGACATCACTGTGTTCGTGTTGCAGAGTATTCTCCGCACTGCTGCCAACCTCCTCCTGATGGTCTCTCCAGGGAGAGATAAGGTTGTTATAAGGTTATAAGTTTAAACAACATAATAATTTAATTTTTGTTTTATTCAAACAAGAATGAAAACTAGTTTGAAATAAAAGCTTAACTGTGACGTTTAAAAAAATTACTTCTTTATTTATAGTAACCTAAAACCTTCTTTATTTATAGTAGGACCTAAAACCCTTAACCCATTGGCGTAGACATACGAGACTATCTTGTAGCGCTGCGATGGGACTGTCTCGTGCTGTTACCGACGGCTTGGCCTAGTAGTTCAATGATTTGCCACCAGGCCGGTTGCTCAAGCGGTTCAATGAATCGCCGCCAGAGCCGTAGGCTTTAAGACTCAAACGAGCACTGGTCTGACGGTACTGCGCGGTCGTGTGGTCTAAATCATTGACTGACGAGCCAATGATTAGGACATACGCCGCGGCGCGGGTTCAATTCCCGCTCCATGAGCAATCCCTTTTAGGCTTTCAAATGTGTGGTAAAGCTGGTGGGAGGGCCCACCTAAAATAAACGGTGACCGGCTTGGGTGGAAGTTGACGGCATTTGTAGGTTTAATAGGGATTGCAGTGGACACCTGTTTTGCTTCATTTTACCCTTGTATAGAGGAGGAGGACACGGTTTTTTATTTTTATTAATTAATTTAGCATATTGTCAATACATATTGACAATCACAAAGGTCATAACCGAAATATTAGACCAAATATAGAAAAAATAAAAATATTACAATTAAATATTAAGAAATGAAAAAAAAGCTACGTTAAAGGGTTAAGGAAGTATTTTCATTTTTCCAACAGAGTAATCGAGCCATTTCAGCCAGAGCGTGAGGAGCCGGACATCACTGTGTTCGTGTTGCAGAGTATTCTCCGCACTGCTGCCAACCTCCTCCTGATGGTCTCTCCAGGGAGAGATAAGGTTGTTATAAGGTTATAAGGTTAAACAACATAATAATTTAATTTTTGTTTTATTCAAACAAGAATGAAAACTAGTTTGAAATAAAAGCTTAACTGTGACGTTTAAAAAAATTACTTCTTTATTTATAGTAACCTAAAACCTTCTTTATTTATAGTAGGACCTAAAACCCTTAACCCATTGGCGTAGACATACGAGACTATCTTGTAGCGCTGCGATGGGACTGTCTCGTGCTGTTACCGACGGCTTGGCCTAGTAGTTCAATGATTTGCCACCAGGCCGGTTGCTCAAGCGGTTCAATGAATCGCCGCCAGAGCCGTAGGCTTTAAGACTCAAACGAGCACTGGTCTGACGGTACTGCGCGGTCGTGTGGTCTAAATCATTGACTGACGAGCCAATGATTAGGACATACGCCGCGGCGCGGGTTCAATTCCCGCTCCATGAGCAATCCCTATTAGGCTTTCAAATGTGTGGTAAAGCTGGTGGGAGGGCCCACCTAAAATAAACGGTGACCGGCTTGGATGGAAGTTGACGGCATTTGTAGGTTTAATAGGGATTGCAGTGGACACCTGTTTTGCTTCATTTTACCCTTGTATAGAGGAGGAGGACACGGTTTTTTTATTTTTATTAATTAATTTAGCATATTGTCAATACATATTGACAATCACAAAGGTCATAACCGAAATATTAGACCAAATATAGAAAAAATAAAAATATTACAATTAAAAATTGAGAAATGAAAAAAAAGCTACGTCAAAGGGTTAAGGAAGTATTTTCATTTTTCCAACAGAGTAATCGAGCCATTTCAGCCAGAGCGTGAGGAGCCGGACATCACTGTGTTCGTGTTGCAGAGTATTCTCCGCACTGCTGCCAACCTCCTCCTGATGGTCTCTCCAGGGAGCGACACCATCAGAGAGGTGGTTGGCCTGATACAAAGGTTATTGAAATCGAGTGAGTGGTTTGCTGTACTTACTAACTTACTAAGGTAAATACTAACTACGTACTAAAAACGTACAAAGGTCATAACCAAAATATTAGGCCAAATATAGAAAAAATGAAAATATTACAATTAAAAATTGAGAAATGTAAAAAAAAGCTACGTCAAAGGGTTAAGGAAGTATTTTCATTTTTCCAACAGAGTAATCGAGCCATTTCAGCCAGAGCGTGAGGAGCCGGACATCACTGTGTTCGTGTTGCAGAGTATTCTCCGCACTGCTGCCAACCTCCTCCTGATGGTCTCTCCAGGGAGCGACACCATCAGAGAGGTGGTTGGCCTGATACAAAGGTTATTGAAATCGAGTGAGTGGTTTGCTGTACTTACTAACTTACTAAGGTAAATACTAACTACGTACTAAAAACGTACGCTAATTATTAAATGATCTTTACATTAACAAGTACAGTATGTAAATAAATGTTGTTTAAGTCTATATACATAGTGGATCTATTGGAACTCGGAGGCTGGTCATCATTCATTCACTCTCTTTAGCACTGTCTCGTACTGTTACCGACGGCTTGGCCTAGTAGTTCAATGATTTGCCACCAGGCCGGTTGCTCAAGCGGTTCAATGAATCGCCGCCAGAGCCGTAGGCTTTAAGACTCAAACGAGCACTGGTCTGACGGTACTGCGCGGTCGTGTGGTCTAAATCATTGACTGACGAGCCAATGATTAGGACATACGCCGCGGCGCGGGTTCAATTCCCGCTCCATGAGCAATCCCTATTAGGCTTTCAAATGTGTGGTAAAGCTGGTGGGAGGGCCCACCTAAAATAAACGGTGACCGGCTTGGGTGGAAGTTGACGGCATTTGTAGGTTTAATAGGGATTGCAGTGGACACCTGTTTTGCTTCATTTTACCCTTGTATAGAGGAGGAGGACACGGTTTTTTTATTTTTATTAATTAATTTAGCATATTGTCAATACATATTGACAATCACAAAGGTCATAACCGAAATATTAGACCAAATATACAAAAAATAAAAATATTACAATTAAAAATTGAGAAATGAAAAAAAAGCTACGTCAAAGGGTTAAGGAAGTATTTTCATTTTTCCAACAGAGTAATCGAGCCATTTCAGCCAGAGCGTGAGGAGCCGGACATCACTGTGTTCGTGTTGCAGAGTATTCTCCGCACTGCAGCCAACCTCCTCCTGATGGTCTCTCCAGGGAGAGATAAGGTTGTTATAAGGTTATAAGGTTAAACAACATAATAATTTAATTTTTGTTTGTTTTTTGTTTTTGTTCCTACAGAGTAATCGAGCCATTTCAGCCAGAGCGTGAGGAGCCGGACATCACTGTGTTCGTGTTGCAGAGTATTCTCCGCACTGCTGCCAACCTCCTCCTGATGGTCTCTCCAGGGAGCGACACATTTATAAGTTATAATACAGTTATAAGTATTTTATAAGGTTGTTATAAGGTTATAAGGTTAAACAACATAATAATTTAATTTTTGTTTTATTCAAACAAGAATGAAAACTAGTTTGAAATAAAAGCTTAACTGTGACGTTTAAAAAAATTACTTCTTTATTTATAGTAACCTAAAACCTTCTTTATTTATAGTAGGACCTAAAACCCTTAACCCATTGGCGTAGACATACGAGACTATCTTGTAGCGCTGCGATGGGACTGTCTCGTGCTGTTACCGACGGCTTGGCCTAGTAGTTCAATGATTTGCCACCAGGCCGGTTGCTCAAGCGGTTCAATGAATCGCCGCCAGAGCCGTAGGCTTTAAGACTCAAACGAGCACTGGTCTGACGGTACTGCGCGGTCGTGTGGTCTAAATCATTGACTGACGAGCCAATGATTAGGACATACGCCGCGGCGCGGGTTCAATTCCCGCTCCATGAGCAATCCCTATTAGGCTTTCAAATGTGTGGTAAAGCTGGTGGGAGGGCCCACCTAAAATAAACGGTGACCGGCTTGGGTGGAAGTTGACGGCATTTGTAGGTTTAATAGGGATTGCAGTGGACACCTGTTTTGCTTCATTTTACCCTTGTATAGAGGAGGAGGACACGGTTTTTTTATTTTTATTAATTAATTTAGCATATTGTCAATACATATTGACAATCACAAAGGTCATAACCGAAATATTAGACCAAATATAGAAAAAATAAAAATATTACAATTAAAAATTGAGAAATGAAAAAAAAGCTACGTCAAAGGGTTAAGGAAGTATTTTCATTTTTCCAACAGAGTAATCGAGCCATTTCAGCCAGAGATAACATTTCATAACCGAAATATTAGACCAAATATACAAAAAATAAAAATATTACAATTAAAAATTGAGAAATGAAAAAAAAGCTACGTCAAAGGGTTAAGGAAGTATTTTCATTTTTCCAACAGAGTAATCGAGCCATTTCAGCCAGAGCGTGAGGAGCCGGACATCACTGTGTTCGTGTTGCAGAGTATTCTCCGCACTGCAGCCAACCTCCTCCTGATGGTCTCTCCAGGGAGAGATAAGGTTGTTATAAGGTTATAAGGTTAAACAACATAATAATTTAATTTTTGTTTGTTTTTTGTTTTTGTTGCTACAGAGTAATCGAGCCATTTCAGCCAGAGCGTGAGGAGCCGGACATCACTGTGTTCGTGTTGCAGAGTATTCTCCGCACTGCTGCCAACCTCCTCCTGATGGTCTCTCCAGGGAGCGACACATTTATAAGTTATAATACAGTTATAAGTATTTTATAAGGTTGTTATAAGGTTATAAGGTTAAACAACATAATAATTTAATTTTTGTTTTATTCAAACAAGAATGAAAACTAGTTTGAAATAAAAGCTTAACTGTGACGTTTAAAAAAATTACTTCTTTATTTATAGTAACCTAAAACCTTCTTTATTTATAGTAGGACCTAAAACCCTTAACCCATTGGCGTAGACATACGAGACTATCTTGTAGCGCTGCGATGGGACTGTCTCGTGCTGTTACCGACGGCTTGGCCTAGTAGTTCAATGATTTGCCACCAGGCCGGTTGCTCAAGCGGTTCAATGAATCGCCGCCAGAGCCGTAGGCTTTAAGACTCAAACAATTAAAAATTGAGAAATGAAAAAAAAGCTACGTCAAAGGGTTAAGGAAGTATTTTCATTTTTCCAACAGAGTAATCAAGCCATTTCAGCCAGAGCGTGAGGAGCCGGACATCACTGTGTTCGTGTTGCAGAGTATTCTCCGCACTGCAGCCAACCTCCTCCTGATGGTCTCTCCAGGGAGAGATAAGGTTGTTATAAGGTTATAAGGTTAAACAACATAATAATTTAATTTTTGTTTGTTTTTTGTTTTTGTTCCTACAGAGTAATCGAGCCATTTCAGCCAGAGCGTGAGGAGCCGGACATCACTGTGTTCGTGTTGCAGAGTATTCTCCGCACTGCTGCCAACCTCCTCCTGATGGTCTCTCCAGGGAGCGACACATTTATAAGTTATAATACAGTTATAAGTATTTTATAAGGTTGTTATAAGGTTATAAGGTTAAACAACATAATAATTTAATTTTTGTTTTATTCAAACAAGAATGAAAACTAGTTTGAAATAAAAGCTTAACTGTGACGTTTAAAAAAATTACTTCTTTATTTATAGTAACCTAAAACCTTCTTTATTTATAGTAGGACCTAAAACCCTTAACCCATTGGCGTAGACATACGAGACTATCTTGTAGCGCTGCGATGGGACTGTCTCGTGCTGTTACCGACGGCTTGGCCTAGTAGTTCAATGATTTGCCACCAGGCCGGTTGCTCAAGCGGTTCAATGAATCGCCGCCAGAGCCGTAGGCTTTAAGACTCAAACGAGCACTGGTCTGACGGTACTGCGCGGTCGTGTGGTCTAAATCATTGACTGACGAGCCAATGATTAGGACATACGCCGCGGCGCGGGTTCAATTCCCGCTCCATGAGCAATCCCTATTAGGCTTTCAAATGTGTGGTAAAGCTGGTGGGAGGGCCCACCTAAAATAAACGGTGACCGGCTTGGGTGGAAGTTGACGGCATTTGTAGGTTTAATAGGGATTGCAGTGGACACCTGTTTTGCTTCATTTTACCCTTGTATAGAGGAGGAGGACACGGTTTTTTATTTTTATTAATTAATTTAGCATATTGTCAATACATATTGACAATCACAAAGGTCATAACCGAAATATTAGACCAAATATAGAAAAAATAAAAATATTACAATTAAATATTAAGAAATGAAAAAAAAGCTACGTAAAAGGGTTAAGGAAGTATTTTCATTTTTCCAACAGAGTAATCGAGCCATTTCAGCCAGAGCGTGAGGAGCCGGACATCACTGTGTTCGTGTTGCAGAGTATTCTCCGCACTGCTGCCAACCTCCTCCTGATGGTCTCTCCAGGGAGAGATAAGGTTGTTATAAGGTTATAAGGTTAAACAACATAATAATTTAATTTTTGTTTTATTCAAACAAGAATGAAAACTAGTTTGAAATAAAAGCTTAACTGTGACGTTTAAAAAAATTACTTCTTTATTTATAGTAACCTAAAACCTTCTTTATTTATAGTAGGACCTAAAACCCTTAACCCATTGGCGTAGACATACGAGACTATCTTGTAGCGCTGCGATGGGACTGTCTCGTGCTGTTACCGACGGCTTGGCCTAGTAGTTCAATGATTTGCCACCAGGCCGGTTGCTCAAGCGGTTCAATGAATCGCCGCCAGAGCCGTAGGCTTTAAGACTCAAACGAGCACTGGTCTGACGGTACTGCGCGGTCGTGTGGTCTAAATCATTGACTGACGAGCCAATGATTAGGACATACGCCGCGGCGCGGGTTCAATTCCCGCTCCATGAGCAATCCCTATTAGGCTTTCAAATGTGTGGTAAAGCTGGTGGGAGGGCCCACCTAAAATAAACGGTGACCGGCTTGGGTGGAAGTTGACGGCATTTGTAGGTTTAATAGGGATTGCAGTGGACACCTGTTTTGCTTCATTTTACCCTTGTATAGAGGAGGAGGACACGGTTTTTTATTTTTATTAATTAATTTAGCATATTGTCAATACATATTGACAATCACAAAGGTCATAACCGAAATATTAGACCAAATATAGAAAAAATAAAAATATTACAATTAAATATTAAGAAATGAAAAAAAAGCTACGTAAAAGGGTTAAGGAAGTATTTTCATTTTTCCAACAGAGTAATCGAGCCATTTCAGCCAGAGCGTGAGGAGCCGGACATCACTGTGTTCGTGTTGCAGAGTATTCTCCGCACTGCTGCCAACCTCCTCCTGATGGTCTCTCCAGGGAGAGATAAGGTTGTTATAAGGTTATAAGGTTAAACAACATAATAATTTAATTTTTGTTTTATTCAAACAAGAATGAAAACTAGTTTGAAATAAAAGCTTAACTGTGACGTTTAAAAAAATACTTCTTTATTTATAGTAACCTAAAACCTTCTTTATTTATAGTAGGACCTAAAACCCTTAACCCATTGGCGTAGACATACGAGACTATCTTGTAGCGCTGCGATGGGACTGTCTCGTGCTGTTACCGACGGCTTGGCCTAGTAGTTCAATGATTTGCCACCAGGCCGGTTGCTCAAGCGGTTCAATGAATCGCCGCCAGAGCCGTAGGCTTTAAGACTCAAACGAGCACTGGTCTGACGGTACTGCGCGGTCGTGTGGTCTAAATCATTGACTGACGAGCCAATGATTAGGACATACGCCGCGGCGCGGGTTCAATTCCCGCTCCATGAGCAATCCCTATTAGGCTTTCAAATGTGTGGTAAAGCTGGTGGGAGGGCCCACCTAAAATAAACGGTGACCGGCTTGGATGGAAGTTGACGGCATTTGTAGGTTTAATAGGGATTGCAGTGGACACCTGTTTTGCTTCATTTTACCCTTGTATAGAGGAGGAGGACACGGTTTTTTTATTTTTATTAATTAATTTAGCATATTGTCAATACATATTGACAATCACAAAGGTCATAACCGAAATATTAGACCAAATATAGAAAAAATAAAAATATTACAATTAAAAATTGAGAAATGAAAAAAAAGCTACGTCAAAGGGTTAAGGAAGTATTTTCATTTTTCCAACAGAGTAATCGAGCCATTTCAGCCAGAGCGTGAGGAGCCGGACATCACTGTGTTCGTGTTGCAGAGTATTCTCCGCACTGCTGCCAACCTCCTCCTGATGGTCTCTCCAGGGAGCGACACCATCAGAGAGGTGGTTGGCCTGATACAAAGGTTATTGAAATCGAGTGAGTGGTTTGCTGTACTTACTAACTTACTAAGGTAAATACTAACTACGTACTAAAAACGTACAAAGGTCATAACCAAAATATTAGGCCAAATATAGAAAAAATAAAAATATTACAATTAAAAATTGAGAAATGTAAAAAAAAGCTACGTCAAAGGGTTAAGGAAGTATTTTCATTTTTCCAACAGAGTAATCGAGCCATTTCAGCCAGAGCGTGAGGAGCCGGACATCACTGTGTTCGTGTTGCAGAGTATTCTCCGCACTGCTGCCAACCTCCTCCTGATGGTCTCTCCAGGGAGCGACACCATCAGAGAGGTGGTTGGCCTGATACAAAGGTTATTGAAATCGAGTGAGTGGTTTGCTGTACTTACTAACTTACTAAGGTAAATACTAACTACGTACTAAAAACGTACGCTAATTATTAAATGATCTTTACATTAACAAGTACAGTATGTAAATAAATGTTTTTTAAGTCTATATACATAGTGGATCTATTGGAACTCGGAGGCTGGTCATCATTCATTCACTCTCTTTAGCACTGTCTCGTACTGTTACCGACGGCTTGGCCTAGTAGTTCAATGATTTGCCACCAGGCCGGTTGCTCAAGCGGTTCAATGAATCGCCGCCAGAGCCGTAGGCTTTAAGACTCAAACGAGCACTGGTCTGACGGTACTGCGCGGTCGTGTGGTCTAAATCATTGACTGACGAGCCAATGATTAGGACATACGCCGCGGCGCGGGTTCAATTCCCGCTCCATGAGCAATCCCTATTAGGCTTTCAAATGTGTGGTAAAGCTGGTGGGAGGGCCCACCTAAAATAAACGGTGACCGGCTTGGGTGGAAGTTGACGGCATTTGTAGGTTTAATAGGGATTGCAGTGGACACCTGTTTTGCTTCATTTTACCCTTGTATAGAGGAGGAGGACACGGTTTTTTATTTTTATTAATTAATTTAGCATATTGTCAATACATATTGACAATCGCAAAGGTCATAACCGAAATATTAGACCAAATATAGAAAAAATAAAAATATTACAATTAAATATTAAGAAATGAAAAAAAAGCTACGTAAAAGGGTTAAGGAAGTATTTTCATTTTTCCAACAGAGTAATCGAGCCATTTCAGCCAGAGCGTGAGGAGCCGGACATCACTGTGTTCGTGTTGCAGAGTATTCTCCGCACTGCTGCCAACCTCCTCCTGATGGTCTCTCCAGGGAGAGATAAGGTTGTTATAAGGTTATAAGGTTAAACAACATAATAATTTAATTTTTGTTTTATTCAAACAAGAATGAAAACTAGTTTGAAATAAAAGCTTAACTGTGACGTTTAAAAAAATTACTTCTTTATTTATAGTAACCTAAAACCTTCTTTATTTATAGTAGGACCTAAAACCCTTAACCCATTGGCGTAGACATACGAGACTATCTTGTAGCGCTGCGATGGGACTGTCTCGTGCTGTTACCGACGGCTTGGCCTAGTAGTTCAATGATTTGCCACCAGGCCGGTTGCTCAAGCGGTTCAATGAATCGCCGCCAGAGCCGTAGGCTTTAAGACTCAAACGAGCACTGGTCTGACGGTACTGCGCGGTCGTGTGGTCTAAATCATTGACTGACGAGCCAATGATTAGGACATACGCCGCGGCGCGGGTTCAATTCCCGCTCCATGAGCAATCCCTATTAGGCTTTCAAATGTGTGGTAAAGCTGGTGGGAGGGCCCACCTAAAATAAACGGTGACCGGCTTGGGTGGAAGTTGACGGCATTTGTAGGTTTAATAGGGATTGCAGTGGACACCTGTTTTGCTTCATTTTACCCTTGTATAGAGGAGGAGGACACGGTTTTTTATTTTTATTAATTAATTTAGCATATTGTCAATACATATTGACAATCACAAAGGTCATAACCGAAATATTAGACCAAATATAGAAAAAATAAAAATATTACAATTAAATATTAAGAAATGAAAAAAAAGCTACGTAAAAGGGTTAAGGAAGTATTTTCATTTTTCCAACAGAGTAATCGAGCCATTTCAGCCAGAGCGTGAGGAGCCGGACATCACTGTGTTCGTGTTGCAGAGTATTCTCCGCACTGCTGCCAACCTCCTCCTGATGGTCTCTCCAGGGAGAGATAAGGTTGTTATAAGGTTATAAGGTTAAACAACATAATAATTTAATTTTTGTTTTATTCAAACAAGAATGAAAACTAGTTTGAAATAAAAGCTTAACTGTGACGTTTAAAAAAATTACTTCTTTATTTATAGTAACCTAAAACCTTCTTTATTTATAGTAGGACCTAAAACCCTTAACCCATTGGCGTAGACATACGAGACTATCTTGTAGCGCTGCGATGGGACTGTCTCGTGCTGTTACCGACGGCTTGGCCTAGTAGTTCAATGATTTGCCACCAGGCCGGTTGCTCAAGCGGTTCAATGAATCGCCGCCAGAGCCGTAGGCTTTAAGACTCAAACGAGCACTGGTCTGACGGTACTGCGCGGTCGTGTGGTCTAAATCATTGACTGACGAGCCAATGATTAGGACATACGCCGCGGCGCGGGTTCAATTCCCGCTCCATGAGCAATCCCTATTAGGCTTTCAAATGTGTGGTAAAGCTGGTGGGAGGGCCCACCTAAAATAAACGGTGACCGGCTTGGATGGAAGTTGACGGCATTTGTAGGTTTAATAGGGATTGCAGTGGACACCTGTTTTGCTTCATTTTACCCTTGTATAGAGGAGGAGGACACGGTTTTTTTTATTTTTATTAATTAATTTAGCATATTGTCAATACATATTGACAATCACAAAGGTCATAACCGAAATATTAGACCAAATATAGAAAAAATAAAAATATTACAATTAAAAATTGAGAAATGAAAAAAAAGCTACGTCAAAGGGTTAAGGAAGTATTTTCATTTTTCCAACAGAGTAATCGAGCCATTTCAGCCAGAGCGTGAGGAGCCGGACATCACTGTGTTCGTGTTGCAGAGTATTCTCCGCACTGCTGCCAACCTCCTCCTGATGGTCTCTCCAGGGAGCGACACCATCAGAGAGGTGGTTGGCCTGATACAAAGGTTATTGAAATCGAGTGAGTGGTTTGCTGTACTTACTAACTTACTAAGGTAAATACTAACTACGTACTAAAAACGTACAAAGGTCATAACCAAAATATTAGGCCAAATATAGAAAAAATAAAAATATTACAATTAAAAATTGAGAAATGTAAAAAAAAGCTACGTCAAAGGGTTAAGGAAGTATTTTCATTTTTCCAACAGAGTAATCGAGCCATTTCAGCCAGAGCGTGAGGAGCCGGACATCACTGTGTTCGTGTTGCAGAGTATTCTCCGCACTGCTGCCAACCTCCTCCTGATGGTCTCTCCAGGGAGCGACACCATCAGAGAGGTGGTTGGCCTGATACAAAGGTTATTGAAATCGAGTGAGTGGTTTGCTGTACTTACTAACTTACTAAGGTAAATACTAACTACGTACTAAAAACGTACGCTAATTATTAAATGATCTTTACATTAACAAGTACAGTATGTAAATAAATGTTGTTTAAGTCTATATACATAGTGGATCTATTGGAACTCGGAGGCTGGTCATCATTCATTCACTCTCTTTAGCACTGTCTCGTACTCTTACCGACGGCTTGGCCTAGTAGTTCAATGATTTGCCACCAGGCCGGTTGCTCAAGCGGTTCAATGAATCGCCGCCAGAGCCGTAGGCTTTAAGACTCAAACGAGCACTGGTCTGACGGTACTGCGCGGTCGTGTGGTCTAAATCATTGACTGACGAGCCAATGATTAGGACATACGCTGCGGCGCGGGTTCAATTCCCGCTCCATGAGCAATCCCTATTAGGCTTTCAAATGTGTGGTAAAGCTGGTGGGAGGGCCCACCTAAAATAAACGGTGACCGGCTTGGGTGGAAGTTGACGGCATTTGTAGGTTTAATAGGGATTGCAGTGGACACCTGTTTTGCTTCATTTTACCCTTGTATAGAGGAAGAGGACACGGTTTTTTTATTTTTATTAATTAATTTAGCATATTGTCAATACATATTGACAATCACAAAGGTCATAACCGAAATATTAGACCAAATATAGAAAAAATAAAAATATTACAATTAAAAATTGAGAAATGTAAAAAAAAGCTACGTCAAAGGGTTAAGGAAGTATTAATTGGTACTCCAACAGAGTAATCGAGCCATTTCAGCCAGAGCGTGAGGAGCCGGACATCACTGTGTTCGTGTTGCAGAGTATTCTCCGCACTGCTGCCAACCTCCTCCTGATGGTCTCTCCAGGGAGCGACACCATCAGAGAGGTGGTTGGCCTGATACAAAGGTTATTGAAATCGAGTGAGTGGTTTGCTGTACTTACTAACTTACTAAGGTAAATACTAACTACGTACTAAAAACGTACAAAGGTCATAACCAAAATATTAGGCCAAATATAGAAAAAATAAAAATATTACAATTAAAAATTGAGAAATGTAAAAAAAAGCTACGTCAAAGGGTTAAGGAAGTATTTTCATTTTTCCAACAGAGTAATCGAGCCATTTCAGCCAGAGCGTGAGGAGCCGGACATCACTGTGTTCGTGTTGCAGAGTATTCTCCGCACTGCTGCCAACCTCCTCCTGATGGTCTCTCCAGGGAGCGACACCATCAGAGAGGTGGTTGGCCTGATACAAAGGTTATTGAAATCGAGTGAGTGAGTAAAAAAAAGCTACGTCAAAGGGTTAAGGAAGTATTTTCATTTTTCCAACAGAGTAATCGAGCCATTTCAGCCAGAGCGTGAGGAGCCGGACATCACTGTGTTCGTGTTGCAGAGTATTCTCCGCACTGCTGCCAACCTCCTCCTGATGGTCTCTCCAGGGAGCGACACCATCAGAGAGGTGGTTGGCCTGATACAAAGGTTATTGAAATCGAGTGAGTGGTTTGCTGTACTTACTAACTTACTAAGGTAAATACTAACTACGTACTAAAAACGTACGCTAATTATTAAATGATCTTTACATTAACAAGTACAGTATGTAAATAAATGTTGTTTAAGTCTATATACATAGTGGATCAATTGGAACTCGGAGGCTGGTCATCATTCATTCACTCTCTTTAGCACTGTCTCGTGCTGTTACCGACGGCTTGGCCTAGTAGTTCAATGATTTGCCACCAGGCCGGTTGCTCAAGCGGTTCAATGAATCGCCGCCAGAGCCGTAGGCTTTAAGACTCAAACGAGCACTGGTCTGACGGTACTGCGCGGTCGTGTGGTCTAAATCATTGACTGACGAGCCAATGATTAGGACATACGCCGCGGCGCGGGTTCAATTCCCGCTCCATGAGCAATCCCTATTAGGCTTTCAAATGTGTGGTAAAGCTGGTGGGAGGGCCCACCTAAAATAAACGGTGACCGGCTTGGGTGGAAGTTGACGGCATTTGTAGGTTTAATAGGGATTGCAGTGGACACCTGTTTTGCTTCATTTTACCCTTGTATAGAGGAGGAGGACACGGTTTTTTTATTTTTATTAATTAATTTAGCATATTGTCAATACATATTGACAATCACAAAGGTCATAACCGAAATATTAGACCAAATATAGAAAAAATAAAAATATTACAATTAATAATTGAGAAATGAAAAAAAAGCTACGTCAAAGGGTTAAGGAAGTATTTTCATTTTTCCAACAGAGTAATCGAGCCATTTCAGCCAGAGCGTGAGGAGCCGGACATCACTGTATTCGTGTTGCAGAGTATTCTCCGCACTGCTGCCAACCTCCTCCTGATGGCCTCTCCAGGGAGCGACACCATCAGAGAGGTGGTTGGCCTGATACAAAGGTTATTGAAATCGAGTAAGTGGTTTGCTGTACTTACTAACTTACTAAGGTAAATACTAACTACGTACTAAAAACGTACAAAGGTCATAACCAAAATATTAGGCCAAATATAGAAAAAATAAAAATATTACAATTAAAAATTGAGAGATGTAATAAAAAGCTACGTCAAAGGGTTAAGGAAGTATTTTCATTTTTCCAACAGAGTAATCGAGCCATTTCAGCCAGAGCGTGAGGAGCCGGACATCACTGTGTTCGTGTTGCAGAGTATTCTCCGCACTGCTGCCAACCTCCTCCTGATGGTCTCTCCAGGGAGCGACACCATCAGAGAGGTGGTTGGCCTGATACAAAGGTTATTGAAATCGAGTGAGTGGTTTGCTGTACTTACTAACTTACTAAGGTAAATACTAACTACGTACTAAAAACGTACGCTAATTATTAAATGATCTTTACATTAACAAGTACAGTATGTAAATAAATGTTGTTTAAGTCTATATACATAGTGGATCTATTGGAACTCGGAGGCTGGTCATCATTCATTCACTCTCTTTAGCACTGTCTCGTGCTGTTACCGACGGCTTGGCCTAGTAGTTCAATGATTTGCCACCAGGCCGGTTGCTCAAGCGGTTCAATGAATCGCCGCCAGAGCCGTAGGCTTTAAGACTCAAACGAGCACTGGTCTGACGGTACTGCGCGGTCGTGTGGTCTAAATCATTGACTGACGAGCCAATGATTAGGACATACGCCGAGCGCGGGTTCAATTCCCGCTCCATGAGCAATCCCTATTAGGCTTTCAAATGTGTGGTAAAGCTGGTGGGAGGGCCCACCTAAAATAAACGGTGACCGGCTTGGGTGGAAGTTGACGGCATTTGTAGGTTTAATAGGGATTGCAGTGGACACCTGTTTTGCTTCATTTTACCCTTGTATAGAGGAGGAGGACACGGTTTTTTTATTTTTATTAATTAATTTAGCATATTGTCAATACATATTGACAATCACAAAGGTCATAACCGAAATATTAGACCAAATATAGAAAAAATAAAAATATTACAATTAAAAATTGAGAAATGTAAAAAAAAGCTACGGCAAAAAGTTAAGGAAGTATTTTCATTTTTCCAACAGAGTAATCGAGCCATTTCAGCCAGAGCGTGAGGAGCCGGACATCACTGTGTTCGTGTTGCAGAGTATTCTCCGCACTGCTGCCAACCTCCTCCTGATGGTCTCTCCAGGGAGAGATAAGGTTGTTATAAGGTTATAAGGTTAAACAACATAATAATTTAATTTTTGTTTTATTCAAACAAGAATGAAAACTAGTTTGAAATAAAAGCTTAACTGTGACGTTTAAAAAAATTACTTCTTTATTTATAGTAACCTAAAACCTTCTTTATTTATAGTAGGACCTAAAACCCTTAACCCATTGGCGTAGACATACGAGACTATCTTGTAGCGCTGCGATGGGACTGTCTCGTGCTGTTACCGACGGCTTGGCCTAGTAGTTCAATGATTTGCCACCAGGCCGGTTGCTCAAGCGGTTCAATGAATCGCCGCCAGAGCCGTAGGCTTTAAGACTCAAACGAGCACTGGTCTGACGGTACTGCGCGGTCGTGTGGTCTAAATCATTGACTGACGAGCCAATGATTAGGACATACGCCGCGGCGCGGGTTCAATTCCCGCTCCATGAGCAATCCCTATTAGGCTTTCAAATGTGTGGTAAAGCTGGTGGGAGGGCCCACCTAAAATAAACGGTGACCGGCTTGGGTGGAAGTTGACGGCATTTGTAGGTTTAATAGGGATTGCAGTGGACACCTGTTTTGCTTCATTTTACCCTTGTATAGAGGAGGAGGACACGGTTTTTTTATTTTTATTAATTAATTTAGCATATTGTCAATACATATTGACAATCACAAAGGTCATAACCGAAATATTAGACCAAATATACAAAAAATAAAAATATTACAATTAAAAATTGAGAAATGAAAAAAAAGCTACGTCAAAGGGTTAAGGAAGTATTTTCATTTTTCCAACAGAGTAATCGAGCCATTTCAGCCAGAGCGTGAGGAGCCGGACATCACTGTGTTCGTGTTGCAGAGTATTCTCCGCACTGCAGCCAACCTCCTCCTGATGGTCTCTCCAGGGAGAGATAAGGTTGTTATAAGGTTATAAGGTTAAACAACATAATAATTTAATTTTTGTTTGTTTTTTGTTTTTGTTCCTACAGAGTAATCGAGCCATTTCAGCCAGAGCGTGAGGAGCCGGACATCACTGTGTTCGTGTTGCAGAGTATTCTCCGCACTGCTGCCAACCTCCTCCTGATGGTCTCTCCAGGGAGAGATAAGGTTGTTATAAGGTTATAAGGTTAAACAACATAATAATTTAAAATGTATTTAATAATTTGAAATGTAAAAAAGCTACGTCAAAGGGTTAAGGAACATAATAATTTAATTTTTGTTTGTTTTTTGTTTTTGTTCCAACAGAGTAATCGAGCCATTTCAGCCAGAGCGTGAGGAGCCGGACATCACTGTGTTCGTGTTGCAGAGTATTCTCCGCACTGCTGCCAACCTCCTCCTGATGGTCTCTCCAGGGAGAGATAAGGTTGTTATAAGGTTATAAGGTTAAACAACATAATAATTTAAAATGTATTTAATAATTTGAAATGTAAAAAAAGCTACGTCAAAGGGTTAAGGAAGTATTTTCATTTTTCCAACAGAGTAATCGAGCCATTTCAGCCAGAGCGTGAGGAGCCGGACATCACTGTGTTCGTGTTGCAGAGTATTCTCCGCACTGCTGCCAACCTCCTCCTGATGGTCTCTCCAGGGAGCGACACCATCAGAGAGGTGGTTGGCCTGATACAAAGGTTATTGAAATCGAGTGAGTGGTTTGCTGTACTTACTAACTTACTAAGGTAAATACTAACTACGTACTAAAAACGTACGCTAATTATTAAATGATCTTTACATTAACAAGTACAGTATGTAAATAAATGTTGTTTAAGTCTATATACATAGTGGATCTATTGGAACTCGGAGGCTGGTCATCATTCATTCACTCTCTTTAGCACTGTCTCGTGCTGTTACCGACGGCTTGGCCTAGTAGTTCAATGATTTGCCACCAGGCCGGTTGCTCAAGCGGTTCAATGAATCGCCGCCAGAGCCGTAGGCTTTAAGACTCAAACGAGCACTGGTCTGACGGTACTGCGCGGTCGTGTGGTCTAAATCATTGACTGACGAGCCAATGATTAGGACATACGCCGAGCGCGGGTTCAATTCCCGCTCCATGAGCAATCCCTATTAGGCTTTCAAATGTGTGGTAAAGCTGGTGGGAGGGCCCACCTAAAATAAACGGTGACCGGCTTGGGTGGGAGTTGACGGCATTTGTAGGTTTAATAGGGATTGCAGTGGACACCTGTTTTGCTTCATTTTACCCTTGTATAGAGGAGGAGGACACGGTTTTTTTATTTTTATTAATTAATTTAGCATATTGTCAATACATATTGACAATCACAAAGGTCATAACCGAAATATTAGACCAAATATAGAAAAAATAAAAATATTACAATTAAAAATTGAGAAATGTAAAAAAAAGCTACGGCAAAAAGTTAAGGAAGTATTTTCATTTTTCCAACAGGGTAATCGAGCCATTTCAGCCAGAGCGTGAGGAGCCGGACATCACTGTGTTCGTGTTGCAGAGTATTCTCCGCACTGCTGCCAACCTCCTCCTGATGGTCTCTCCAGGGAGAGATAAGGTTGTTATAAGGTTATAAGGTTAAACAACATAATAATTTAATTTTTGTTTTATTCAAAGAAGAATGAAAACTAGTTTGAAATAAAAGCTTAACTGTGACGTTTAAAAAAATTACTTCTTTATTTATAGTAACCTAAAACCTTCTTTATTTATAGTAGGACCTAAAACCCTTAACCCATTGGCGTAGACATACGAGACTATCTTGTAGCGCTGCGATGGGACTGTCTCGTGCTGTTACCGACGGCTTGGCCTAGTAGTTCAATGATTTGCCACCAGGCCGGTTGCTCAAGCGGTTCAATGAATCGCCGCCAGAGCCGTAGGCTTTAAGACTCAAACGAGCACTGGTCTGACGGTACTGCGCGGTCGTGTGGTCTAAATCATTGACTGACGAGCCAATGATTAGGACATACGCCGCGGCGCGGGTTCAATTCCCGCTCCATGAGCAATCCCTATTAGGCTTTCAAATGTGTGGTAAAGCTGGTGGGAGGGCCCACCTAAAATAAACGGTGACCGGCTTGGGTGGAAGTTGACGGCATTTGTAGGTTTAATAGGGATTGCAGTGGACACCTGTTTTGCTTCATTTTACCCTTGTATAGAGGAGGAGGACACGGTTTTTTTATTTTTATTAATTAATTTAGCATATTGTCAATACATATTGACAATCACAAAGGTCATAACCGAAATATTAGACCAAATATACAAAAAATAAAAATATTACAATTAAAAATTGAGAAATGAAAAAAAAGCTACGTCAAAGGGTTAAGGAAGTATTTTCATTTTTCCAACAGAGTAATCGAGCCATTTCAGCCAGAGCGTGAGGAGCCGGACATCACTGTGTTCGTGTTGCAGAGTATTCTCCGCACTGCAGCCAACCTCCTCCTGATGGTCTCTCCAGGGAGAGATAAGGTTGTTATAAGGTTATAAGGTTAAACAACATAATAATTTAATTTTTGTTTGTTTTTTGTTTTTGTTCCTACAGAGTAATCGAGCCATTTCAGCCAGAGCGTGAGGAGCCGGACATCACTGTGTTCGTGTTGCAGAGTATTCTCCGCACTGCTGCCAACCTCCTCCTGATGGTCTCTCCAGGGAGAGATAAGGTTGTTATAAGGTTATAAGGTTAAACAACATAATAATTTAAAATGTATTTAATAATTTGAAATGTAAAAAAAGCTACGTCAAAGGGTTAAGGAACATAATAATTTAATTTTTGTTTGTTTTTTGTTTTTGTTCCAACAGAGTAATCGAGCCATTTCAGCCAGAGCGTGAGGAGCCGGACATCACTGTGTTCGTGTTGCAGAGTATTCTCCGCACTGCTGCCAACCTCCTCCTGATGGTCTCTCCAGGGAGAGATAAGGTTGTTATAAGGTTATAAGGTTAAACAACATAATAATTTAAAATGTATTTAATAATTTGAAATGTAAAAAAAGCTACGTCAAAGGGTTAAGGAAGTATTTTCATTTTTCCAACAGAGTAATCGAGCCATTTCAGCCAGAGCGTGAGGAGCCGGACATCACTGTGTTCGTGTTGCAGAGTATTCTCCGCACTGCTGCCAACCTCCTCCTGATGGTCTCTCCAGGGAGCGACACCATCAGAGAGGTGGTTGGCCTGATACAAAGGTTATTGAAATCGAGTGAGTGGTTTGCTGTACTTACTAACTTACTAAGGTAAATACTAACTACGTACTAAAAACGTACGCTAATTATTAAATGATCTTTACATTAACAAGTACAGTATGTAAATAAATGTTGTTTAAGTCTATATACATAGTGGATCTATTGGAACTCGGAGGCTGGTCATCATTCATTCACTCTCTTTAGCACTGTCTCGTGCTGTTACCGACGGCCTTGCCTAGTAGTTCAATGATTTGCCACCAGGCCGGTTGCTCAAGCGGTTCAATGAATCGCCGCCAGAGCCGTAGGCTTTAAGACTCAAACGAGCACTGGTCTGACGGTACTGCGCGGTCGTGTGGTCTAAATCATTGACTGACGAGCCAATGATTAGGACATACGCCGCGGCGCGGGTTCAATTCCCGCTCCATGAGCAATCCCTATTAGGCTTTCAAATGTGTGGTAAAGCTGGTGGGAGGGCCCACCTAAAATAAACGGTGACCGGCTTGGGTGGAAGTTGACGGCATTTGTAGGTTTAATAGGGATTGCAGTGGACACCTGTTTTGCTTCATTTTACCCTTGTATAGAGGAGGAGGACACGGTTTTTTTATTTTTATTAATTAATTTAGCATATTGTCAATACATATTGACAATCACAAAGGTCATAACCGAAATATTAGACCAAATATAGAAAAAATAAAAATATTACAATTAAAAATTGAGAAATGAAAAAAAAGCTACGTCAAAGGGTTAAGGAAGTATTTTCATTTTTCCAACAGAGTAATCAAGCCATTTCAGCCAGAGCGTGAGGAGCCGGACATCACTGTGTTCGTGTTGCAGAGTATTCTCCGCACTGCTGCCAACCTCCTCCTGATGGTCTCTCCAGGGAGAGATAAGGTTGTTATAAGGTTATAAGGTTAAACAACATAATAATTTAATTTTTGTTTTATTCAAAGAAGAATGAAAACTAGTTTGAAATAAAAGCTTAACTGTGACGTTTAAAAAAATTACTTCTTTATTTATAGTAACCTAAAACCTTCTTTATTTATAGTAGGACCTAAAACCCTTAACCCATTGGCGTAGACATACGAGACTATCTTGTAGCGCTGCGATGGGACTGTCTCGTGCTGTTACCGACGGCTTGGCCTAGTAGTTCAATGATTTGCCACCAGGCCGGTTGCTCAAGCGGTTCAATGAATCGCCGCCAGAGCCGTAGGCTTTAAGACTCAAACGAGCACTGGTCTGACGGTACTGCGCGGTCGTGTGGTCTAAATCATTGACTGACGAGCCAATGATTAGGACATACGCCGCGGCGCGGGTTCAATTCCCGCTCCATGAGCAATCCCTATTAGGCTTTCAAATGTGTGGTAAAGCTGGTGGGAGGGCCCACCTAAAATAAACGGTGACCGGCTTGGGTGGAAGTTGACGGCATTTGTAGGTTTAATAGGGATTGCAGTGGACACCTGTTTTGCTTCATTTTACCCTTGTATAGAGGAGGAGGACACGGTTTTTTTATTTTTATTAATTAATTTAGCATATTGTCAATACATATTGACAATCACAAAGGTCATAACCGAAATATTAGACCAAATATACAAAAAATAAAAATATTACAATTAAAAATTGAGAAATGAAAAAAAAGCTACGTCAAAGGGTTAAGGAAGTATTTTCATTTTTCCAACAGAGTAATCGAGCCATTTCAGCCAGAGCGTGAGGAGCCGGACATCACTGTGTTCGTGTTGCAGAGTATTCTCCGCACTGCAGCCAACCTCCTCCTGATGGTCTCTCCAGGGAGAGATAAGGTTGTTATAAGGTTATAAGGTTAAACAACATAATAATTTAATTTTTGTTTGTTTTTTGTTTTTGTTCCTACAGAGTAATCGAGCCATTTCAGCCAGAGCGTGAGGAGCCGGACATCACTGTGTTCGTGTTGCAGAGTATTCTCCGCACTGCTGCCAACCTCCTCCTGATGGTCTCTCCAGGGAGAGATAAGGTTGTTATAAGGTTATAAGGTTAAACAACATAATAATTTAAAATGTATTTAATAATTTGAAATGTAAAAAAAGCTACGTCAAAGGCCTAAGGAACATAATAATTTAATTTTTGTTTGTTTTTTGTTTTTGTTCCAACAGAGTAATCGAGCCATTTCAGCCAGAGCGTGAGGAGCCGGACATCACTGTGTTCGTGTTGCAGAGTATTCTCCGCACTGCTGCCAACCTCCTCCTGATGGTCTCTCCAGGGAGAGATAAGGTTGTTATAAGGTTATAAGGTTAAACAACATAATAATTTAAAATGTATTTAATAATTTGAAATGTAAAAAAAGCTACGTCAAAGGGTTAAGGAAGTATTTTCATTTTTCCAACAGAGTAATCGAGCCATTTCAGCCAGAGCGTGAGGAGCCGGACATCACTGTGTTCGTGTTGCAGAGTATTCTCCGCACTGCTGCCAACCTCCTCCTGATGGTCTCTCCAGGGAGAGATAAGGTTGTTATAAGGTTATAAGGTTAAACAACATAATAATTTAATTTTTGTTTTATTCAAAGAAGAATGAAAACTAGTTTGAAATAAAAGCTTAACTGTGACGTTTAAAAAAATTACTTCTTTATTTATAGTAACCTAAAACCTTCTTTATTTATAGTAGGACCTAAAACCCTTAACCCATTGGCGTAGACATACGAGACTATCTTGTAGCGCTGCGATGGGACTGTCTCGTGCTGTTACCGACGGCTTGGCCTAGTAGTTCAATGATTTGCCACCAGGCCGGTTGCTCAAGCGGTTCAATGAATCGCCGCCAGAGCCGTAGGCTTTAAGACTCAAACGAGCACTGGTCTGACGGTACTGCGCGGTCGTGTGGTCTAAATCATTGACTGACGAGCCAATGATTAGGACATACGCCGCGGCGCGGGTTCAATTCCCGCTCCATGAGCAATCCCTATTAGGCTTTCAAATGTGTGGTAAAGCTGGTGGGAGGGCCCACCTAAAATAAACGGTGACCGGCTTGGGTGGAAGTTGACGGCATTTGTAGGTTTAATAGGGATTGCAGTGGACACCTGTTTTGCTTCATTTTACCCTTGTATAGAGGAGGAAGTATTTTCATTTTTCCAACAGAGTAATCGAGCCATTTCAGCCAGAGCGTGAGGAGCCGGACATCACTGTGTTCGTGTTGCAGAGTATTCTCCGCACTGCAGCCAACCTCCTCCTGATGGTCTCTCCAGGGAGAGATAAGGTTGTTATAAGGTTATAAGGTTAAACAACATAATAATTTAAAATGTATTTAATAATTTGAAATGTAAAAAAAGCTACGTCAAAGGGTTAAGGAACATAATAATTTAATTTTTGTTTGTTTTTTGTTTTTGTTCCAACAGAGTAATCGAGCCATTTCAGCCAGAGCGTGAGGAGCCGGACATCACTGTGTTCGTGTTGCAGAGTATTCTCCGCACTGCTGCCAACCTCCTCCTGATGGTCTCTCCAGGGAGAGATAAGGTTGTTATAAGGTTATAAGGTTAAACAACATAATAATTTAAAATGTATTTAATAATTTGAAATGTAAAAAAAGCTACGTCAAAGGGTTAAGGAAGTATTTTCATTTTTCCAACAGAGTAATCGAGCCATTTCAGCCAGAGCGTGAGGAGCCGGACATCACTGTGTTCGTGTTGCAGAGTATTCTCCGCACTGCTGCCAACCTCCTCCTGATGGTCTCTCCAGGGAGCGACACCATCAGAGAGGTGGTTGGCCTGATACAAAGGTTATTGAAATCGAGTGAGTGGTTTGCTGTACTTACTAACTTACTAAGGTAAATACTAACTACGTACTAAAAACGTACGCTAATTATTAAATGATCTTTACATTAACAAGTACAGTATGTAAATAAATGTTGTTTAAGTCTATATACATAGTGGATCTATTGGAACTCGGAGGCTGGTCATCATTCATTCACTCTCTTTAGCACTGTCTCGTGCTGTTACCGACGGCTTGGCCTAGTAGTTCAATGATTTGCCACCAGGCCGGTTGCTCAAGCGGTTCAATGAATCGCCGCCAGAGCCGTAGGCTTTAAGACTCAAACGAGCACTGGTCTGACGGTACTGCGCGGTCGTGTGGTCTAAATCATTGACTGACGAGCCAATGATTAGGACATACGCCGAGCGCGGGTTCAATTCCCGCTCCATGAGCAATCCCTATTAGGCTTTCAAATGTGTGGTAAAGCTGGTGGGAGGGCCCACCTAAAATAAACGGTGACCGGCTTGGGTGGAAGTTGACGGCATTTGTAGGTTTAATAGGGATTGCAGTGGACACCTGTTTTGCTTCATTTTACCCTTGTATAGAGGAGGAGGACACGGTTTTTTTATTTTTATTAATTAATTTAGCATATTGTCAATACATATTGACAATCACAAAGGTCATAACCGAAATATTAGACCAAATATAGAAAAAATAAAAATATTACAATTAAAAATTGAGAAATGTAAAAAAAAGCTACGGCAAAAAGTTAAGGAAGTATTTTCATTTTTCCAACAGAGTAATCGAGCCATTTCAGCCAGAGCGTGAGGAGCCGGACATCACTGTGTTCGTGTTGCAGAGTATTCTCCGCACTGCTGCCAACCTCCTCCTGATGGTCTCTCCAGGTAGAGATAAGGTTGTTATAAGGTTATAAGGTTAAACAACATAATAATTTAATTTTTGTTTTATTCAAAGAAGAATGAAAACTAGTTTGAAATAAAAGCTTAACTGTGACGTTTAAAAAAATTACTTCTTTATTTATAGTAACCTAAAACCTTCTTTATTTATAGTAGGACCTAAAACCCTTAACCCATTGGCGTAGACATACGAGACTATCTTGTAGCGCTGCGATGGGACTGTCTCGTGCTGTTACCGACGGCTTGGCCTAGTAGTTCAATGATTTGCCACCAGGCCGGTTGCTCAAGCGGTTCAATGAATCGCCGCCAGAGCCGTAGGCTTTAAATTGAAATCGAGTGAGTGGTTTGCTGTACTTACTAACTTACTAAGGTAAATACTAACTACGTACTAAAAACGTACGCTAATTATTAAATGATCTTTACATTAACAAGTACAGTATGTAAATAAATGTTGTTTAAGTCTATATACATAGTGGATCTATTGGAACTCGGAGGCTGGTCATCATTCATTCACTCTCTTTAGCACTGTCTCGTGCTGTTACCGACGGCCTTGCCTAGTAGTTCAATGATTTGCCACCAGGCCGGTTGCTCAAGCGGTTCAATGAATCGCCGCCAGAGCCGTAGGCTTTAAGACTCAAACGAGCACTGGTCTGACGGTACTGCGCGGTCGTGTGGTCTAAATCATTGACTGACGAGCCAATGATTAGGACATACGCCGCGGCGCGGGTTCAATTCCCGCTCCATGAGCAATCCCTATTAGGCTTTCAAATGTGTGGTAAAGCTGGTGGGAGGGCCCACCTAAAATAAACGGTGACCGGCTTGGGTGGAAGTTGACGGCATTTGTAGGTTTAATAGGGATTGCAGTGGACACCTGTTTTGCTTCATTTTACCCTTGTATAGAGGAGGAGGACACGGTTTTTTATTTTTATTAATTAATTTAGCATATTGTCAATACATATTGACAATCACAAAGGTCATAACCGAAATATTAGACCAAATATAGAAAAAATAAAAATATTACAATTAAAAATTGAGAAATGAAAAAAAAGCTACGTCAAAGGGTTAAGGAAGTATTTTCATTTTTCCAACAGAGTAATCAAGCCATTTCAGCCAGAGCGTGAGGAGCCGGACATCACTGTGTTCGTGTTGCAGAGTATTCTCCGCACTGCTGCCAACCTCCTCCTGATGGTCTCTCCAGGGAGAGATAAGGTTGTTATAAGGTTATAAGGTTAAACAACATAATAATTTAATTTTTGTTTTATTCAAAGAAGAATGAAAACTAGTTTGAAATAAAAGCTTAACTGTGACGTTTAAAAAAATTACTTCTTTATTTATAGTAACCTAAAACCTTCTTTATTTATAGTAGGACCTAAAACCCTTAACCCATTGGCGTAGACATACGAGACTATCTTGTAGCGCTGCGATGGGACTGTCTCGTGCTGTTACCGACGGCTTGGCCTAGTAGTTCAATGATTTGCCACCAGGCCGGTTGCTCAAGCGGTTCAATGAATCGCCGCCAGAGCCGTAGGCTTTAAGACTCAAACGAGCACTGGTCTGACGGTACTGCGCGGTCGTGTGGTCTAAATCATTGACTGACGAGCCAATGATTAGGACATACGCCGCGGCGCGGGTTCAATTCCCGCTCCATGAGCAATCCCTATTAGGCTTTCAAATGTGTGGTAAAGCTGGTGGGAGGGCCCACCTAAAATAAACGGTGACCGGCTTGGGTGGAAGTTGACGGCATTTGTAGGTTTAATAGGGATTGCAGTGGACACCTGTTTTGCTTCATTTTACCCTTGTATAGAGGAGGAGGACACGGTTTTTTTATTTTTATTAATTAATTTAGCATATTGTCAATACATATTGACAATCACAAAGGTCATAACCGAAATATTAGACCAAATATACAAAAAATAAAAATATTACAATTAAAAATTGAGAAATGAAAAAAAAGCTACGTCAAAGGGTTAAGGAAGTATTTTCATTTTTCCAACAGAGTAATCGAGCCATTTCAGCCAGAGCGTGAGGAGCCGGACATCACTGTGTTCGTGTTGCAGAGTATTCTCCGCACTGCAGCCAACCTCCTCCTGATGGTCTCTCCAGGGAGAGATAAGGTTGTTATAAGGTTATAAGGTTAAACAACATAATAATTTAATTTTTGTTTGTTTTTTGTTTTTGTTCCTACAGAGTAATCGAGCCATTTCAGCCAGAGCGTGAGGAGCCGGACATCACTGTGTTCGTGTTGCAGAGTATTCTCCGCACTGCTGCCAACCTCCTCCTGATGGTCTCTCCAGGGAGAGATAAGGTTGTTATAAGGTTATAAGGTTAAACAACATAATAATTTAAAATGTATTTAATAATTTGAAATGTAAAAAAAGCTACGTCAAAGGCCTAAGGAACATAATAATTTAATTTTTGTTTGTTTTTTGTTTTTGTTCCAACAGAGTAATCGAGCCATTTCAGCCAGAGCGTGAGGAGCCGGACATCACTGTGTTCGTGTTGCAGAGTATTCTCCGCACTGCTGCCAACCTCCTCCTGATGGTCTCTCCAGGGAGAGATAAGGTTGTTATAAGGTTATAAGGTTAAACAACATAATAATTTAAAATGTATTTAATAATTTGAAATGTAAAAAAAGCTACGTCAAAGGGTTAAGGAAGTATTTTCATTTTTCCAACAGAGTAATCGAGCCATTTCAGCCAGAGCGTGAGGAGCCGGACATCACTGTGTTCGTGTTGCAGAGTATTCTCCGCACTGCTGCCAACCTCCTCCTGATGGTCTCTCCAGGGAGAGATAAGGTTGTTATAAGGTTATAAGGTTAAACAACATAATAATTTAATTTTTGTTTTATTCAAAGAAGAATGAAAACTAGTTTGAAATAAAAGCTTAACTGTGACGTTTAAAAAAATTACTTCTTTATTTATAGTAACCTAAAACCTTCTTTATTTATAGTAGGACCTAAAACCCTTAACCCTAAAATAAACGGGGAAGAAGAATGAAAACTAGTTTGAAATAAAAGCTTAACTGTGACGTTTAAAAAAATTACTTCTTTATTTATAGTAACCTAAAACCTTCTTTATTTATAGTAGGACCTAAAACCCTTAACCCATTGGCGTAGACATACGAGACTATCTTGTAGCGCTGCGATGGGACTGTCTCGTGCTGTTACCGACGGCTTGGCCTAGTAGTTCAATGATTTGCCACCAGGCCGGTTGCTCAAGCGGTTCAATGAATCGCCGCCAGAGCCGTAGGCTTTAAGACTCAAACGAGCACTGGTCTGACGGTACTGCGCGGTCGTGTGGTCTAAATCATTGACTGACGAGCCAATGATTAGGACATACGCCGCGGCGCGGGTTCAATTCCCGCTCCATGAGCAATCCCTATTAGGCTTTCAAATGTGTGGTAAAGCTGGTGGGAGGGCCCACCTAAAATAAACGGTGACCGGCTTGGGTGGAAGTTGACGGCATTTGTAGGTTTAATAGGGATTGCAGTGGACACCTGTTTTGCTTCATTTTACCCTTGTATAGAGGAGGAGGACACGGTTTTTTTATTTTTATTAATTAATTTAGCATATTGTCAATACATATTGACAATCACAAAGGTCATAACCGAAATATTAGACCAAATATACAAAAAATAAAAATATTACAATTAAAAATTGAGAAATGAAAAAAAAGCTACGTCAAAGGGTTAAGGAAGTATTTTCATTTTTCCAACAGAGTAATCGAGCCATTTCAGCCAGAGCGTGAGGAGCCGGACATCACTGTGTTCGTGTTGCAGAGTATTCTCCGCACTGCAGCCAACCTCCTCCTGATGGTCTCTCCAGGGAGAGATAAGGTTGTTATAAGGTTATAAGGTTAAACAACATAATAATTTAATTTTTGTTTGTTTTTTGTTTTTGTTCCTACAGAGTAATCGAGCCATTTCAGCCAGAGCGTGAGGAGCCGGACATCACTGTGTTCGTGTTGCAGAGTATTCTCCGCACTGCTGCCAACCTCCTCCTGATGGTCTCTCCAGGGAGAGATAAGGTTGTTATAAGGTTATAAGGTTAAACAACATAATAATTTAAAATGTATTTAATAATTTGAAATGTAAAAAAAGCTACGTCAAAGGCCTAAGGAACATAATAATTTAATTTTTGTTTGTTTTTTGTTTTTGTTCCAACAGAGTAATCGAGCCATTTCAGCCAGAGCGTGAGGAGCCGGACATCACTGTGTTCGTGTTGCAGAGTATTCTCCGCACTGCTGCCAACCTCCTCCTGATGGTCTCTCCAGGGAGAGATAAGGTTGTTATAAGGTTATAAGGTTAAACAACATAATAATTTAAAATGTATTTAATAATTTGAAATGTAAAAAAAGCTACGTCAAAGGGTTAAGGAAGTATTTTCATTTTTCCAACAGAGTAATCGAGCCATTTCAGCCAGAGCGTGAGGAGCCGGACATCACTGTGTTCGTGTTGCAGAGTATTCTCCGCACTGCTGCCAACCTCCTCCTGATGGTCTCTCCAGGGAGAGATAAGGTTGTTATAAGGTTATAAGGTTAAACAACATAATAATTTAATTTTTGTTTTATTCAAAGAAGAATGAAAACTAGTTTGAAATAAAAGCTTAACTGTGACGTTTAAAAAAATTACTTCTTTATTTATAGTAACCTAAAACCTTCTTTATTTATAGTAGGACCTAAAACCCTTAACCCATTGGCGTAGACATACGAGACTATCTTGTAGCGCTGCGATGGGACTGTCTCGTGCTGTTACCGACGGCTTGGCCTAGTAGTTCAATGATTTGCCACCAGGCCGGTTGCTCAAGCGGTTCAATGAATCGCCGCCAGAGCCGTAGGCTTTAAGACTCAAACGAGCACTGGTCTGACGGTACTGCGCGGTCGTGTGGTCTAAATCATTGACTGACGAGCCAATGATTAGGACATACGCCGCGGCGCGGGTTCAATTCCCGCTCCATGAGCAATCCCTATTAGGCTTTCAAATGTGTGGTAAAGCTGGTGGGAGGGCCCACCTAAAATAAACGGTGACCGGCTTGGGTGGAAGTTGACGGCATTTGTAGGTTTAATAGGGATTGCAGTGGACACCTGTTTTGCTTCATTTTACCCTTGTATAGAGGAGGAAGTATTTTCATTTTTCCAACAGAGTAATCGAGCCATTTCAGCCAGAGCGTGAGGAGCCGGACATCACTGTGTTCGTGTTGCAGAGTATTCTCCGCACTGCAGCCAACCTCCTCCTGATGGTCTCTCCAGGGAGAGATAAGGTTGTTATAAGGTTATAAGGTTAAACAACATAATAATTTAATTTTTGTTTGTTTTTTGTTTTTGTTCCAACAGAGTAATCGAGCCATTTCAGCCAGAGCGTGAGGAGCCGGACATCACTGTGTTCGTGTTGCAGAGTATTCTCCGCACTGCTGCCAACCTCCTCCTGATGGTCTCTCCAGGGAGAGATAAGGTTGTTATAAGGTTATAAGGTTAAACAACATAATAATTTAAAATGTATTTAATAATTTGAAATGTAAAAAAAGCTACGTCAAAGGGTTAAGGAAGTATTTTCATTTTTCCAACAGAGTAATCGAGCCATTTCAGCCAGAGCGTGAGGAGCCGGACATCACTGTGTTCGTGTTGCAGAGTATTCTCCGCATTGCTGCCAACCTCCTCCTGATGGTCTCTCCAGGGAGAGATAAGGTTGTTATAAGGTTATAAGGTTAAACAACATAATAATTTAATTTTTGTTTTATTCAAAGAAGAATGAAAACTAGTTTGAAATAAAAGCTTAACTGTGACGTTTAAAAAAATTACTTCTTTATTTATAGTAACCTAAAACCTTCTTAATTTATAGTAGGACCTAAAACCCTTAACCCATTGGCGTAGACATACGAGACTATCTTGTAGCGCTGCGATGGGACTGTCTCGTGCTGTTACCGACGGCTTGGCCTAGTAGTTCAATGATTTGCCACCAGGCCGGTTGCTCAAGCGGTTCAATGAATCGCCGCCAGAGCCGTAGGCTTTAAGACTCAAACGAGCACTGGTCTGACGGTACTGCGCGGTCGTGTGGTCTAAATCATTGACTGACGAGCCAATGATTAGGACATACGCCGCGGCGCGGGTTCAATTCCCGCTCCATGAGCAATCCCTATTAGGCTTTCAAATGTGTGGTAAAGCTGGTGGGAGGGCCCACCTAAAATAAACGGTGACCGGCTTGGGTGGAAGTTGACGGCATTTGTAGGTTTAATAGGGATTGCAGTGGACACCTGTTTTGCTTCATTTTACCCTTGTATAGAGGAGGAGGACACGGTTTTTTTATTTTTATTAATTAATTTAGCATATTGTCAATACATATTGACATTCACAAAGGTCATAACCGAAATATTAGACCAAATATACAAAAAATAAAAATATTACAATTAAAAATTGAGAAATGAAAAAAAAAGCTACGTCAAAGGGTTAAGGAAGTATTTTCATTTTTCCAACAGAGTAATCGAGCCATTTCAGCCAGAGCGTTAGGAGCCGGACATCACTGTGTTCGTGTTGCAGAGTATTCTCCGCACTGCAGCCAACCTCCTCCTGATGGTCTCTCCAGGGAGAGATAAGGTTGTTATAAGGTTATAAGGTTAAACAACATAATAATTTAATTTTTGTTTGTTTTTTGTTTTTGTTCCAACAGAGTAATCGAGCCATTTCAGCCAGAGCGTGAGGAGCCGGACATCACTGTGTTCGTGTTGCAGAGTATTCTCCGCACTGCTGCCAACCTCCTCCTGATGGTCTCTCCAGGGAGAGATAAGGTTGTTATAAGGTTATAAGGTTAAACAACATAATAATTTAATTTTTGTTTGTTTTTTGTTTTTGTTCCAACAGAGTAATCGAGCCATTTCAGCCAGAGCGTGAGGAGCCGGACATCACTGTGTTCGTGTTGCAGAGTATTCTCTGCACTGCTGCCAACCTCCTCCTGATGGTCTCTCCAGGGAGAGATAAGGTTGTTATAAGGTTATAAGGTTAAACAACATAATAATTTAATTTTTGTTTTATTCAAACAAGAATGAAAACTAGTTTGAAATAAAAGCTTAACTGTGACGTTTAAAAAAATTACTTCTTTATTTATAGTAACCTAAAACCTTCTTTATTTATAGTAGGACCTAAAACCCTTAACCCATTGGCGTAGACATACGAGACTATCTTGTAGCGCTGCGATGGGACTGTCTCGTGCTGTTACCGACGGCTTGGCCTAGTAGTTCAATGATTTGCCACCAGGCCGGTTGCTCAAGCGGTTCAATGAATCGCCGCCAGAGCCGTAGGCTTTAAGACTCAAACGAGCACTGGTCTGACGGTACTGCGCGGTCGTGTGGTCTAAATCATTGACTGACGAGCCAATGATTAGGACATACGCCGCGGCGCGGGTTCAATTCCCGCTCCATGAGCAATCCCTATTAGGCTTTCAAATGTGTGGTAAAGCTGGTGGGAGGGCCCACCTAAAATAAACGGTGACCGGCTTGGGTGGAAGTTGACGGCATTTGTAGGTTTAATAGGGATTGCAGTGGACACGTGTTTTGCTTCATTTTACCCTTGTATAGAGGAGGAGGACACGGTTTTTTTATTTTTATTAATTAATTTAGCATATTGTCAATACATATTGACAATCACAAAGGTCATAACCGAAATATTAGACCAAATATAGAAAAAATAAAAATATTACAATTAAAAATTGAGAAATGAAAAAAAAGCTACGTCAAAGGGTTAAGGAAGTATTTTCATTTTTCCAACAGAGTAATCGAGCCATTTCAGCCAGAGCGTGAGGAGCCGGACATCACTGTGTTCGTGTTGCAGAGTATTCTCCGCACTGCTGCCAACCTCCTCCTGATGGTCTCTCCAGGGAGCGACACCATCAGAGAGGTGGTTGGCCTGATACAAAGGTTATTGAAATCGAGTGAGTGGTTTGCTGTACTTACTAACTTACTAAGGTAAATACTAACTACGTACTAAAAACGGACAAAGGTCATAACCAAAATATTAGGCCAAATATAGAAAAAATAAAAATATTACAATTAAAAATTGAGAAATGTAAAAAAAAGCTACGTCAAAGGGTTAAGGAAGTATTTTCATTTTTCCAACAGAGTAATCGAGCCATTTCAGCCAGAGCGTGAGGAGCCGGACATCACTGTGTTCGTGTTGCAGAGTATTCTCCGCACTGCTGCCAACCTCCTCCTGATGGTCTCTCCAGGGAGCGACACCATCAGAGAGGTGGTTGGCCTGATGACGGTCTGACGGTACTGCGCGGTCGTGTGGTCTAAATCATTGACTGACGAGCCAATGATTAGGACATACGCCGCGGCGCGGGTTCAATTCCCGCTCCATGAGCAATCCCTATTAGGCTTTCAAATGTGTGGTAAAGCTGGTGGGAGGGCCCACCTAAAATAAACGGTGACCGGCTTGGGTGGAAGTTGACGGCATTTGTAGGTTTAATAGGGATTGCAGTGGACACCTGTTTTGCTTCATTTTACCCTTGTATAGAGGAGGAGGACACGGTTTTTTTATTTTTATTAATTAATTTAGCATATTGTCAATACATATTGACAATCACAAAGGTCATAACCGAAATATTAGACCAAATATAGAAAAAATAAAAATATTACAATTAAAAATTGAGAAATGAAAAAAAAAGCTACGTCAAAGGGTTAAGGAAGTATTTTCATTTTTCCAACAGAGTAATCGAGCCATTTCAGCCAGAGCGTGAGGAGCCGGACATCACTGTGTTCGTGTTGCAGAGTATTCTTCGCACTGCTGCCAACCTCCTCCTGATGGTCTCTCCAGGGAGCGACACCATCAGAGAGGTGGTTGGCCTGATACAAAGGTTATTGAAATCGAGTGAGTGGTTTGCTGTACTTACTAACTTACTAAGGTAAATACTAACTACGTACTAAAAACGGACAAAGGTCATAACCAAAATATTAGGCCAAATATAGAAAAAATAAAAATATTACAATTAAAAATTGAGAAATGTAAAAAAAAACTACGTCAAAGGGTTAAGGAAGTATTTTCATTTTTCCAACAGAGTAATCGAGCCATTTCAGCCAGAGCGTGAGGAGCCGGACATCACTGTGTTCGTGTTGCAGAGTATTCTCCGCACTGCTGCCAACCTCCTCCTGATGGTCTCTCCAGGGAGCGACACCATCAGAGAGGTGGTTGGCCTGATACAAAGGTTATTCAAATCGAGTGAGTGGTTTGCTGTACTTACTAACTTACTAAGGTAAATACTAACTACGTACTAAAAACGTACAAAGGTCATAACCAAAATATTAGGCCAAATATAGAAAAAATAAAAATATTACAATTAAAAATTGAGAAATGTAAAAAAAAGCTACGTCAAAGGGTTAAGGAAGTATTTTCATTTTTCCAACAGAGTAATCGAGCCATTTCAGCCAGAGCGTGAGGAGCCGGACATCACTGTGTTCGTGTTGCAGAGTATTCTCCGCACTGCTGCCAACCTCCTCCTGATGGTCTCTCCAGGGAGCGACACCATCAGAGAGGTGGTTGGCCTGATACAAAGGTTATTGAAATCGAGTGAGTGGTTTGCTGTACTTACTAACTTACTAAGGTAAGTACTAACTACGTACTAAAAACGTACGCTAATTATTAAATGATCTTTACATTAACAAGTACAGTATGTAAATAAATGTTGTTTAAGTCTATATACATAGTGGATCTATTGGAACTCGGAGGCTGGTCATCATTCATTCACTCTCTTTAGCACTGTCTCGTGCTGTTACCGACGGCTTGGCCTAGTAGTTCAATGATTTGCCACCAGGCCGGTTGCTCAAGCGGTTCAATGAATCGCCGCCAGAGCCGTAGGCTTTAAGACTCAAACGAGCACTGGTCTGACGGTACTGCGCGGTCGTGTGGTCTAAATCATTGACTGACGAGCCAATGATTAGGACATACGCCGCGGCGCGGGTTCAATTCCCGCTCCATGAGCAATCCCTATTAGGCTTTCAAATGTGTGGTAAAGCTGGTGGGAGGGCCCACCTAAAATAAACGGTGACCGGCTTGGGTGGAAGTTGACGGCATTTGTAGGTTTAATAGGGATTGCAGTGGACACCTGTTTTGCTTCATTTTACCCTTGTATAGAGGAGGAGGACACGGTTTTTTTATTTTTATTAATTAATTTAGCATATTGTAAATACATATTGACAATCACAAAGGTCATAACCGAAATATTAGACCAAATATAGAAAAAATAAAAATATTACAATTAAAAATTGAGAAATGTAAAAAAAAGCTACGGCAAAAAGTTAAGGAAGTATTTTCATTTTTCCAACAGAGTAATCGAGCCATTTCAGCCAGAGCGTGAGGAGCCGGACATCACTGTGTTCGTGTTGCAGAGTATTCTCCGCACTGCTGCCAACCTCCTCCTGATGGTCTCTCCAGGGAGCGACACCATCAGAGAGGTGGTTGGCCTGATACAAAGGTTATTCAAATCGAGTGAGTGGTTTGATGTACTTACTAACTTACTAAGGTAAATACTAACTACGTACTAAAAACGTACAAAGGTCATAACCAAAATATTAGGCCAAATATAGAAAAAATAAAAATATTACAATTAAAAATTGAGAATTGTAAAAAAAAGCTACGTCAAAGGGTTAAGGAAGTATTTTCATTTTTCCAACAGAGTAATCGAGCCATTTCAGCCAGAGCGTGAGGAGCCAGACATCACTGTGTTCGTGTTGCAGAGTATTCTCCGCACTGCTGCCAACCTCCTCCTGATGGTCTCTCCAGGGAGCGACACCATCAGAGAGGTGGTTGGCCTGATACAAAGGTTATTCAAATCGAGTGAGTGGTTTGCAGAGTATTCTCCGCACTGCTGCCAACCTCCTCCTGATGGTCTCTCCAGGGAGCGACACCATCAGAGAGGTGGTTGGCCTGATACAAAGGTTATTGAAATCGAGTGAGTGGTTTGCAGAGTATTCTCCGCACTGCTGCCAACCTCCTCCTGATGGTCTCTCCAGGGAGCGACACCATCAGAGAGGTGGTTGGCCTGATACAAAGGTTATTCAAATCGAGTGAGTGGTTTGCAGAGTATTCTCCGCACTGCTGCCAACCTCTTCCTGATGGTCTCTCCAGGGAGCGACACCATCAGAGAGGTGGTTGGCCTGATACAAAGGTTATTGAAATCGAGTGAGTGGTTTGCTGTACTTACTAACTTACTAAGGTAAATACTAACTACGTACTAAAAACGGACAAAGGTCATAACCAAAATATTAGGCCAAATATAGAAAAAATAAAAATATTACAATTAAAAATTGAGAAATGTAAAAAAAAGCTTCGTCAAAGGGTTAAGGAAGTATTTTCATTTTTCCAACAGAGTAATCGAGCCATTTCAGCCAGAGCGCGAGGAGCCGGACATCAAAGGGTTAAGGAAGTATTTTCATTTTTCCAACAGAGTAAAAATTGAGAAATGAAAAAAAAGCTACGTCAAAGGGTTAAGGAAGTATTTTCATTTTTCCAACAGAGTAATCGAGCCATTTCAGCCAGAGCGTGAGGAGCCGGACATCACTGTGTTCGTGTTGCAGAGTATTCTCCGCACTGCTGCCAACCTCCTCCTGATGGTCTCTCCAGGGAGCGACACCATCAGAGAGGTGGTTGGCCTGATACAAAGGTTATTCAAATCGAGTGAGTGGTTTGCTGTACTTACTAACTTACTAAGGTAAATACTAACTACGTACTAAAAACGTACAAAGGTCATAACCAAAATATTAGGCCAAATATAGAAAAAATAAAAATATTACAATTAAAAATTGAGAAATGTAAAAAAAAGCTACGTCAAAGGGTTAAGGAAGTATTTTCATTTTTCCAACAGAGTAATCGAGCCATTTCAGCCAGAGCGTGAGGAGCCGGACATCACTGTGTTCGTGTTGCAGAGTATTCTCCGCACTGCTGCCAACCTCCTCCTGATGGTCTCTCCAGGGAGCGACACCATCAGAGAGGTGGTTGGCCTGATGACGGTCTGACGGTACTGCGCGGTCGTGTGGTCTAAATCATTGACTGACGAGCCAATGATTAGGACATACGCCGCGGCGCGGGTTCAATTCCCGCTCCATGAGCAATCCCTATTAGGCTTTCAAATGTGTGGTAAAGCTGGTGGGAGGGCCCACCTAAAATAAACGGTGACCGGCTTGGGTGGAAGTTGACGGCATTTGTAGGTTTAATAGGGATTGCAGTGGACACCTGTTTTGCTTCATTTTACCCTTGTATAGAGGAGGAGGACACGGTTTTTTTATTTTTATTAATTAATTTAGCATATTGTCAATACATATTGACAATCACAAAGGTCATAACCGAAATATTAGACCAAATATAGAAAAAATAAAAATATTACAATTAAAAATTGAGAAATGAAAAAAAAAGCTACGTCAAAGGGTTAAGGAAGTATTTTCATTTTTCCAACAGAGTAATCGAGCCATTTCAGCCAGAGCGTGAGGAGCCGGACATCACTGTGTTCGTGTTGCAGAGTATTCTTCGCACTGCTGCCAACCTCCTCCTGATGGTCTCTCCAGGGAGCGACACCATCAGAGAGGTGGTTGGCCTGATACAAAGGTTATTGAAATCGAGTGAGTGGTTTGCTGTACTTACTAACTTACTAAGGTAAATACTAACTACGTACTAAAAACGGACAAAGGTCATAACCAAAATATTAGGCCAAATATAGAAAAAATAAAAATATTACAATTAAAAATTGAGAAATGTAAAAAAAAACTACGTCAAAGGGTTAAGGAAGTATTTTCATTTTTCCAACAGAGTAATCGAGCCATTTCAGCCAGAGCGTGAGGAGCCGGACATCACTGTGTTCGTGTTGCAGAGTATTCTCCGCACTGCTGCCAACCTCCTCCTGATGGTCTCTCCAGGGAGCGACACCATCAGAGAGGTGGTTGGCCTGATACAAAGGTTATTGAAATCGAGTGAGTGGTTTGCTGTACTTACTAACTTACTAAGGTAAGTACTAACTACGTACTAAAAACGTACGCTAATTATTAAATGATCTTTACATTAACAAGTACAGTATGTAAATAAATGTTGTTTAAGTCTATATACATAGTGGATCTATTGGAACTCGGAGGCTGGTCATCATTCATTCACTCTCTTTAGCACTGTCTCGTGCTGTTACCGACGGCTTGGCCTAGTAGTTCAATGATTTGCCACCAGGCCGGTTGCTCAAGCGGTTCAATGAATCGCCGCCAGAGCCGTAGGCTTTAAGACTCAAACGAGCACTGGTCTGACGGTACTGCGCGGTCGTGTGGTCTAAATCATTGACTGACGAGCCAATGATTAGGACATACGCCGCGGCGCGGGTTCAATTCCCGCTCCATGAGCAATCCCTATTAGGCTTTCAAATGTGTGGTAAAGCTGGTGGGAGGGCCCACCTAAAATAAACGGTGACCGGCTTGGGTGGAAGTTGACGGCATTTGTAGGTTTAATAGGGATTGCAGTGGACACCTGTTTTGCTTCATTTTACCCTTGTATAGAGGAGGAGGACACGGTTTTTTTATTTTTATTAATTAATTTAGCATATTGTCAATACATATTGACAATCACAAAGGTCATAACCGAAATATTAGACCAAATATAGAAAAAATAAAAATATTACAATTAAAAATTGAGAAATGTAAAAAAAAGCTACGGCAAAAAGTTAAGGAAGTATTTTCATTTTTCCAACAGAGTAATCGAGCCATTTCAGCCAGAGCGTGAGGAGCCGGACATCACTGTGTTCGTGTTGCAGAGTATTCTCCGCACTGCTGCCAACCTCCTCCTGATGGTCTCTCCAGGGAGCGACACCATCAGAGAGGTGGTTGGCCTGATACAAAGGTTATTCAAATCGAGTGAGTGGTTTGATGTACTTACTAACTTACTAAGGTAAATACTAACTACGTACTAAAAACGTACAAAGGTCATAACCAAAATATTAGGCCAAATATAGAAAAAATAAAAATATTACAATTAAAAATTGAGAATTGTAAAAAAAAGCTACGTCAAAGGGTTAAGGAAGTATTTTCATTTTTCCAACAGAGTAATCGAGCCATTTCAGCCAGAGCGTGAGGAGCCAGACATCACTGTGTTCGTGTTGCAGAGTATTCTCCGCACTGCTGCCAACCTCCTCCTGATGGTCTCTCCAGGGAGCGACACCATCAGAGAGGTGGTTGGCCTGATACAAAGGTTATTCAAATCGAGTGAGTGGTTTGCAGAGTATTCTCCGCACTGCTGCCAACCTCCTCCTGATGGTCTCTCCAGGGAGCGACACCATCAGAGAGGTGGTTGGCCTGATACAAAGGTTATTGAAATCGAGTGAGTGGTTTGCAGAGTATTCTCCGCACTGCTGCCAACCTCCTCCTGATGGTCTCTCCAGGGAGCGACACCATCAGAGAGGTGGTTGGCCTGATACAAAGGTTATTCAAATCGAGTGAGTGGTTTGCAGAGTATTCTCCGCACTGCTGCCAACCTCTTCCTGATGGTCTCTCCAGGGAGCGACACCATCAGAGAGGTGGTTGGCCTGATACAAAGGTTATTGAAATCGAGTGAGTGGTTTGCTGTACTTACTAACTTACTAAGGTAAATACTAACTACGTACTAAAAACGGACAAAGGTCATAACCAAAATATTAGGCCAAATATAGAAAAAATAAAAATATTACAATTAAAAATTGAGAAATGTAAAAAAAAGCTTCGTCAAAGGGTTAAGGAAGTATTTTCATTTTTCCAACAGAGTAATCGAGCCATTTCAGCCAGAGCGCGAGGAGCCGGACATCAAAGGGTTAAGGAAGTATTTTCATTTTTCCAACAGAGTAAAAATTGAGAAATGAAAAAAAAGCTACGTCAAAGGGTTAAGGAAGTATTTTCATTTTTCCAACAGAGTAATCGGTGACCGGTAATCCAACACCTAAAATAAACGGTGACCGGCTTGGGTGGAAGTTGACGGCATTTGTAGGTTTAATAGGGATTGCAGTGGACACCTGTTTTGCTTCATTTTACCCTTGTATAGAGGAGGAGGACACGGTTTTTTTATTTTTATTAATTAATTTAGCATATTGTCAATACATATTGACAATCACAAAGGTCATAACCGAAATATTAGACCAAATATAGAAAAAATAAAAATATTACAATTAAAAATTGAGAAATGTAAAAAAAAGCTACGGCAAAAAGTTAAGGAAGTATTTTCATTTTTCCAACAGAGTAATCGAGCCATTTCAGCCAGAGCGTGAGGAGCCGGACATCACTGTGTTCGTGTTGCAGAGTATTCTCCGCACTGCTGCCAACCTCCTCCTGATGGTCTCTCCAGGGAGCGACACCATCAGAGAGGTGGTTGGCCTGATACAAAGGTTATTCAAATCGAGTGAGTGGTTTGATGTACTTACTAACTTACTAAGGTAAATACTAACTACGTACTAAAAACGTACAAAGGTCATAACCAAAATATTAGGCCAAATATAGAAAAAATAAAAATATTACAATTAAAAATTGAGAATTGTAAAAAAAAGCTACGTCAAAGGGTTAAGGAAGTATTTTCATTTTTCCAACAGAGTAATCGAGCCATTTCAGCCAGAGCGTGAGGAGCCAGACATCACTGTGTTCGTGTTGCAGAGTATTCTCCGCACTGCTGCCAACCTCCTCCTGATGGTCTCTCCAGGGAGCGACACCATCAGAGAGGTGGTTGGCCTGATACAAAGGTTATTCAAATCGAGTGAGTGGTTTGCAGAGTATTCTCCGCACTGCTGCCAACCTCCTCCTGATGGTCTCTCCAGGGAGCGACACCATCAGAGAGGTGGTTGGCCTGATACAAAGGTTATTGAAATCGAGTGAGTGGTTTGCAGAGTATTCTCCGCACTGCTGCCAACCTCCTCCTGATGGTCTCTCCAGGGAGCGACACCATCAGAGAGGTGGTTGGCCTGATACAAAGGTTATTCAAATCGAGTGAGTGGTTTGCAGAGTATTCTCCGCACTGCTGCCAACCTCTTCCTGATGGTCTCTCCAGGGAGCGACACCATCAGAGAGGTGGTTGGCCTGATACAAAGGTTATTGAAATCGAGTGAGTGGTTTGCTGTACTTACTAACTTACTAAGGTAAATACTAACTACGTACTAAAAACGGACAAAGGTCATAACCAAAATATTAGGCCAAATATAGAAAAAATAAAAATATTACAATTAAAAATTGAGAAATGTAAAAAAAAGCTTCGTCAAAGGGTTAAGGAAGTATTTTCATTTTTCCAACAGAGTAATCGAGCCATTTCAGCCAGAGCGCGAGGAGCCGGACATCAAAGGGTTAAGGAAGTATTTTCATTTTTCCAACAGAGTAAAAATTGAGAAATGAAAAAAAAGCTACGTCAAAGGGTTAAGGAAGTATTTTCATTTTTCCAACAGAGTAATCGAGCCATTTCAGCCAGAGCGTGAGGAGCCGGACATCACTGTGTTCGTGTTGCAGAGTATTCTCCGCACTGCTGCCAACCTCCTCCTGATGGTCTCTCCAGGGAGCGACACCATCAGAGAGGTGGTTGGCCTGATACAAAGCTTATTCAAATCGAGTGAGTGGTTTGCTGTACTTACTAACTTACTAAGGTAAATACTAACTACGTACTAAAAACGTACAAAGGTCATAACCAAAATATTAGGCCAAATATAGAAAAAATAAAAATATTACAATTAAAAATTGAGAAATGTAAAAAAAAGCTACGTCAAAGGGTTAAGGAAGTATTTTCATTTTTCCAACAGAGTAATCGAGCCATTTCAGCCAGAGCGTGAGGAGCCGGACATCACTGTGTTCGTGTTGCAGAGTATTCTCCGCACTGCTGCCAACCTCCTCCTGATGGTCTCTCCAGGGAGCGACACCATCAGAGAGGTGGTTGGCCTGATACAAAGGTTATTGAAATCGAGTGAGTGGTTTGCTGTACTTACTAACTTACTAAGGTAAGTACTAACTACGTACTAAAAACGTACGCTAATTATTAAATGATCTTTACATTAACAAGTACAGTATGTAAATAAATGTTGTTTAAGTCTATATACATAGTGGATCTATTGGAACTCGGAGGCTGGTCATCATTCATTCACTCTCTTTAGCACTGTCTCGTGCTGTTACCGACGGCTTGGCCTAGTAGTTCAATGATTTGCCACCAGGCCGGTTGCTCAAGCGGTTCAATGAATCGCCGCCAGAGCCGTAGGCTTTAAGACTCAAACGAGCACTGGTCTGACGGTACTGCGCGGTCGTGTGGTCTAAATCATTGACTGACGAGCCAATGATTAGGACATACGCCGCGGCGCGGGTTCAATTCCCGCTCCATGAGCAATCCCTATTAGGCTTTCAAATGTGTGGTAAAGCTGGTGGGAGGGCCCACCTAAAATAAACGGTGACCGGCTTGGGTGGAAGTTGACGGCATTTGTAGGTTTAATAGGGATTGCAGTGGACACCTGTTTTGCTTCATTTTACCCTTGTATAGAGGAGGAGGACACGGTCTTTTTATTTTTATTAATTAATTTAGCATATTGTCAATACATATTGACAATCACAAAGGTCATAACCGAAATATTAGACCAAATATAGAAAAAATAAAAATATTACAATTAAAAATTGAGAAATGTAAAAAAAAGCTACGGCAAAAAGTTAAGGAAGTATTTTCATTTTTCCAACAGAGTAATCGAGCCATTTCAGCCAGAGCGTGAGGAGCCGGACATCACTGTGTTCGTGTTGCAGAGTATTCTCCGCACTGCTGCCAACCTCCTCCTGATGGTCTCTCCAGGGAGCGACACCATCAGAGAGGTGGTTGGCCTGATACAAAGGTTATTCAAATCGAGTGAGTGGTTTGATGTACTTACTAACTTACTAAGGTAAATACTAACTACGTACTAAAAACGTACAAAGGTCATAACCAAAATATTAGGCCAAATATAGAAAAAATAAAAATATTACAATTAAAAATTGAGAATTGTAAAAAAAAGCTACGTCAAAGGGTTAAGGAAGTATTTTCATTTTTCCAACAGAGTAATCGAGCCATTTCAGCCAGAGCGTGAGGAGCCAGACATCACTGTGTTCGTGTTGCAGAGTATTCTCCGCACTGCTGCCAACCTCCTCCTGATGGTCTCTCCAGGGAGCGACACCATCAGAGAGGTGGTTGGCCTGATACAAAGGTTATTCAAATCGAGTGAGTGGTTTGCAGAGTATTCTCCGCACTGCTGCCAACCTCCTCCTGATGGTCTCTCCAGGGAGCGACACCATCAGAGAGGTGGTTGGCCTGATACAAAGGTTATTGAAATCGAGTGAGTGGTTTGCAGAGTATTCTCCGCACTGCTGCCAACCTCCTCCTGATGGTCTCTCCAGGGAGCGACACCATCAGAGAGGTGGTTGGCCTGATACAAAGGTTATTCAAATCGAGTGAGTGGTTTGCAGAGTATTCTCCGCACTGCTGCCAACCTCTTCCTGATGGTCTCTCCAGGGAGCGACACCATCAGAGAGGTGGTTGGCCTGATACAAAGGTTATTGAAATCGAGTGAGTGGTTTGCTGTACTTACTAACTTACTAAGGTAAATACTAACTACGTACTAAAAACGGACAAAGGTCATAACCAAAATATTAGGCCAAATATAGAAAAAATAAAAATATTACAATTAAAAATTGAGAAATGTAAAAAAAAGCTTCGTCAAAGGGTTAAGGAAGTATTTTCATTTTTCCAACAGAGTAATCGAGCCATTTCAGCCAGAGCGCGAGGAGCCGGACATCAAAGGGTTAAGGAAGTATTTTCATTTTTCAAACAGAGTAAAAATTGAGAAATGAAAAAAAAGCTACGTCAAAGGGTTAAGGAAGTATTTTCATTTTTCCAACAGAGTAATCGAGCCATTTCAGCCAGAGCGTGAGGAGCCGGACATCACTGTGTTCGTGTTGCAGAGTATTCTCCGCACTGCTGCCAACCTCCTCCTGATGGTCTCTCCAGGGAGCGACACCATCAGAGAGGTGGTTGGCCTGATACAAAGGTTATTCAAATCGAGTGAGTGGTTTGCTGTACTTACTAACTTACTAAGGTAAATACTAACTACGTACTAAAAACGTACAAAGGTCATAACCAAAATATTAGGCCAAATATAGAAAAAATAAAAATATTACAATTAAAAATTGAGAAATGTAAAAAAAAGCTACGTCAAAGGGTTAAGGAAGTATTTTCATTTTTCCAACAGAGTAATCGAGCCATTTCAGCCAGAGCGTGAGGAGCCGGACATCACTGTGTTCGTGTTGCAGAGTATTCTCCGCACTGCTGCCAACCTCCTCCTGATGGTCTCTCCAGGGAGCGACACCATCAGAGAGGTGGTTGGCCTGATACAAAGGTTATTGAAATCGAGTGAGTGGTTTGCTGTACTTACTAACTTACTAAGGTAAATACTAACTACGTACTAAAAACGTACGCTAATTATTAAATGATCTTTACATTAACAAGTACAGTATGTAAATAAATGTTGTTTAAGTCTATATACATAGTGGATCTATTGGAACTCGGAGGCTGGTCATCATTCATTCACTCTCTTTAGCACTGTCTCGTGCTGTTACCGACGGCTTGGCCTAGTAGTTCAATGATTTGCCACCAGGCCGGTTGCTCAAGCGGTTCAATGAATCGCCGCCAGAGCCGTAGGCTTTAAGACTCAAACGAGCACTGGTCTGACGGTACTGCGCGGTCGTGTGGTCTAAATCATTGACTGACGAGCCAATGATTAGGACATACGCCGCGGCGCGGGTTCAATTCCCGCTCCATGAGCAATCCCTATTAGGCTTTCAAATGTGTGGTAAAGCTGGTGGGAGGGCCCACCTAAAATAAACGGTGACCGGCTTGGGTGGAAGTTGACGGCATTTGTAGGTTTAATAGGGATTGCAGTGGACACCTGTTTTGCTTCATTTTACCCTTGTATAGAGGAGGAGGACACGGTTTTTTTATTTTTATTAATTAATTTAGCATATTGTCAATACATATTGACAATCACAAAGGTCATAACCGAAATATTAGACCAAATATAGAAAAAATAAAAATATTACAATTAAAAATTTAGAAATGAAAAAAAAAGCTACGTCAAAGGGTTAAGGAAGTATTTTCATTTTTCCAACAGAGTAATCGAGCCATTTCAGCCAGAGCGTGAGGAGCCGGACATCACTGTGTTCGTGTTGCAGAGTATTCTCCGCACTGCTGCCAACCTCCTCCTGATGGTCTCTCCAGGGAGCGACACCATCAGAGAGGTGGTTGGCCTGATACAAAGGTTATTGAAATCGAGTGAGTGGTTTGCTGTACTTACTAACTTACTAAGGTAAATACTAACTACGTACTAAAAACGGACAAAGGTCATAACCAAAATATTAGGCCAAATATAGAAAAAATAAAAATATTACAATTAAAAATTGAGAAATGTAAAAAAAGCTACGTCAAAGGGTTAAGGAAGTATTTTCATTTTTCCAACAGAGTAAAAATTGAGAAATGAAAAAAAAGCTACGTCAAAGGGTTAAGGAAGTATTTTCATTTTTCCAACAGAGTAATCGAGCCATTTCAGCCAGAGCGTGAGGAGCCGGACATCACTGTGTTCGTGTTGCAGAGTATTCTCCGCACTGCTGCCAACCTCCTCCTGATGGTCTCTCCAGGGAGCGACACCATCAGAGAGGTGGTTGGCCTGATACAAAGGTTATTGAAATCGAGTGAGTGGTTTGCTGTACTTACTAACTTACTAAGGTAAATACTAACTACGTACTAAAAACGGACAAAGGTCATAACCAAAATATTAGGCCAAATATAGAAAAAATAAAAATATTACAATTAAAAATTGAGAAATGTAAAAAAAAGCTACGTCAAAGGGTTAAGGAAGTATTTTCATTTTTCCAACAGAGTAATCGAGCCATTTCAGCCAGAGCGTGAGGAGCCGGACATCAAAGGGTTAAGGAAGTATTTTCATTTTTCCAACAGAGTAATCGAGCCATTTCAGCCAGAGCGTGAGGAGCCGGACATCACTGTGTTCGTGTTGCAGAGTATTCTCCGCACTGCTGCCAACCTCCTCCTGATGGTCTCTCCAGGGAGCGACACCATCAGAGAGGTGGTTGGCCTGATACAAAGGTTATTCAAATCGAGTGAGTGGTTTGCTGTACTTACTAACTTACTAAGGTAAATACTAACTACGTACTAAAAACGTACAAAGGTCATAACCAAAATATTAGGCCAAATATAGAAAAAATAAAAATATTACAATTAAAAATTGAGAAATGTAAAAAAAAGCTACGTCAAAGGGTTAAGGAAGTATTTTCATTTTTCCAACAGAGTAATCGAGCCATTTCAGCCAGAGCGTGAGGAGCCGGACATCACTGTGTTCGTGTTGCAGAGTATTCTCCGCACTGCTGCCAACCTCCTCCTGATGGTCTCTCCAGGGAGCGACACCATCAGAGAGGTGGTTGGCCTGATACAAAGGTTATTGAAATCGAGTGAGTGGTTTGCTGTACTTACTAACTTACTAAGGTAAATACTAACTACGTACTAAAAACGTACGCTAATTATTAAATGATCTTTACATTAACAAGTACAGTATGTAAATAAATGTTGTTTAAGTCTATATACATAGTGGATCTATTGGAACTCGGAGGCTGGTCATCATTCATTCACTCTCTTTAGCACTGTCTCGTGCTGATACCGACGGCTTGGCCTAGTAGTTCAATGATTTGCCACCAGGCCGGTTGCTCAAGCGGTTCAATGAATCGCCGCCAGAGCCGTAGGCTTTAAGACTCAAACGAGCACTGGTCTGACGGTACTGCGCGGTCGTGTGGTCTAAATCATTGACTGACGAGCCAATGATTAGGACATACGCCGCGGCGCGGGTTCAATTCCCGCTCCATGAGCAATCCCTATTAGGCTTTCAAATGTGTGGTAAAGCTGGTGGGAGGGCCCACCTAAAATAAACGGTGACCGGCTTGGGTGGAAGTTGACGGCATTTGTAGGTTTAATAGGGATTGCAGTGGACACCTGTTTTGCTTCATTTTACCCTTGTATAGAGGAGGAGGACACGGTTTTTTTATTTTTATTAATTAATTTAGCATATTGTCAATACATATTGACAATCACAAAGGTCATAACCGAAATATTAGACCAAATATAGAAAAAATAAAAATATTACAATTAAAAATTTAGAAATGAAAAAAAAAGCTACGTCAAAGGGTTAAGGAAGTATTTTCATTTTTCCAACAGAGTAATCGAGCCATTTCAGCCAGAGCGTGAGGAGCCGGACATCACTGTGTTCGTGTTGCAGAGTATTCTCCGCACTGCTGCCAACCTCCTCCTGATGGTCTCTCCAGGGAGCGACACCATCAGAGAGGTGGTTGGCCTGATACAAAGGTTATTGAAATCGAGTGAGTGGTTTGCTGTACTTACTAACTTACTAAGGTAAATACTAACTACGTACTAAAAACGGACAAAGGTCATAACCAAAATATTAGGCCAAATATAGAAAAAATAAAAATATTACAATTAAAAATTGAGAAATGTAAAAAAAGCTACGTCAAAGGGTTAAGGAAGTATTTTCATTTTTCCAACAGAGTAATCGAGCCATTTCAGCCAGAGCGTGAGGAGCCGGACATCAAAGGGTTAAGGAAGTATTTTCATTTTTCCAACAGAGTAATCGAGCCATTTCAGCCAGAGCGTGAGGAGCCGGACATCACTGTGTTCGTGTTGCAGAGTATTCTCCGCACTGCTGCCAACCTCCTCCTGATGGTCTCTCCAGGGAGCGACACCATCAGAGAGGTGGTTGGCCTGATACAAAGGTTATTCAAATCGAGTGAGTGGTTTGCTGTACTTACTAACTTACTAAGGTAAATACTAACTACGTACTAAAAACGTACAAAGGTCATAACCAAAATATTAGGCCAAATATAGAAAAAATAAAAATATTACAATTAAAAATTGAGAAATGTAAAAAAAGCTACGTCAAAGGGTTAAGGAAGTATTTTCATTTTTCCAACAGAGTAATCGAGCCATTTCAGCCAGAGCGTGAGGAGCCGGACATCACTGTGTTCGTGTTGCAGAGTATTCTCCGCACTGCTGCCAACCTCCTCCTGATGGTCTCTCCAGGGAGCGACACCATCAGAGAGGTGGTTGGCCTGATACAAAGGTTATTGAAATCGAGTGAGTGGTTTGTTGTACATACTAACTTACTAAGGTAAGTACTAACTACGTACTAAAAACGTACGCTAATTATTAAATGATCTTTACATTAACAAGTACAGTATGTAAATAAATGTTGTTTAAGTCTATATACATAGTGGATCTATTGGAACTCGGAGGCTGGTCATCATTCATTCACTCTCTTTAGCACTGTCTCGTGCTGTTACCGACGGCTTGGCCTAGTAGTTCAATGATTTGCCACCAGGCCGGTTGCTCAAGCGGTTCAATGAATCGCCGCCAGAGCCGTAGGCTTTAAGACTCAAACGAGCACTGGTCTGACGGTACTGCGCGGTCGTGTGGTCTAAATCATTGACTGACGAGCCAATGATTAGGACATACGCCGAGCGCGGGTTCAATTCCCGCTCCATGAGCAATCCCTATTAGGCTTTCAAATGTGTGGTAAAGCTGGTGGGAGGGCCCACCTAAAATAAACGGTGACCGGCTTGGGTGGAAGTTGACGGCATTTGTAGGTTTAATAGGGATTGCAGTGGACACCTGTTTTGCTTCATTTTACCCTTGTATAGAGGAGGAGGACACGGTTTTTTTATTTTTATTAATTAATTTAGCATATTGTCAATACATATTGACAATCACAAAGGTCATAACCGAAATATTAGACCAAATATAGAAAAAATAAAAATATTACAATTAAAAATTGAGAAATGTAAAAAAAAGCTACGGCAAAAAGTTAAGGAAGTATTTTCATTTTTCCAACAGAGTAATCGAGCCATTTCAGCCAGAGCGTGAGGAGCCGGACATCACTGTGTTCGTGTTGCAGAGTATTCTCCGCACTGCTGCCAACCTCCTCCTGATGGTCTCTCCAGGGAGCGACACCATCAGAGAGGTGGTTGGCCTGATACAAAGGTTATTCAAATCGAGTGAGTGGTTTGCTGTACTTACTAACTTACTAAGGTAAATACTAACTACGTACTAAAAACGTACAAAGGTCATAACCAAAATATTAGGCCAAATATAGAAAAAATAAAAATATTACAATTAAAAATTGAGAATTGTAAAAAAAAGCTACGTCAAAGGGTTAAGGAAGTATTTTCATTTTTCCAACAGAGTAATCGAGCCATTTCAGCCAGAGCGTGAGGAGCCGGACATCACTGTGTTCGTGTTGCAGAGTATTCTCCGCACTGCTGCCAACCTCCTCCTGATAGTCTCTCCAGGGAGCGACACCATCAGAGAGGTGGTTGGCCTGATACAAAGGTTATTCAAATCGAGTGAGTGGTTTGCAGAGTATTCTCCGCACTGCTGCCAACCTCCTCCTGATGGTCTCTCCAGGGAGCGACACCATCAGAGAGGTGGTTGGCCTGATACAAAGGTTATTGAAATCGAGTGAGTGGTTTGCAGAGTATTCTCCGCACTGCTGCCAACCTCCTCCTGATGGTCTCTCCAGGGAGCGACACCATCAGAGAGGTGGTTGGCCTGATACAAAGGTTATTCAAATCGAGTGAGTGGTTTGCAGAGTATTCTCCGCACTGCTGCCAACCTCTTCCTGATGGTCTCTCCAGGGAGCGACACCATCAGAGAGGTGGTTGGCCTGATACAAAGGTTATTGAAATCGAGTGAGTGGTTTGCTGTACTTACTAACTTACTAAGGTAAATACTAACTACGTACTAAAAACGGACAAAGGTCATAACCAAAATATTAGGCTAAATATAGAAAAAATAAAAATATTACAATTAAAAATTGAGAAATGTAAAAAAAAGCTTCGTCAAAGGGTTAAGGAAGTATTTTCATTTTTCCAACAGAGTAATCGAGCCATTTCAGCCAGAGCGTGAGGAGCCGGACATCAAAGGGTTAAGGAAGTATTTTCATTTTTCCAACAGAGTAAAAATTGAGAAATGAAAAAAAAGCTACGTCAAAGGGTTAAGGAAGTATTTTCATTTTTCCAACAGAGTAATCGAGCCATTTCAGCCAGAGCGTGAGGAGCCGGACATCACTGTGTTCGTGTTGCAGAGTATTCTCCGCACTGCTGCCAACCTCCTGCTGATGGTCTCTCCAGGGAGCGACACCATCAGAGAGGTGGTTGGCCTGATACAAAGGTTATTCAAATCGAGTGAGTGGTTTGCTGTACTTACTAACTTACTAAGGTAAATACTAACTACGTACTAAAAACGTACAAAGGTCATAACCAAAATATTAGGCCAAATATAGAAAAAATAAAAATATTACAATTAAAAATTGAGAATTGTAAAAAAAAGCTACGTCAAAGGGTTAAGGAAGTATTTTCATTTTTCCAACAGAGTAATCGAGCCATTTCAGCCAGAGCGTGAGGAGCCGGACATCACTGTGTTCGTGTTGCAGAGTATTCTCCGCACTGCTGCCAACCTCCTCCTGATGGTCTCTCCAGGGAGCGACACCATCAGAGAGGTGGTTGGCCTGATACAAAGGTTATTCAAATCGAGTGAGTGGTTTGCAGAGTATTCTCCGCACTGCTGCCAACCTCCTCCTGATGGTCTCTCCAGGGAGCGACACCATCAGAGAGGTGGTTGGCCTGATACAAAGGTTATTGAAATCGAGTGAGTGGTTTGCAGAGTATTCTCCGCACTGCTGCCAACCTCCTCCTGATGGTCTCTCCAGGGAGCGACACCATCAGAGAGGTGGTTGGCCTGATACAAAGGTTATTCAAATCGAGTGAGTGGTTTGCAGAGTATTCTCCGCACTGCTGCCAACCTCTTCCTGATGGTCTCTCCAGGGAGCGACACCATCAGAGAGGTGGTTGGCCTGATACAAAGGTTATTGAAATCGAGTGAGTGGTTTGCTGTACTTACTAACTTACTAAGGTAAATACTAACTACGTACTAAAAACGGACAAAGGTCATAACCAAAATATTAGGCCAAATATAGAAAAAATAAAAATATTACAATTAAAAATTGAGAAATGTAAAAAAAAGCTACGTCAAAGGGTTAAGGAAGTATTTTCATTTTTCCAACAGAGTAATCGAGCCATTTCAGCCAGAGCGTGAGGAGCCGGACATCAAAGGGTTAAGGAAGTATTTTCATTTTTCCAACAGAGTAATCGAGCCATTTCAGCCAGAGCGTGAGGAGCCGGACATCACTGTGTTCGTGTTGCAGAGTATTCTCCGCACTGCTGCCAACCTCCTCCTGATGGTCTCTCAAGGGAGCGACACCATCAGAGAGGTGGTTGGCCTGATACAAAGGTTATTCAAATCGAGTGAGTGGTTTGCTGTACTTACTAACTTACTAAGGTAAATACTAACTACGTACTAAAAACGTACAAAGGTCATAACCAAAATATTAGGCCAAATATAGAAAAAATAAAAATATTACAATTAAAAATTGAGAAATGTAAAAAAAAGCTACGTCAAAGGGTTAAGGAAGTATTTTCATTTTTCCAACAGAGTAATCGAGCCATTTCAGCTAGAGCGTGAGGAGCCGGACATCACTGCGTTCGTGTTGCAGAGTATTCTCCGCACTGCTGCCAACCTCCTCCTGATGGTCTCTCCAGGGAGCGACACCATCAGAGAGGTGGTTGGCCTGATACAAAGGTTATTGAAATCGAGTGAGTGGTTTGCTGTACTTACTAACTTACTAAGGTAAATACTTACTACGTACTAAAAACGTACGCTAATTATTAAATGATCTTTACATTAACAAGTACAGTATGTAAATAAATGTTGTTTAAGTCTATATACATAGTGGATCTATTGGAACTCGGAGGCTGGTCATCATTCGTTTATCTACTCCAGGAATTCTTGGGTTGTGTATATGGATCGGTCTAGCAGCCAGTTCGTCAAGGTCGTCTCCAGGTTCTTCTCTGGTAGTCTTTTCAGGTCCTCTGGCAGTTGTTTAAAGAAGACGGCACCCTTGTATGATGTTTTCTTTACAAATAGACTGAGATGGTGTGAGTTAAGCAGAAAGTTGTGTCTGTTTCTTGTATTATAGGTGTGAATGTTTTCCATTCTGGTTTGGGTTATTCTTCAGAAAAAATAAAAATATTACAATTAAAAATTGAGAAATGTAAAAAAAGCTACGTCAAAGGGTTAAGGAAGTATTTTCATTTTTCCAACAGAGTAATCGAGCCATTTCAGCCAGAGCGTGAGGAGCCGGACATCACTGTGTTCGTGTTGCAGAGTATTCTCCGCACTGCTGCCAACCTCCTCCTGATGGTCTCTCCAGGGAGCGACACCATCAGAGAGGTGGTTGGCCTGATACAAAGGTTATTGAAATCGAGTGAGTGGTTTGCTGTACTTACTAACTTACTAAGGTAAATACTAACTACGTACTAAAAACGTACGCTAATTATTAAATGATCTTTACATTAACAAGTACAGTATGTAAATAAATGTTGTTTAAGTCTATATACATAGTGGATCTATTGGAACTCGGAGGCTGGTCATCATTCATTCACTCTCTTTAGCACTGTCTCGTGCTGTTACCGACGGCTTGGCCTAGTAGTTCAATGATTTGCCACCAGGCCGGTTGCTCAAGCGGTTCAATGAATCGCCGCCAGAGCCGTAGGCTTTAAGACTCAAACGAGCACTGGTCTGACGGTACTGCGCGGTCGTGTGGTCTAAATCATTGACTGACGAGCCAATGATTAGGACATACGCCGCGGCGCGGGTTCAATTCCCGCTCCATGAGCAATCCCTATTAGGCTTTCAAATGTGTGGTAAAGCTGGTGGGAGGGCCCACCTAAAATAAACGGTGACCGGCTTGGGTGGAAGTTGACGGCATTTGTAGGTTTAATAGGGATTGCAGTGGACACCTGTTTTGCTTCATTTTACCCTTGTATAGAGGAGGAGGACACGGTTTTTTTATTTTTATTAATTAATTTAGCATATTGTCAATACATATTGACAATCACAAAGGTCATAACCGAAATATTAGACCAAATATAGAAAAAATAAAAATATTACAATTAAAAATTTAGAAATGAAAAAAAAAGCTACGTCAAAGGGTTAAGGAAGTATTTTCATTTTTCCAACAGAGTAATCGAGCCATTTCAGCCAGAGCGTGAGGAGCCGGACATCACTGTGTTCGTGTTGCAGAGTATTCTCCGCACTGCTGCCAACCTCCTCCTGATGGTCTCTCCAGGGAGCGACACCATCAGAGAGGTGGTTGGCCTGATACAAAGGTTATTGAAATCGAGTGAGTGGTTTGCTGTACTTACTAACTTACTAAGGTAAATACTAACTACGTACTAAAAACGGACAAAGGTCATAACCAAAATATTAGGCCAAATATAGAAAAAATAAAAATATTACAATTAAAAATTGAGAAATGTAAAAAAAGCTACGTCAAAGGGTTAAGGAAGTATTTTCATTTTTCCAACAGAGTAATCGAGCCATTTCAGCCAGAGCGTGAGGAGCCGGACATCAAAGGGTTAAGGAAGTATTTTCATTTTTCCAACAGAGTAATCGAGCCATTTCAGCCAGAGCGTGAGGAGCCGGACATCACTGTGTTCGTGTTGCAGAGTATTCTCCGCACTGCTGCCAACCTCCTCCTGATGGTCTCTCCAGGGAGCGACACCATCAGAGAGGTGGTTGGCCTGATACAAAGGTTATTCAAATCGAGTGAGTGGTTTGCTGTACTTACTAACTTACTAAGGTAAATACTAACTACGTACTAAAAACGTACAAAGGTCATAACCAAAATATTAGGCCAAATATAGAAAAAATAAAAATATTACAATTAAAAATTGAGAAATGTAAAAAAAAGCTACGTCAAAGGGTTAAGGAAGTATTTTCATTTTTCCAACAGAGTAATCGAGCCATTTCAGCCAGAGCGTGAGGAGCCGGACATCACTGTGTTCGTGTTGCAGAGTATTCTCCGCACTGCTGCCAACCTCCTCCTGATGGTCTCTCCAGGGAGCGACACCATCAGAGAGGTGGTTGGCCTGATACAAAGGTTATTGAAATCGAGTGAGTGGTTTGTTGTACATACTAACTTACTAAGGTAAGTACTAACTACGTACTAAAAACGTACGCTAATTATTAAATGATCTTTACATTAACAAGTACAGTATGTAAATAAATGTTGTTTAAGTCTATATACATAGTGGATCTATTGGAACTCGGAGGCTGGTCATCATTCATTCACTCTCTTTAGCACTGTCTCGTGCTGTTACCGACGGCTTGGCCTAGTAGTTCAATGATTTGCCACCAGGCCGGTTGCTCAAGCGGTTCAATGAATCGCCGCCAGAGCCGTAGGCTTTAAGACTCAAACGAGCACTGGTCTGACGGTACTGCGCGGTCGTGTGGTCTAAATCATTGACTGACGAGCCAATGATTAGGACATACGCCGAGCGCGGGTTCAATTCCCGCTCCATGAGCAATCCCTATTAGGCTTTCAAATGTGTGGTAAAGCTGGTGGGAGGGCCCACCTAAAATAAACGGTGACCGGCTTGGGTGGAAGTTGACGGCATTTGTAGGTTTAATAGGGATTGCAGTGGACACCTGTTTTGCTTCATTTTACCCTTGTATAGAGGAGGAGGACACGGTTTTTTTATTTTTATTAATTAATTTAGCATATTGTCAATACATATTGACAATCACAAAGGTCATAACCGAAATATTAGACCAAATATAGAAAAAATAAAAATATTACAATTAAAAATTGAGAAATGTAAAAAAAAGCTACGGCAAAAAGTTAAGGAAGTATTTTCATTTTTCCAACAGAGTAATCGAGCCATTTCAGCCAGAGCGTGAGGAGCCGGACATCACTGTGTTCGTGTTGCAGAGTATTCTCCGCACTGCTGCCAACCTCCTCCTGATGGTCTCTCCAGGGAGCGACACCATCAGAGAGGTGGTTGGCCTGATACAAAGGTTATTCAAATCGAGTGAGTGGTTTGCAGAGTATTCTCCGCACTGCTGCCAACCTCCTCCTGATGGTCTCTCCAGGGAGCGACACCATCAGAGAGGTGGTTGGCCTGATACAAAGGTTATTGAAATCGAGTGAGTGGTTTGCAGAGTATTCTCCGCACTGCTGCCAACCTCCTCCTGATGGTCTCTCCAGGGAGCGACACCATCAGAGAGGTGGTTGGCCTGATACAAAGGTTATTCAAATCGAGTGAGTGGTTTGCAGAGTATTCTCCGCACTGCTGCCAACCTCTTCCTGATGGTCTCTCCAGGGAGCGACACCATCAGAGAGGTGGTTGGCCTGATACAAAGGTTATTGAAATCGAGTGAGTGGTTTGCTGTACTTACTAACTTACTAAGGTAAATACTAACTACGTACTAAAAACGGACAAAGGTCATAACCAAAATATTAGGCTAAATATAGAAAAAATAAAAATATTACAATTAAAAATTGAGAAATGTAAAAAAAAGCTTCGTCAAAGGGTTAAGGAAGTATTTTCATTTTTCCAACAGAGTAATCGAGCCATTTCAGCCAGAGCGTGAGGAGCCGGACATCAAAGGGTTAAGGAAGTATTTTCATTTTTCCAACAGAGTAAAAATTGAGAAATGAAAAAAAAGCTACGTCAAAGGGTTAAGGAAGTATTTTCATTTTTCCAACAGAGTAATCGAGCCATTTCAGCCAGAGCGTGAGGAGCCGGACATCACTGTGTTCGTGTTGCAGAGTATTCTCCGCACTGCTGCCAACCTCCTGCTGATGGTCTCTCCAGGGAGCGACACCATCAGAGAGGTGGTTGGCCTGATACAAAGGTTATTCAAATCGAGTGAGTGGTTTGCTGTACTTACTAACTTACTAAGGTAAATACTAACTACGTACTAAAAACGTACAAAGGTCATAACCAAAATATTAGGCCAAATATAGAAAAAATAAAAATATTACAATTAAAAATTGAGAATTGTAAAAAAAGCTACGTCAAAGGGTTAAGGAAGTATTTTCATTTTTCCAACAGAGTAATCGAGCCATTTCAGCCAGAGCGTGAGGAGCCGGACATCACTGTGTTCGTGTTGCAGAGTATTCTCCGCACTGCTGCCAACCTCCTCCTGATGGTCTCTCCAGGGAGCGACACCATCAGAGAGGTGGTTGGCCTGATACAAAGGTTATTCAAATCGAGTGAGTGGTTTGCAGAGTATTCTCCGCACTGCTGCCAACCTCCTCCTGATGGTCTCTCCAGGGAGCGACACCATCAGAGAGGTGGTTGGCCTGATACAAAGGTTATTGAAATCGAGTGAGTGGTTTGCAGAGTATTCTCCGCACTGCTGCCAACCTCCTCCTGATGGTCTCTCCAGGGAGCGACACCATCAGAGAGGTGGTTGGCCTGATACAAAGGTTATTCAAATCGAGTGAGTGGTTTGCAGAGTATTCTCCGCACTGCTGCCAACCTCTTCCTGATGGTCTCTCCAGGGAGCGACACCATCAGAGAGGTGGTTGGCCTGATACAAAGGTTATTGAAATCGAGTGAGTGGTTTGCTGTACTTACTAACTTACTAAGGTAAATACTAACTACGTACTAAAAACGGACAAAGGTCATAACCAAAATATTAGGCCAAATATAGAAAAAATAAAAATATTACAATTAAAAATTGAGAAATGTAAAAAAAGCTACGTCAAAGGGTTAAGGAAGTATTTTCATTTTTCCAACAGAGTAATCGAGCCATTTCAGCCAGAGCGTGAGGAGCCGGACATCAAAGGGTTAAGGAAGTATTTTCATTTTTCCAACAGAGTAATCGAGCCATTTCAGCCAGAGCGTGAGGAGCCGGACATCACTGTGTTCGTGTTGCAGAGTATTCTCCGCACTGCTGCCAACCTCCTCCTGATGGTCTCTCAAGGGAGCGACACCATCAGAGAGGTGGTTGGCCTGATACAAAGGTTATTCAAATCGAGTGAGTGGTTTGCTGTACTTACTAACTTACTAAGGTAAATACTAACTACGTACTAAAAACGTACAAAGGTCATAACCAAAATATTAGGCCAAATATAGAAAAAATAAAAATATTACAATTAAAAATTGAGAAATGTAAAAAAAAGCTACGTCAAAGGGTTAAGGAAGTATTTTCATTTTTCCAACAGAGTAATCGAGCCATTTCAGCTAGAGCGTGAGGAGCCGGACATCACTGCGTTCGTGTTGCAGAGTATTCTCCGCACTGCTGCCAACCTCCTCCTGATGGTCTCTCCAGGGAGCGACACCATCAGAGAGGTGGTTGGCCTGATACAAAGGTTATTGAAATCGAGTGAGTGGTTTGCTGTACTTACTAACTTACTAAGGTAAATACTTACTACGTACTAAAAACGTACGCTAATTATTAAATGATCTTTACATTAACAAGTACAGTATGTAAATAAATGTTGTTTAAGTCTATATACATAGTGGATCTATTGGAACTCGGAGGCTGGTCATCATTCGTTTATCTACTCCAGGAATTCTTGGGTTGTGTATATGGATCGGTCTAGCAGCCAGTTCGTCAAGGTCGTCTCCAGGTTCTTCTCTGGTAGTCTTTTCAGGTCCTCTGGCAGTTGTTTAAAGAAGACGGCACCCTTGTATGATGTTTTCTTTACAAATAGACTGAGATGGTGTGAGTTAAGCAGAAAGTTGTGTCTGTTTCTTGTATTATAGGTGTGAATGTTTTCCATTCTGGTTTGGGTTATTCTTCAGAAAAAATAAAAATATTACAATTAAAAATTGAGAAATGTAAAAAAAGCTACGTCAAAGGGTTAAGGAAGTATTTTCATTTTTCCAACAGAGTAATCGAGCCATTTCAGCCAGAGCGTGAGGAGCCGGACATCACTGTGTTCGTGTTGCAGAGTATTCTCCGCACTGCTGCCAACCTCCTCCTGATGGTCTCTCCAGGGAGCGACACCATCAGAGAGGTGGTTGGCCTGATACAAAGGTTATTGAAATCAAGTGAGTGGTTTGCTGTACTTACTAACTTACTAAGGTAAATACTAACTACGTACTAAAAACGTACGCTAATTATTAAATGATCTTTACATTAACAAGTACAGTATGTAAATAAATGTTGTTTAAGTCTATATACATAATGGATCTATTGGAACTCGGAGGCTGGTCATCATTCATTCACTCTCTTTAGCACTGTCTCGTGCTGTTACCGACGGCTTGGCCTAGTAGTTCAATGATTTGCCACCAGGCCGGTTGCTCAAGCGGTTCAATGAATCGCCGCCAGAGCCGTAGGCTTTAAGACTCAAACGAGCACTGGTCTGACGGTACTGCGCGGTCGTGTGGTCTAAATCATTGACTGACGAGCCAATGATTAGGACATACGCCGCGGCGCGGGTTCAATTCCCGCTCCATGAGCAATCCCTATTAGGCTTTCAAATGTGTGGTAAAGCTGGTGGGAGGGCCCACCTAATATAAACGGTGACCGGCTTGGGTGGAAGTTGACGGCATTTGTAGGTTTAATAGGGATTGCAGTGGACACCTGTTTTGCTTCATTTTACCCTTGTATAGAGGAGGAGGACACGGTTTTTTTATTTTTATTAATTAATTTAGCATATTGTCAATACATATTGACAATCACAAAGGTCATAACCGAAATATTAGACCAAATATAGAAAAAATAAAAATATTACAATTAAAAATTGAGAAATGTAAAAAAGAGCTACGTCAAAGGGTTAAGGAAGTATTAATTGGTACTCCAACAGAGTAATCGAGCCATTTCAGCCAGAGCGTGAGGAGCCGGACATCACTGTGTTCGTGTTGCAGAGTATTCTCCGCACTGCTGCCAACCTCCTCCTGATGGTCTCTCCAGGGAGCGACACCATCAGAGAGGTGGTTGGCCTGATACAAAGGTTATTGAAATCGAGTGAGTGGTTTGCTGTACTTACTAACTTACTAAGGTAAATACTAACTACGTACTAAAAACGTACGCTAATTATTAAATGATCTTTACATTAACAAGTACAGTATGTAAATAAATGTTGTTTAAGTCTATATACATAGTGGATCTATTGGAACTCGGAGGCTAGTCATCATTCATTTATCTACTCCAGGAATTCTTGGGTTGTGTATATGGATCGGTCCAGCAGCCAGTTCGTCGTCTCCAGGTTCTTCTCTGGTAGTCTTTTCAGGTCCTCTGGCAGTTGTTTAAAGAAGACGGCACCCTTGTATGATGTTTTCTTTACAAATAGACTGAGATGGTGTGAGTTAAGCAGAAAGTTGTGTCTGTTTCTTGTATTATAGGTGTGAATGTTTTCCATTCTGGTTTGGGTTTATTTCATTTTTCCAACAGAGTAATCGAGCCATTTCAGCCAGAGCGTGAGGAGCCGGACATCACTGTGTTCGTGTTGCAGAGTATTCTCCGCACTGCTGCCAACCTCCTCCTGATGGTCTCTCCAGGGAGCGACACCATCAGAGAGGTGGTTGGCCTGATACAAAGGTTATTGAAATCGAGTGACTGGTTTGCTGTACTTACTAACTTACTAAGGTAAATACTAACTACTTTTACCAAATCACATGGAATTAATTTGAAGTTCTCATCCATACGGCTATCGTAAATGCAGTAAATGCAGTTTATTTCACTGCATGGATGATAGTTGCCAGGATGTAAAGTGAAACTACAGTTAGTATCTTGTGGTTCTTGAAGACCTTTCCATAAGTGTCCCTAGGGCCTCTTTTTTTAGTGATAAGCACTTTTTGCAGGTTGGAGCTATTAACCCATTGGCGTAGACATACGAGACTATCTCGTGGCGCTGCGATGGGACTGTCTTGTGTTGTTGCCGACGGCTTGGCCTAGTAGTTCACTGATTTGCCACCAGGCCGGTTGCTCAAGCGGTTCAATGAATCGCCGCCAGAGCCGTAGGCTTTAAGACTCAAACGAGTACTGGTCTGACGGTACTGCGCGGTCGTGTGGTCTAAATCATTGACTGACGAGCCAATGATTAGGACATACGCCGCGGCGCGGGTTCAATTCCCGCTCCATGAGCGTCCCTATTAGGCTTTCAAATGTGTGGTAAAGCTGGTGGGAGGGCCCACCTAAAATAAACGGTGACCGGCTTGGGTGGAAGTTGACGGCATTTGTAGGTTTAATAGGGATTGCAGTGGACACCTGTTTTGCTTCATTTTACCCTTGTATAGAGGAGGAGGACACGGTTTTTTTATTTTTATTAATTAATTTAGCATATTGTCAATACATATTGACAATCACAAAGGTCATAACCGAAATATTAGACCAAATATAGAAAAAATAAAAATATTACAATTAAAAATTGAGAAATGTAAAAAAAGCTACGGCAAAAAGTTAAGGAAGTATTTTCATTTTTCCAACAGAGTAATCGAGCCATTTCAGCCAGAGCGTGAGGAGCCGGACATCACTGTGTTCGTGTTGCAGAGTATTCTCCGCACTGCTGCCAACCTCCTCCTGATGGTCTCTCCAGGGAGCGACACCATCAGAGAGGTGGTTGGCCTGATACAAAGGTTATTCAAATCGAGTGAGTGGTTTGCTGTACTTACTAACTTACTAAGGTAAATACTAACTACTTTAACCAAATCACATGGAATTAATTTAAAGTTCTCATCCATACGGCTATCGTAAATGCAGTGGGCTGCAGGCAGAAAGCAATCATACTAAGGTAAATACTAACTACTTTTGTAGGTTTATTTAAACCTTTAAAATAAATGTTGTTTAAGTCTATATACATAGTGGATCTATTGGAACTCGGAGGCTGGTCATCATTCATTTATCTACTCCAGGAATTCTTGGGTTGTGTATATGGATCGGTCTAGCAGCCAGTTCGTCAAGGTCGTCTCCAGGTTCTTCTCTGGTAGTCTTTTCAGGTCCTCTGGCAGTTGTTTAAAGAAGACGGCACCCTTGTATGATGTTTTCTTTACAAATAGACTGAGATGGTGTGAGTTAAGCAGAAGGTTGTGTCTGTTTCTTGTATTATAGGTGTGAATGTTTTCCATTCTGGCTTGGGTTTATTTCATTTTTCCAACAGAGTAATCGAGCCATTTCAGCCAGAGCGTGAGGAGCCGGACATCACTGTGTTCGTGTTGCAGAGTATTCTCCGCACTGCTGCCAACCTCCTCCTGATGGTCTCTCCAGGGAGCGACACCATCAGAGAGGTGGTTGGCCTGATACAAAGGTTATTGAAATCGAGTGAGTGGTTTGCTGTACTTACTAACTTACTAAGGTAAATACTAACTACTTTTACCAAATCACATGGAATTAATTTGAAGTTCTCATCCATACGGTTATCGTAAATGCAGTAAATGCAGTTTTTTTCACTGCATGGATGATAGTTTTCAGGATGTAAAGTGAAACTACAGTTAGTATCTTGTGGTTCTTGAAGACCTTTCCATAAGTGTCCCTAGGGCCTCTTTTTTTAGTGATAAGCACTTTTTGCAGGTTGGAGCTATTAACCCATTGGCGTAGACATACGAGACTATCTCGTGGCGCTGCGATGGGACTGTCTTGTGCTGTTGCCGACGGCTTGGCCTAGTAGTTCACTGATTTGCCACCAGGCCGGTCGCTCAAGCGGTTCAATGAATCGCCGCCAGAGCCGTAGGCTTTAAGACTCAAACGAGTACTGGTCTGACGGTACTGCACGGTCGTGTGGTCTAAATCATTGACTGACGAGCCAATGATTAGGACATACGCCGCGGCGCGGGTTCAATTCCCGCTCCATGAGCGTCCCTATTAGGCTTTCAAATGTGTGGTAAAGCTGGTGGGAGGGCCCACCTAATATAAACGGTGACCGGCTTGGGTGGAAGTTGACGGCATTTGTAGGTTTAATAGAGATTGCAGTGGACACCTGTTTTGCTTCATTTTACCCTTGTATAGAGGAGGAGGACACGGTTTTTTTTATTTTTATTAATTAATTTAGCATATTGTCAATACATATTGACAATCACAAAGGTCATAACCGAAATATTAGACCAAATATAGAAAAAATAAAAATATTACAATTAAAAATTGAGAAATGTAAAAAAAAACTACGGCAAAAAGTTAAGGAAGTATTTTCATTTTTCCAACAGAGTAATCGAGCCATTTCAGCCAGAGCGTGAGGAGCCGGACATCACTGTGTTCGTGTTGCAGAGTATTCTCCGCACTGCTGCCAACCTCCTCCTGATGGTCTCTCCAGGGAGCGACACCATCAGAGAGGTGGTTGGCCTGATACAAAGGTTATTGAAATCGAGTGAGTGGTTTGCTGTACTTACTAACTTACTAAGGTAAATACTAACTACTTTAACCAAATCACATGGAATTAATTTAAAGTTCTCATCCATACGGCTATCGTAAATGCAGTGGGCTGCAGGCAGAAAGCAATCATACTAAGGTAAATACTAACTACTTTTGTAGGTTTATTTAAACCTTTAAAATAAATGTTGTTTAAGTCTATATACATAGTGGATCTATTGGAACTCGGAGGCTGGTCATCATTCATTTATCTACTCCAGGAATTCTTGGGTTGTGTATATGGATCGGTCTAGCAGCCAGTTCGTCAAGGTCGTCTCCAGGTTCTTCTCTGGTAGTCTTTTCAGGTCCTCTGGCAGTTGTTTAAAGAAGACGGCACCCTTGTATGATGTTTTCTTTACAAATAGACTGAGATGGTGTGAGTTAAGCAGAAAGTTGTGTCTGTTTCTTGTATTATAGGTGTGAATGTTTTCCATTCTGGTTTGGGTTTATTTCACTGCATGGATGATAGTTTCCAGGATGTAAAGTGAAACTACAGTTAGTATCTTGTGGTTCTTGAAGACCTTTCCATAAGTGTCCCTAGGGCCTCTTTTTTTAGTGATAAGCACTTTTTGCAGGTTGGAGCTATTAACCCATTGGCGTAGACATACGAGACTATCTCGTGGCGCTGTGATGGGACTGTCTTGTGCTGTTGCCGACGGCTTGGCCTAGTAGTTCACTGATTTGCCACCAGGCCGGTCGCTCAAGCGGTTCAATGAATCGCCGCCAGAGCCGTAGGCTTTAAGACTCAAACGAGTACTGGTCTGACGGTACTGCGCGGTCGTGTGGTCTAAATCATTGACTGACGAGCCAATGATTAGGACATACGCCGCGGCGCGGGTTCAATTCCCGCTCCATGAGCGTCCCTATTAGGCTTTCAAATGTGTGGTAAAGCTGGTGGGAGGGCCCACCTAATATAAACGGTGACCGGCTTGTGTGGAAGTTGACGATATTTGTAGGTTTAATAGGGATTGCAGTGGACACCTGTTTTGCTTCATTTTACCCTTGTATAGAGGAGGAGGACACGGTTTTTTTATTTTTATTAATCAATTTAGCATATTGTCAATACATATTGACAATCACAAAGGTCATAACCGAAATATTAGACCAAATATAGAAAAAATAAAAATATTACAATTAAAAATTGAGAAATGTAAAAAAAGCTACGGCAAAAAGTTAAGGAAGTATTTTCATTTTTCCAACAGAGTAATCGAGCCATTTCAGCCAGAGCGTGAGGAGCCGGACATCACTGTGTTCGTGTTGCAGAGTATTCTCCGCACTGCTGCCAACCTCCTCCTGATGGTCTCTCCAGGGAGCGACACCATCAGAGAGGTGGTTGGCCTGATACAAAGGTTATTGAAATCGAGTGAGTGGTTTGCTGTACTTACTAACTTACTAAGGTAAATACTAACTACTTTAACCAAATCACATAGAATTAATTTAAAGTTCTCATCCATACGGCTATCGTAAATGCAGTGGGCTGCAGGCAGAAAGCAATCATACTAAGGTAAATACTAACTACTTTTGTAGGTTTATTTAAACCTTTAAAATAAATGTTGTTTAAGTCTATATACATAGTGGATCTATTGGAACTCGGAGGCTGGTCATCATTCATTTATCTACTCCAGGAATTCTTGGGTTGTGTATATGGATCGGTCTAGCAGCCAGTTCGTCAAGGTCGTCTCCAGGTTCTTCTCTGGTAGTCTTTTCAGGTCCTCTGGCACTTTTTTAAAGAAGACGGCACCCTTGTATGATGTTTTCTTTACAAATAGACTGAGATGGTGTGAGTTAAGCAGAAAGTTGTGTCTGTTTCTTGTATTATAGGTGTGAATGTTTTCCATTCTGGTTTGGGTTTATTTCATTTTTCCAACAGAGTAATCGAGCCATTTCAGCCAGAGCGTGAGGAGCCGGACATCACTGTGTTCGTGTTGCAGAGTATTCTCCGCACTGCTGCCAACCTCCTCCTGATGGTCTCTCCAGGGAGCGACACCATCAGAGAGGTGGTTGGCCTGATACAAAGGTTATTGAAATCGAGTGACTGGTTTGCTGTACTTACTAACTTACTAAGGTAAATACTAACTACTTTTACCAAATCACATGGAATTAATTTGAAGTTCTCATCCATACGGCTATCGTAAATGCAGTAAATGCAGTTTATTTCACTGCATGGATGATAGATGCCAGGATGTAAAGTGAAACTACAGTTAGTATCTTGTGGTTCTTGAAGACCTTTCCATAAGTGTCCCTAGGGCCTCTTTTTTTAGTGATAAGCACTTTTTGCAGGTTGGAGCTATTAACCCATTGGCGTAGACATACGAGACTATCTCGTGGCACTGCGATGGGACTGTCTTGTGTTGTTGCCGACGGCTTGGCCTAGTAGTTCACTGATTTGCCACCAGGCCGGTTGCTCAAGCGGTTCAATGAATCGCCGCCAGAGCCGTAGGCTTTAAGACTCAAACGAGTACTGGTCTGACGGTACTGCGCGGTCGTGTGGTCTAAATCATTGACTGACGAGCCAATGATTAGGACATACGCCGCGGCGCGGGTTCAATTCCCGCTCCATGAGCGTCCCTATTAGGCTTTCAAATGTGTGGTAAAGCTGGTGGGAGGGCCCACCTAAAATAAACGGTGACCGGCTTGGGTGGAAGTTGACGGCATTTGTAGGTTTAATAGGGATTGCAGTGGACACCTGTTTTGCTTCATTTTACCCTTGTATAGAGGAGGAGGACACGGTTTTTTTATTTTTATTAATTAATTTAGCATATTGTCAATACATATTGACAATCACAAAGGTCATAACCGAAATATTAGACCAAATATAGAAAAAATAAAAATATTACAATTAAAAATTGAGAAATGTAAAAAAAAGCTACGGCAAAACGTTAAGGAAGTATTTTCATTTTTCCAACAGAGTAATCTAGCCATTTCAGCCAGAGCGTGAGGAGCCGGACATCACTGTGTTCGTGTTGCAGAGTATTCTCCGCACTGCTGCCAACCTCCTCCTGATGGTCTCTCCAGGGAGCGACACCATCAGAGAGGTGGTTGGCCTGATACAAAGGTTATTGAAATCGAGTGAGTGGTTTGCTGTACTTACTAAGTTACTAAGGTAAATACTAACTACTTTAACCAAATCACATGGAATTAATTTAAAGTTCTCATCCATACGGCTATCGTAAATGCAGTGGGCTGCAGGCAGAAAGCAATCATACTAAGGTAAATACTAACTACTTTTGTAGGTTTATTTAAACCTTTAAAATAAATGTTGTTTAAGTCTATATACATAGTGGATCTATTGGAACTCGGAGGCTGGTCATCATTCATTTATCTACTCCAGGAATTCTTGGGTTGTGTATATGGATCGGTCTAGCAGCCAGTTCGTCAAGGTCGTCTCCAGGTTCTTCTCTGGTAGTCTTTTCAGGTCCTCTGGCAGTTGTTTAAAGAAGACGGCACCCTTGTATGATGTTTTCTTTACAAATAGACTGAGATGGTGTGAGTTAAGCAGAAAGTTGTGTCTGTTTCTTGTATTATAGGTGTGAATGTTTTCCATTCTGGTTTGGGTTTATTTCACTGCATGGATGATAGTTTCCAGGATGTAAAGTGAAACTACAGTTAGTATCTTGTGGTTCTTGAAGACCTTTCCATAAGTGTCCCTAGGGCCTCTTTTTTTAGTGATAAGCACTTTTTGCAGGTTGGAGCTATTAACCCATTGGCGTAGACATACTACGAGACTATCTCGTGGCGCTGCGATGGGACTGTCTTGTGCTGTTGCCGACGGCTTGGCCTAGTAGTTCACTGATTTGCCACCAGGCCGGTCGCTCAAGCGGTTCAATGAATCGCCGCCAGAGCCGTAGGCTTTAAGACTCAAACGAGTACTGGTCTGACGGTACTGCGCGGTCGTGTGGTCTAAATCATTGACTGACGAGCCAATGATTAGGACATACGCCGCGGCGCGGGTTCAATTCCCGCTCCATGAGCATCCCTATTAGGCTTTCAAATGTGTGGTAAAGCTGGTGGGAGGGCCCACCTAAAATAAACGGTGACCGGCTTGGGTGGAAGTTGACGGCATTTGTAGGTTTAATAGGGATTGCAGTGGACACCTGTTTTGCTTCATTTTACCCTTGTATAGAGGAGGAGGACACGGTTTTTTTATTTTTATTAATTAATTTAGCATATTGTCAATACATATTGACAATCACAAAGGTCATAACCGAAATATTAGACCAAATATAGAAAAAATAAAAATATTACAATTAAAAATTGAGAAATGTAAAAAAAAGCTACGGCAAAACGTTAAGGAAGTATTTTCATTTTTCCAACAGAGTAATCTAGCCATTTCAGCCAGAGCGTGAGGAGCCGGACATCACTGTGTTCGTGTTGCAGAGTATTCTCCGCACTGCTGCCAACCTCCTCCTGATGGTCTCTCCAGGGAGCGACACCATCAGAGAGGTGGTTGGCCTGATACAAAGGTTATTGAAATCGAGTGAGTGGTTTGCTGTACTTACTAAGTTACTAAGGTAAATACTAACTACTTTAACCAAATCACATGGAATTAATTTAAAGTTCTCATCCATACGGCTATCGTAAATGCAGTGGGCTGCAGGCAGAAAGCAATCATACTAAGGTAAATACTAACTACTTTTGTAGGTTTATTTAAACCTTTAAAATAAATGTTGTTTAAGTCTATATACATAGTGGATCTATTGGAACTCGGAGGCTGGTCATCATTCATTTATCTACTCCAGGAATTCTTGGGTTGTGTATATGGATCGGTCTAGCAGCCAGTTCGTCAAGGTCGTCTCCAGGTTCTTCTCTGGTAGTCTTTTCAGGTCCTCTGGCAGTTGTTTAAAGAAGACGGCACCCTTGTATGATGTTTTCTTTACAAATAGACTGAGATGGTGTGAGTTAAGCAGAAAGTTGTGTCTGTTTCTTGTATTATAGGTGTGAATGTTTTCCATTCTGGTTTGGGTTTATTTCACTGCATGGATGATAGTTTCCAGGATGTAAAGTGAAACTACAGTTAGTATCTTGTGGTTCTTGAAGACCTTTCCATAAGTGTCCCTAGGGCCTCTTTTTTTAGTGATAAGCACTTTTTGCAGGTTGGAGCTATTAACCCATTGGCGTAGACATACTACGAGACTATCTCGTGGCGCTGCGATGGGACTGTCTTGTGCTGTTGCCGACGGCTTGGCCTAGTAGTTCACTGATTTGCCACCAGGCCGGTCGCTCAAGCGGTTCAATGAATCGCCGCCAGAGCCGTAGGCTTTAAGACTCAAACGAGTACTGGTCTGACGGTACTGCGCGGTCGTGTGGTCTAAATCATTGACTGACGAGCCAATGATTAGGACATACGCCGCGGCGCGGGTTCAATTCCCGCTCCATGAGCATCCCTATTAGGCTTTCAAATGTGTGGTAAAGCTGGTGGGAGGGCCCACCTAAAATAAACGGTGACCGGCTTGGGTGGAAGTTGACGGCATTTGTAGGTTTAATAGGGATTGCAGTGGACACCTGTTTTGCTTCATTTTACCCTTGTATAGAGGAGGAGGACACGGTTTTTTTATTTTTATTAATTAATTTAGCATATTGTCAATACATATTGACAATCACAAAGGTCATAACCGAAATATTAGACCAAATATAGAAAAAATAAAAATATTACAATTAAAAATTGAGAAATGTAAAAAAAAGCTACGTTAAAAAGTTAAGGAAGTATTTTCATTTTTCCAACAGAGTAATCGAGCCATTTCAGCCAGAGCGTGAGGAGCCGGACATCACTGTGTTCGTGTTGCAGAGTATTCTCCGCACTGCTGCCAACCTCCTCCTGATGGTCTCTCCAGGGAGCGACACCATCAGAGAGGTGGTTGGCCTGATACAAAGGTTATTGAAATCGAGTGAGTGGTTTGCTGTACTTACTAACTTACTAAGGTAAATACTAACTACTTTTACCAAATCACATGGAATTAATATGAAGTTCTCATCCATACGGCTATCGTAAATGCAGTGGGCTGCAGGCAGAAAGCAATCATACTAAGGTAAATACTAACTACTTTTGTTGGTTTAATAGGGATTGCAGTGGACACCTGTTTTGCTTCATTTTACCCCTGTATAGAGGAGGAGGACACGGTTTTTTTATTTTTATTAATTAATTTAGCATATTGTCAATACATATTGACAATCACAAAGGTCATAACCGAAATATTAGACCAAATATAGAAAAAATAAAAATATTACAATTAAAAATTGAGAAATGTAAAAAAAGCTACGTCAAAGGGTTAAGGAAGTATTTTCATTTTTCCAACAGCGTAATCGAGCCATATCAGCCAGAGCGTGAGGAGCCGGACATCACTGTGTTCGTGTTGCAGAGTATTCTCCGCACTGCTGCCAACCTCCTCCTGATGGTCTCTCCAGGGAGCGACACCATCAGAGAGGTGGTTGGCCTGATACAAAGGTTATTGAAATCGAGTGAGTGGTTTGCTGTACTTACTAACTTACTAAGGTAAATACTAACTACTTTTACCAAATCACATGGAATTAATTTGAAGTTCTCATCCATACGGCTATCGTAAATGCAGTGGGCTGCAGGCAGAAAGCAATCATACTAAGGTAAATACTAACTACTTTTGTAGGTTTATTTAAACCTTTAAAATAAATGTTGTTTAAGTCTATATACATAGTGGATCTATTGGAACTCGGAGGCTGGTCATCATTCATTTATCTACTCCAGGAATTCTTGGGTTGTGTATATGGATCGGTCTAGCAGCCAGTTCGTCAAGGTCGTCTCCAGGTTCTTCTCTGGTAGTCTTTTCAGGTCCTCTGGCAGTTGTTTAAAGAAGACGGCACCCTTGTATGATGTTTTCTTTACAAATAGACTGAGATGGTGTGAGTTAAGCAGAAAGTTGTGTCTGTTTCTTGTATTATAGGTGTGAATGTTTTCCATTCTGGTTTGGGTTTATTTCACTGCATGGATGATAGTTTCCAGGATGTAAAGTGAAACTACAGTTAGTATCTTGTGGTTCTTGAAGACCTTTCCATAAGTGTCCCTAGGGCCTCTTTTTTTAGTGATAAGCACTTTTTGCAGGTTGGAGCTATTAACCCATTGGCGTAGACATACGAGACTATGAAATCGAGGGAGTGGTTTGCTGTACTTACTAACTTACTAAGGTAAATACTAACTACTTTTACCAAATCACATGGAATTAATTTGAAGTTCTCATCCATACGGCTATCGTAAATGCAGTGGGCTGCAGGCAGAATGCAATCAAACTAAGGTAAATACTAACTACTTTTGTAGGTTTAATAGGGATTGCAGTGGACACCTGTTTTGCTTCATTTTACCCTTGTATAGAGGAGGAGGACAGGGTTTTTTTATTTCTATTAATTAATTTAGCATATTGTCAATACATATTGACAATCACAAAGGTCATAACCGAAATATTAGACCAAATATAGAAAAAATAAAAATATTACAATTAAAAATTGAGAAATGTAAAAAAAAGCTACGTCAAAGGGTTAAGGAAGTATTTTCATTTTTCCAACAGAGTAATCGAGCCATTTCAGCCAGAGCGTGAGGAGCCGGACATCACTGTGTTCGTGTTGCAGAGTATTCTCCGCACTGCTGCCAACCTCCTCCTGATGGTCTCTCCAGGGAGCGACACCATCAGAGAGGTGGTTGGCCTGATATAAAGGTTATTGAAATCGAGTGAGTGGTTTGCTGTACTTACTAACTTACTAAGGTAAATACTAACTACTTTTACCAAATCACATGGAATTAATTTGAAGTTCTCATCCATACGGCTATCGTAAATGCAGTGGGCTGCAGGCAGAAAGCAATCATACTAAGGTAAATACTAACTACTTTTGTAGGTTTAATAGGGATTGCAGTGGACACCTGTTTTGCTTCATTTTACCCTTGTATAGAGGAGGAGGACACGGTTTTTTTATTTTTATTAATTAATTTAGCATATTGTCAATACATATTGACAATCACAAAGGTCATAACCGAAATATTAGACCAAATATAGAAAAAATAAAAATATTACACTTAAAAATTGAGAAATGTAAAAAAAAGCTACGTCAAAGGGTTAAGGAAGTATTAATTGGTACTCCAACAGAGTAATCGAGCCATTTCAGCCAGAGCGTGAGGAGCCGGACATCACTGTGTTCGTGTTGCAGAGTATTCTCCGCACTGCTGCCAACCTCCTCCTGATGGTCTCTCCAGGGAGCGACACCATCAGAGAGGTGGTTGGCCTGATACAAAGGTTATTGAAATCGAGTGAGTGGTTTGCTGTACTTACTAACTTACTAAGGTAAATACTAACTACTTCTACCAAATCACATGGAATTAATTTGAAGTTCTCATCCATACGGCTATCGTAAATGCAGTGGGCTGCAGGCAGAAAGCAATCATACTAAGGTAAATACTAACTACTTTTGTATGATTAGTAAGTACAATGATTAGGACATACGCCGCGGCGCGGGTTCAATTCCCGCTCCATGAGCAATCCCTATTAGGCTTTCAAATGTGTGGTAAAGCTGGTGGGAGGGCCCACCTAAAATAAACGGTGACCGGCTTGGGTGGAAGTTGACGGCATTTGTAGGTTTAATAGGGATTGCAGTGGACACCTGTTTTGCTTCATTTTACCCTTGTATAGAGGAGGAGGACACGGTTTTTTTATTTTTATTAATTAATTTAGCATATTGTCAATACATATTGGCAATCACAAAGGTCATAACCGAAATATTAGACCAAATATAGAAAAAAAAATATTACAATTAAAAATTGAGAAATGTAAAAAAAAGCTACGTCAAAGGGTTAAGGAAGTATTTTCATTTTTCCAACAGAGTAATCGAGCCATTTCAGCCAGAGCGTGAGGAGCCGGACATCACTGTGTTCGTGTTGCAGAGTATTCTCCGCACTGCTGCCAACCTCCTCCTGATGGTCTCTCCAGGGAGCGACACCATCAGAGAGGTGGTTGGCCTGATACAAAGGTTATTGAAATCGAGTGAGTGGTTTGCTGTACTTACTAACTTACTAAGGTAAATACTAACTACTTTTACCAAATCACATGGAATTAATTTGAAGTTCTCATCCATACGGCTATCGTAAATGCAGTGGGCTGCAGGCAGAAAGCAATCATAATAAGGTAAATACTAACTACTTTTGTAGGATTAATAGGGATTGCAGTGGACACCTGTTTTGCTTCATTTTACCCTTGTATAGAGGAGGAGGACACGGTTTTTTTATTTTTACAGTATTTTTTAATAATATTACTACTGTCCAGAATTGATTTATTTAAAATATTTTTTATTAGTGTTTGAAAGGACTACTTACTTTATTATTTCAGTAAATAGTTATGTTACAGAATTCTAGAACTATTTTATTATTCATATGGTTAGTTTTTTCAGGAAAGGCTCTAGGCCAGGATTAGGAAAAAACCACCCAGTCTTAATATACCTGTAGCAGCAAACCTGCATACTCATTCCCCATGTTATTCTTATGGAGCTTACCAAAACATATCAAATCTCGCTATGTTGGATTGAAATATGTTGTTTTTTTTCATTCATTTTTTTCATTTTTAGGTGTCTCTGGACAAGTTGAGGAAATACCTGTGCCTGCTGCCCCAAGAATAGAATCTACTTTTATTCATTGTGAATCAGGGCAGTAATTTTATAAGGTTTTATTTTCAGTATTTGCTGAACCAAATACTGCTGTTAGCTGCAGATAGCAGCTTGTTTTCTAATCAGTTGCTGTAATTTTCAGCCAAATAGGTATTTCTTGTTTAAATATTGGTTCAACTGAATAGTAAAACCTGCATATTAAGATTTTGTTTTTAACTTGCATAAAAGAGTTGTTTTAGCGAATTTCCCCTATAGGGAATTAGCGAATTTCCCCTATAGGGAAGAAGCTATTACCGTAGGTCTCATGGTAAGACCTAAGCCCAAGACTATGATAACTTTTTGTTTTGGGGCCACCAGAAGCAAAAAACACTGTTCGTTCGAATTTATATATATATATATATATATATATATATATATATATATATATATATATATTTGTCGATTAGCACGATAGCGGCCGTAAAAATGGTCCAATCTTAATGAAAATTGGTATACGTGTAAATTGGTAATCACTCGGACGAATTCGTCAACCAGCCCGATCGGACCACCGGAAGGGGGGGTAAAGGGGCATTGAAAATACGAACATTATAAAAATGACTAACCTGATTCACAAACAATAAAAGAAGCGTATCTTCTTGGGGAAGGCATAGGCGTTTTGGCAGCTTGTCCAGAGGCACCTAAAATTGAAAAATTAATTATTAATCTAAACGCTAAAATAATAAATAAATTTACTTCTTACGAATCAGGTTAATTATCTGCTGGGGACCCAAATTGTACAAACGAGAATCGACGATACAGTACCACAATAAATAAGAAAATACCCCCGTTGCAGCAGACTGCATACTCAGCGAATTTCAAATGCAAAACAACATATTTCAATCCAACATAGCGAGATTTGATATGTTTTGGTTAGCTCCATAAGAATAACATGGGGAATGAGTATGCAGGTTTGCTGCTACAGGTATATTAAGACTGGGTGACAACCACTGGCGTAGACATACGAGACTATCTCGTAGCGCTGCGATGGGACTGTCTCGTGCTGTTACCGACGGCTTGGCCTAGTAGTTCAATGATTTGCCACCAGGCCGGTTGCTCAAGCGGTTCAATGAATCGCCGCCAGAGCCGTAGGCTTTAAGACTCAAACGAGCACTGGTCTGATGGTACTGCGCGGTCGTGTGGTCTAAATCATTGACTGACGAGCCAATGATTAGGACATACGCCGCGGCGCGGGTTCAATTCCCGCTCCATGAGCAATCCCTATTAGGCTTTCAAATGTGTGGTAAAGCTGGTGGGAGGGCCCACCTAAAATAAACGGTGACCGGCTTGGGTGGAAGTTGACGGCATTTGTAGGTTTAATAGGGATTGCAGTGGACACCTGTTTTGCTTCATTTTACCTTTGTATAGAGGAGGAGGACACGTTTTTTTATTATTTATAAATTAATTTAGCATATTGTCAATACATATTGACAATCAGAAAGGTCATAACCGAAATATTAGACAAAATACAGACAAAATAAAAATATTACAGTTTGCTGCTACAGGTATATTAAGACTGGGTGGTTTTAATTCATTATTTAGTAGATCTGAACTAGAAGAAGCTACTTACCAAACTTTATCAAGATATGTTGAGAAATAACCAAGATATAGAATTTTACTTATTTCTCATAAGGTTAACATTGGGACAACGTACTGTGTTTACCAAAATACTAAATTGTTTGTTCTTTTGAGCTGAATTCAATGGTGCCAACAAAAATTCGATAAATTTGATTTTTCTATGCAAAAAACTCAAAAAACCCATTTTTGGGGGGTTTATCCCCCTTTACCCCCCCTTCCGGTGGTCCGATCGGGCTGGTTGACGAATTCGTCCGAGTGATTACCAATTTACACGTATACCAATTTTCATTAAGATTGGACCATTTTTACGGCCGCTATCGTGCTAACAGACAAATATATATATATATATATATATATATATATATATATATAGATATATATATATATAAATTCGAACGAACAGTGTTTTTTGCTTCTGGTGGCCCCAAAACAAAAAGTTATCATAGTCTCGGGCTTAGGTCTTACCATGAGACCTACGGTAATAGCTTCTTCCCTATAGGGGAAATTCGCTAATTCCCTATAGGGGAAATTCGCTAAAACAACTCTTTTATGCAAGTTAACCCACTGGCGTAGACATACGAGACTATCTCGTAGCGCTGCGATGGGACTGTCTCGTGCTGTTACCGACGGCTTGGCCTAGTAGTTCAATGATTTGCCACCAGGCCGGTTGCTCAAGCGGTTCAATGAATCGCCGCCAGAGCCGTAGGCTTTAAGACTCAAACGAGCACTGGTCTGATGGTACTGCGCGGTCGTGTGGTCTAAATCATTGACTGACGAGCCAATGATTAGGACATACGCCGCGGCGCGGGTTCAATTCCCGCTCCATGAGCAATCCCTATTAGGCTTTCAAATGTGTGGTAAAGCTGGTGGGAGGGCCCACCTAAAATAAACGGTGACCGGCTTGGGTGGAAGTTGACGGCATTTGTAGGTTTAATAGGGATTGCAGTGGACACCTGTTTTGCTTCATTTTACCTTTGTATAGAGGAGGAGGACACGTTTTTTTATTATTTATAAATTAATTTAGCATATTGTCAATACATATTGACAATCAGAAAGGTCATAACCGAAATATTAGACAAAATACAGACAAAATAAAAATATTACAATTAAAAATTGAGAAATGTAAAAAAAATTGTTACGTCAAAGGGTTAAAAATAAAATCTTAATATGCAGGTTTTACTATTCAGTTGAACCAATATTTAAACAAGAAATACCTATTTGGCTGAAAATTACAGCAATTGATTAGAAAAACAAGCTGCTATCTCCAGCTAACAGCAGTTGACTAACTGAAAATAAAACCTTATAAAAATTACTGACCTGATTCACAATGAATAAAAGTAAATTCTATTCTTGGGGCAGCAGGCACAGGCATTTCCTCAACTTGTCCAGAGACACCTAAAAATGAAAAAAATGAATGAAAAAAACAACATATTTCAATCCAACATAGCGAGATTTGATATGTTTTGGTAAGCTCCATAAGAATAACATGGGGAATGAGTATGCAGGTTTGCTGCTACAGATATGTTGTTTATCAAGATATGTTGATAAACAACATATCGAACGAACAGTGTTTTTTGCTTCTGGTGGCCCCAAAACAAAAGTTATCATAGTCTCGGGCTTAGGTCTTACCATGAGACCTACGGTAATAGCTTCTTCCCTATAGGGGAAATTCGCTAATTCCCTATAGGGGAAATTCGCTAAAACAACTCTTTTATGCAAGTTAACCCACTGGCGTAGACATACGAGACTATCTCGTAGCGCTGCGATGGGACTGTCTCGTGCTGTTACCGACGGCTTGGCCTAGTAGTTCAATGATTTGCCACCAGGCCGGTTGCTCAAGCGGTTCAATGAATCGCCGCCAGAGCCGTAGGCTTTAAGACTCAAACGAGCACTGGTCTGATGGTACTGCGCGGTCGTGTGGTCTAAATCATTGACTGACGAGCCAATGATTAGGACATACGCCGCGGCGCGGGTTCAATTCCCGCTCCATGAGCAATCCCTATTAGGCTTTCAAATGTGTGGTAAAGCTGGTGGGAGGGCCCACCTAAAATAAACGGTGACCGGCTTGGGTGGAAGTTGACGGCATTTGTAGGTTTAATAGGGATTGCAGTGGACACCTGTTTTGCTTCATTTTACCTTTGTATAGAGGAGGAGGACACGTTTTTTTATTTTTTATAAATTAATTTAGCATATTGTCAATACATATTGACAATCAGAAAGGTCATAACCGAAATATTAGACAAAATACAGACAAAATAAAAATATTACAATTAAAAATTGAGAAATGTAAAAAAAATTGTTACGTCAAAGGGTTAAAAATAAAATCTTAATATGCAGGTTTTACTATTCAGTTGAACCAATATTTAAACAAGAAATACCTATTTGGCTGAAAATTACAGCAATTGATTAGAAAAACAAGCTGCTATCTCCAGCTAACAGCAGTTGACTAACTGAAAATAAAACCTTATAAAAATTACTGACCTGATTCACAATGAATAAAAGTAAATTCTATTCTTGGGGCAGCAGGCACAGGCATTTCCTCAACTTGTCCAGAGACACCTAAAAATGAAAAAAATGAATGAAAAAAACAACATATTTCAATCCAACATAGCGAGATTTGATATGTTTTGGTAAGCTCCATAAGAATAACATGGGGAATGAGTATGCAGGTTTGCTGCTACAGATATGTTGTTTATCAAGATATGTTGATAAACAACATATCGAACGAACAGTGTTTTTTGCTTCTGGTGGCCCCAAAACAAAAAGTTATCATAGTCTCGGGCTTAGGTCTTACCATGAGACCTACGGTAATAGCTTCTTCCCTATAGGGGAAATTCGCTAATTCCCTATAGGGGAAATTCGCTAAAACAACTCTTTTATGCAAGTTAACCCACTGGCGTAGACATACGAGACTATCTCGTAGCGCTGCGATGGGACTGTCTCGTGCTGTTACCGACGGCTTGGCCTAGTAGTTCAATGATTTGCCACCAGGCCGGTTGCTCAAGCGGTTCAATGAATCGCCGCTATCTTAAAGTAGGCTTTAAGACTCAAACGAGCACTGGTCTGATGGTACTGCGCGGTCGTGTGGTCTAAATCATTGACTGACGAGCCAATGATTAGGACATACGCCGCGGCGCGGGTTCAATTCCCGCTCCATGAGCAATCCCTATTAGGCTTTCAAATGTGTGGTAAAGCTGGTGGGAGGGCCCACCTAAAATAAACGGTGACCGGCTTGGGTGGAAGTTGACGGCATTTGTAGGTTTAATAGGGATTGCAGTGGACACCTGTTTTGCTTCATTTTACCTTTGTATAGAGGAGGAGGACACGTTTTTTTTATTTTTTATAAATTAATTTAGCATATTGTCAATACATATTGACAATCAGAAAGGTCATAACCGAAATATTAGACAAAATACAGACAAAATAAAAATATTACAATTAAAAATTGAGAAATGTAAAAAAAATTGTTACGTCAAAGGGTTAAAAATAAAATCTTAATATGCAGGTTTTACTATTCAGTTGAACCAATATTTAAACAAGAAATACCTATTTGGCTGAAAATTACAGCAATTGATTAGAAAAACAAGCTGCTATCTCCAGCTAACAGCAGTTGACTAACTGAAAATAAAACCTTATAAAAATTACTGACCTGATTCACAATGAATAAAAGTAAATTCTATTCTTGGGGCAGCAGGCACAGGCATTTCCTCAACTTGTCCAGAGACACCTAAAAATGAAAAAAATGAATGAAAAAAACAACACATTTCAATCCAACATAGCGAGATTTGATATGTTTTGGTAAGCTCCATAAGAATAACATGGGGAATGAGTATGCAGGTTTGCTGCTACAGATATGTTGTTTATCAAGATATGTTGATAAACAACATATCGAACGAACAGTGTTTTTTGCTTCTGGTGGCCCCAAAACAAAAAGTTATCATAGTCTCGGGCTTAGGTCTTACCATGAGACCTACGGTAATAGCTTCTTCCCTATAGGGGAAATTCGCTAATTCCCTATAGGGGAAATTCGCTAAAACAACTCTTTTATGCAAGTTAACCCACTGGCGTAGACATACGAGACTATCTCGTAGCGCTGCGATGGGACTGTCTCGTGCTGTTACCGACGGCTTGGCCTAGTAGTTCAATGATTTGCCACCAGGCCGGTTGCTCAAGCGGTTCAATGAATCGCCGCTATCTTAAAGTAGGCTTTAAGACTCAAACGAGCACTGGTCTGATGGTACTGCGCGGTCGTGTGGTCTAAATCATTGACTGACGAGCCAATGATTAGGACATACGCCGCGGCGCGGGTTCAATTCCCGCTCCATGAGCAATCCCTATTAGGCTTTCAAATGTGTGGTAAAGCTGGTGGGAGGGCCCACCTAAAATAAACGGTGACCGGCTTGGGTGGAAGTTGACGGCATTTGTAGGTTTAATAGGGATTGCAGTGGACACCTGTTTTGCTTCATTTTACCTTTGTATAGAGGAGGAGGACACGTTTTTTTTATTTTTTATAAATTAATTTAGCATATTGTCAATACATATTGACAATCAGAAAGGTCATAACCGAAATATTAGACAAAATACAGACAAAATAAAAATATTACAATTAAAAATTGAGAAATGTAAAAAAAATTGTTACGTCAAAGGGTTAAAAATAAAATCTTAATATGCAGGTTTTACTATTCAGTTGAACCAATATTTAAACAAGAAATACCTATTTGGCTGAAAATTACAGCAATTGATTAGAAAAACAAGCTGCTATCTCCAGCTAACAGCAGTTGACTAACTGAAAATAAAACCTTATAAAAATTACTGACCTGATTCACAATGAATAAAAGTAAATTCTATTCTTGGGGCAGCAGGCACAGGCATTTCCTCAACTTGTCCAGAGACACCTAAAAATGAAAAAAATGAATGAAAAAAACAACATATTTCAATCCAACATAGCGAGATTTGATATGTTTTGGTAAGCTCCATAAGAATAACATGGGGAATGAGTATGCAGGTTTGCTGCTACAGATATGTTGTTTATCAAGATATGTTGAGAAATAACCAAGATATAGAATTTTACTTATTTCTCATAAGGTTAACATTGGGACAACGTACTGTGTTTACCAAAATACTAAATTGTTTGTTCTTTTGAGCTGAATTCAATGGTGCTAACAAAATTCGATAAATTTGATTTTTCTATACAAAAAACAGTGCGGAATAACATGGGGAATGAGTATGCAGGTTTGCTGCTACAGGTATATTAAGACTGGGTGGTTTTAATTCATTATTTAGTAGATCTGAACTAGAAGAACGTACTTACCAAACTTTATCAAGATATGTTGAGAAATAACCAAGATATAGAATTTTACTTATTTCTCATAAGGTTAACATTGGGACAACGTACTGTGTTTACCAAAATACTAAATTGTTTGTTCTTTTGAGCTGAATTCAATGGTGCCAACAAAAATTCGATAAATTTGATTTTTCTATGCAAAAAACTCAAAAAACCCATTTTTGGGGGGTTTATCCCCCTTTACCCCCCCTTCCGGTGGTCCGATCGGGCTGGTTGACGAATTCGTCCGAGTGATTACCAATTTACACGTATACCAATTTTCATTAAGATTGGACCATTTTTACGGCCGCTATCGTGCTAACAGACAAATATATATATATAGATATATATATATATATATAAATTCGAACGAACAGTGTTTTTTGCTTCTGGTGGCCCCAAAACAAAAAGTTATCATAGTCTCGGGCTTAGGTCTTACCATGAGACCTACGGTAATAGCTTCTTCCCTATAGGGGAAATTCGCTAATTCCCTATAGGGGAAATTCGCTAAAACAACTCTTTTATGCAAGTTAACCCACTGGCGTAGACATACGAGACTATCTCGTAGCGCTGCGATGGGACTGTCTCGTGCTGTTACCGACGGCTTGGCCTAGTAGTTCAATGATTGCCATATTATTATTGTTTAAATATTGGTTCAACTGAATAGTAAAACCTGCATATTAAGATTTTATTTTCAACCCTAGGTTTTAATTCATTATTTAGTAGATCTGAACTAGAAGAAGCTACTTACCAAACTTTATCAAGATATGTTGAGAAATAACCAAGATATAGAATTTTACTTATTTCTCATAAGGTTAACATTGGGACAACGTACTGTGTTTACCAAAATACTAAATTGTTTGTTCTTTTGAGCTGAATTCAATGGTGCCAACAAAAATTCGATAAATTTGATTTTTCTATGCAAAAAACTCAAAAAACCCATTTTTGGGGGGTTTATCCCCCTTTACCCCCCCTTCCGGTGGTCCGATCGGGCTGGTTGACGAATTCGTCCGAGTGATTACCAATTTACACGTATACCAATTTTCATTAAGATTGGACCATTTTTACGGCCGCTATCGTGCTAACAGACAAATATATATATATATAGATATATATATATATAAATTCGAACGAACAGTGTTTTTTGCTTCTGGTGGCCCCAAAACAAAAAGTTATCATAGTCTCGGGCTTAGGTCTTACCATGAGACCTACGGTAATAGCTTCTTCCCTATAGGGGAAATTCGCTAATTCCCTATAGGGGAAATTCGCTAAAACAACTCTTTTATGCAAGTTAACCCACTGGCGTAGACATACGAGACTATCTCGTAGCGCTGCGATGGGACTGTCTCGTGCTGTTACCGACGGCTTGGCCTAGTAGTTCAATGATTGCCACCAGGCCGGTTGCTCAAGCGGTTCAATGAATCGCCGCCAGAGCCGTAGGCTTTAAGACTCAAACGAGCACTGGTCTGATGGTACTGCGCGGTCGTGTGGTCTAAATCATTGACTGACGAGCCAATGATTAGGACATACGCCGCGGCGCGGGTTCAATTCCCGCTCCATGAGCAATCCCTATTAGGCTTTCAAATGTGTGGTAAAGCTGGTGGGAGGGCCCACCTAAAATAAACGGTGACCGGCTTGGGTGGAAGTTGACGGCATTTGTAGGTTTAATAGGGATTGCAGTGGACACCTGTTTTGCTTCATTTTACCTTTGTATAGAGGAGGAGGACACGTTTTTTTTATTTTTTATAAATTAATTTAGCATATTGTCAATACATATTGACAATCAGAAAGGTCATAACCGAAATATTAGACAAAATACAGACAAAATAAAAATATTACAATTAAAAATTGAGAAATGTAAAAAAAATTGTTACGTCAAAGGGTTGAAAATAAAATCTTAATATGCAGGTTTTACTATTCAGTTGAACCAATATTTAAACAATAATAATAATAATTTATTTTGCCATTAACAAATTTATTGCATAGGCTAACATGGTGCTTAGGTCTATTTTGTTATTATATATTAAATAATAAATAAATATATTAAGTTGTACATCTTTTTGTTTCAATATCTTGATGTTATTTCAATATTTTCTTAAAAAAATCTTCAACTTTATAAAATATTCCGTCCATGAGAATAATTTTCAATTAGGTGGGAGGGCCCACCTAAAATAAACGGTGACCGGCTTGGGTGGAAGTTGACGGCATTTGTAGGTTTAATAGGGATTGCAGTGGACACCTGTTTTGCTTCATTTTACCCTTGTATAGAGGAGGAGGACACGTTTTTTTATTTTTTATAAATTAATTTAGCATATTGTCAATACATATTGACAATCAGAAAGGTCATAACCGAAATATTAGACAAAATACTGACAAAATAAAAATATTACAATTAAAAATTGAGAAATGAAAAAAAATTGTTACGTCAAAGGGTTAAAAACAAAATCTTAATATGCAGGTTTTACTATTCAGTTGAACCAATATTTAAACAATAATAATAATAATTTATTTTGCCATTAACAAATTTATTGCATAGGCTAACATGGTGCTTAGGTCTATTTTGTTATTATATATTAAATAATAAATAAATATATTAAGTTGTACATCTTTTTGTTTCAATATCTTGATGTTATTTCAATATTTTCTTAAAAAAAATCTTCAACTTTATAAAATATTCCGTCCATGAGAATAATTTTCAATTAGGTGGGAGGGCCCACCTAAAATAAACGGTGACCGGCTTGGGTGGAAGTTGACGGCATTTGTAGGTTTAATAGGGATTGCAGTGGACACCTGTTTTGCTTCATTTTACCCTTGTATAGAGGAGGAGGACACGTTTTTTTATTTTTTATAAATTAATTTAGCATATTGTCAATACATATTGACAATCAGAAAGGTCATAACCGAAATATTAGACAAAATACTGACAAAATAAAAATATTACAATTAAAAATTGAGAAATGAAAAAAAAAATTGTTACGTCAAAGGGTTAAAAACAAAATCTTAATATGCAGGTTTTACTATTCAGTTGAACCAATATTTAAACAATAATAATAATAATTTATTTTCATTAAGATTGGACCATTTTTACGGCCGCTATCGTGCTAACAGACAAATATATATATATAGATATATATATATATAAATTCGAACGAACAGTGTTTTTTGCTTCTGGTGGCCCCAAAACAAAAAGTTATCATAGTCTCGGGCTTAGGTCTTACCATGAGACCTACGGTAATAGCTTCTTCCCTATAGGGGAAATTCGCTAATTCCCTATAGGGGAAATTCGCTAAAACAACTCTTTTATGCAAGTTAACCCACTGGCGTAGACATACGAGACTATCTCGTAGCGCTGCGATGGGACTGTCTCGTGCTGTTACCGACGGCTTGGCCTAGTAGTTCAATGATTGCCACCAGGCCGGTTGCTCAAGCGGTTCAATGAATCGCCGCCAGAGCCGTAGGCTTTAAGACTCAAACGAGCACTGGTCTGATGGTACTGCGCGGTCGTGTGGTCTAAATCATTGACTGACGAGCCAATGATTAGGACATACGCCGCGGCGCGGGTTCAATTCCCGCTCCATGAGCAATCCCTATTAGGCTTTCAAATGTGTGGTAAAGCTGGTGGGAGGGCCCACCTAAAATAAACGGTGACCGGCTTGGGTGGAAGTTGACGGCATTTGTAGGTTTAATAGGGATTGCAGTGGACACCTGTTTTGCTTCATTTTACCTTTGTATAGAGGAGGAGGACACGTTTTTTTTTATTTTTTATAAATTAATTTAGCATATTGTCAATACATATTGACAATCAGAAAGGTCATAACCGAAATATTAGACAAAATACAGACAAAATAAAAATATTACAATTAAAAATTGAGAAATGTAAAAAAAATTGTTACGTCAAAGGGTTGAAAATAAAATCTTAATATGCAGGTTTTACTATTCAGTTGAACCAATATTTAAACAATAATAATAATAATTTATTTTGCCATTAACAAATTTATTGCATAGGCTAACATGGTGCTTAGGTCTATTTTGTTATTATATATTAAATAATAAATAAATATATTAAGTTGTACATCTTTTTGTTTCAATATCTTGATGTTATTTCAATATTTTCTTAAAAAAAATCTTCAACTTTATAAAATATTCCGTCCATGAGAATAATTTTCAATTAGGTGGGAGGGCCCACCTAAAATAAACGGTGACCGGCTTGGGTGGAAGTTGACGGCATTTGTAGGTTTAATAGGGATTGCAGTGGACACCTGTTTTGCTTCATTTTACCCTTGTATAGAGGAGGAGGACACGTTTTTTTATTTTTTATAAATTAATTTAGCATATTGTCAATACATATTGACAATCAGAAAGGTCATAAACCGAAATATTAGACAAAATACTGACAAAATAAAAATATTACAATTAAAAATTGAGAAATGAAAAAAAAATTGTTACGTCAAAGAGGGTTAAAAACAAAATCTTAATATGCAGGTTTTACTATTCAGTTGAACCAATATTTAAACAATAATAATAATAATTTATTTTGCCATTAACAAATTTATTGCATAGGCTAACATGGTGCTTAGGTCTATTTTGTTATTATATATTAAATAATAAATAAATATATTAAGTTGTACATCTTTTTGTTTCAATATCTTGATGTTATTTCAATATTTTCTTAAAAAAAAATCTTCAACTTTATAAAATATTCCGTCCATGAGAATAATTTTCAATTAGGTGGGAGGGCCCACCTAAAATAAACGGTGACCGGCTTGGGTGGAAGTTGACGGCATTTGTAGGTTTAATAGGGATTGCAGTGGACACCTGTTTTGCTTCATTTTACCCTTGTATAGAGGAGGAGGACACGTTTTTTTATTTTTTATAAATTAATTTAGCATATTGTCAATACATATTGACAATCAGAAAGGTCATAACCGAAATATTAGACAAAATACTGACAAAATAAAAATATTACAATTAAAAATTGAGAAATGAAAAAAAAATTGTTACGTCAAAGGGTTAAAAACAAAATCTTAATATGCAGGTTTTACTATTCAGTTGAACCAATATTTAAACAATAATAATAATAATTTATTTTGCCATTAACAAATTTATTGCATAGGCTAACATGGTGCTTAGGTCTATTTTGTTATTATATATTAAATAATAAATAAATATATTAAGTTGTACATCTTTTTGTTTCAATATCTTGATGTTATTTCAATATTTTCTTTAAAAAAATCTTCAACTTTATAAAATATTCCGTCCATGAATTCAATGGTGCTAACAAAAATTCGATAAATTTGATTTTTCTATACAAAAAACAGTGCGGAATAACATGGGGAATGAGTATGCAGGTTTGCTGCTACAGGTATATTAAGACTGGGTGGTTTTAATTCATTATTTAGTAGATCTGAACTAGAAGAAGCTACTTACCAAACTTTATCAAGATATGTTGAGAAATAACCAAGATATAGAATTTTACTTATTTCTCATAAGGTTAACATTGGGACAACGTACTGTGTTTACCAAAATACTAAATTGTTTGTTCTTTTGAGCTGAATTCAATGGTGCCAACAAAAATTCGATAAATTTGATTTTTCTATGCAAAAAACTCAAAAAACCCATTTTTGGGGGGTTTATCCCCCTTTACCCCCCCTTCCGGTGGTCCGATCGGGCTGGTTGACGAATTCGTCCGAGTGATTACCAATTTACACGTATACCAATTTTCATTAAGATTGGACCATTTTTACGGCCGCTATCGTGCTAACAGACAAATATATATATATAGATATATATATATATATAAATTCGAACGAACAGTGTTTTTTGCTTCTGGTGGCCCCAAAACAAAAAGTTATCATAGTCTCGGGCTTAGGTCTTACCATGAGACCTACGGTAATAGCTTCTTCCCTATAGGGGAAATTCGCTAATTCCCTATAGGGGAAATTCGCTAAAACAACTCTTTTATGCAAGTTAACCCACTGGCGTAGACATACGAGACTATCTCGTAGCGCTGCGATGGGACTGTCTCGTGCTGTTACCGACGGCTTGGCCTAGTAGTTCAATGATTGCCATATTATTATTGTTTAAATATTGGTTCAACTGAATAGTAAAACCTGCATATTAAGATTTTATTTTCAACCCTAGGTTTTAATTCATTATTTAGTAGATCTGAACTAGAAGAAGCTACTTACCAAACTTTATCAAGATATGTTGAGAAATAACCAAGATATAGAATTTTACTTATTTCTCATAAGGTTAACATTGGGACAACGTACTGTGTTTACCAAAATACTAAATTGTTTGTTCTTTTGAGCTGAATTCAATGGTGCCAACAAAAATTCGATAAATTTGATTTTTCTATGCAAAAAACTCAAAAAACCCATTTTTGGGGGGTTTATCCCCCTTTACCCCCCCTTCCGGTGGTCCGATCGGGCTGGTTGACGAATTCGTCCGAGTGATTACCAATTTACACGTATACCAATTTTCATTAAGATTGGACCATTTTTACGGCCGCTATCGTGCTAACAGACAAATATATATATATAGATATATATATATATAAATTCGAACGAACAGTGTTTTTTGCTTCTGGTGGCCCCAAAACAAAAAGTTATCATAGTCTCGGGCTTAGGTCTTACCATGAGACCTACGGTAATAGCTTCTTCCCTATAGGGGAAATTCGCTAATTCCCTATAGGGGAAATTCGCTAAAACAACTCTTTTATGCAAGTTAACCCACTGGCGTAGACATACGAGACTATCTCGTAGCGCTGCGATGGGACTGTCTCGTGCTGTTACCGACGGCTTGGCCTAGTAGTTCAATGATTTGCCACCAGGCCGGTTGCTCAAGCGGTTCAATGAATCGCCGCTATCTTAAAGTAGGCTTTAAGACTCAAACGAGCACTGGTCTGATGGTACTGCGCGGTCGTGTGGTCTAAATCATTGACTGACGAGCCAATGATTAGGACATACGCCGCGGCGCGGGTTCAATTCCCGCTCCATGAGCAATCCCTATTAGGCTTTCAAATGTGTGGTAAAGCTGGTGGGAGGGCCCACCTAAAATAAACGGTGACCGGCTTGGGTGGAAGTTGACGGCATTTGTAGGTTTAATAGGGATTGCAGTGGACACCTGTTTTGCTTCATTTTACCTTTGTATAGAGGAGGAGGACACGTTTTTTTTATTTTTTATAAATTAATTTAGCATATTGTCAATACATATTGACAATCAGAAAGGTCATAACCGAAATATTAGACAAAATACAGACAAAATAAAAATATTACAATTAAAAATTGAGAAATGTAAAAAAAATTGTTACGTCAAAGGGTTGAAAATAAAATCTTAATATGCAGTTTTTACTATTCAGTTGAACCAATATTTAAACAATAATAATAATAATTTATTTTGCCATTAACAAATTTATTGCATAGGCTAACATGGTGCTTAGGTCTATTTTGTTATTATATATTAAATAATAAATAAATATATTAAGTTGTACATCTTTTTGTTTCAATATCTTGATGTTATTTCAATATTTTCTTAAAAAAAATCTTCAACTTTATAAAATATTCCGTCCATGAGAATAATTTTCAATTAGGTGGGAGGGCCCACCTAAAATAAACGGTGACCGGCTTGGGTGGAAGTTGACGGCATTTGCAGGTTTAATAGGGATTGCAGTGGACACCTGTTTTGCTTCATTTTACCCTTGTATAGAGGAGGAGGACACGTTTTTTTATTTTTTATAAATTAATTTAGCATATTGTCAATACATATTGACAATCAGAAAGGTCATAACCGAAATATTAGACAAAATACTGACAAAATAAAAATATTACAATTAAAAATTGAGAAATGAAAAAAAAATTGTTACGTCAAAGGGTTAAAAACAAAATCTTAATATGCAGGTTTTACTATTCAGTTGAACCAATATTTAAACAATAATAATAATAATTTATTTTGCCATTAACAAATTTATTGCATAGGCTAACATGGTGCTTAGGTCTATTTTGTTATTATATATTAAATAATAAATAAATATATTAAGTTGTACATCTTTTTGTTTCAATATCTTGATGTTATTTCAATATTTTCTTAAAAAAAATCTTCAACTTTATAAAATATTCCGTCCATGAGAATAATTTTCAATTAGGTGGGAGGGCCCACCTAAAATAAACGGTGACCGGCTTGGGTGGAAGTTGACGGCATTTGTAGGTTTAATAGGGATTGCAGTGGACACCTGTTTTGCTTCATTTTACCCTTGTATAGAGGAGGAGGACACGTTTTTTTATTTTTTATAAATTAATTTAGCATATTGTCAATACATATTGACAATCAGAAAGGTCATAACCGAAATATTAGACAAAATACTGACAAAATAAAAATATTACAATTAAAAATTGAGAAATGAAAAAAAAATTGTTACGTCAAAGGGTTAAAAACAAAATCTTAATATGCAGGTTTTACTATTCAGTTGAACCAATATTTAAACAATAATAATAATAATTTATTTTGCCATTAACAAATTTATTGCATAGGCTAACATGGTGCTTAGGTCTATTTTGTTATTATATATTAAATAATAAATAAATATATTAAGTTGTACATCTTTTTGTTTCAATATCTTGATGTTATTTCAATATTTTCTTTAAAAAAATCTTCAACTTTATAAAATATTCCGTCCATGAGAATAATTTTCAATTTTTTCTTGAATTTTTTAATGTCTTCTTCTTTCTTTAGATGTGATGGTAATTTATTATATAATTTGATTCCTTTGTATTGAATACTTCCCTTGAAGAGAGAGGTTCTATGAGCGGGTATTTCAAGGTTTTGATTTGAACGAAGATTTAATAATTTTGGAGTTTCGAAATAAGATTGTTTCGTAAATATATATTGAAGGTAATGTCATGATTTCAAAATTTTTAAAAATATGTTTACAAAAATAGCTAAATTGTCTTGCATGTGAGTTTAAATTGCATAAGAAATCACAAGTTTAATACTTGGTCTTTTAAAAACCAACGGTGTAAAAATGGTGGTGTACCACCATTACTGTTATAGGGATGATAGGACTCCACTGAAATTTTCCATACATGAGAATTTAACTACTGCTATTTAACTACTGCTACTCATGATAATCCACAGAAATGATCATACGAAACAGGCTGGAGATCAAAGTGTAATAATTGTTCAGCCTTCCCCAAGAAGATACGCTTCTTTTATTGTTTGTGAATCAGGTCAGTCATTTTTATAATGTTCGTATTTTCAATATTTGTAGGGAGGGATGCATAAATTCTCACTGACTCCATTGACCGAAGGCAGTTGGACACAAAGGCCAAATAGTACTGTTAGCTGGAGATAGTAGCTAGATTTCAAATCAGTTGGTATTGTAATTCTTAGCCAAATAGTACGTCGGGTACATGGCCAGATATGGAGAAAAACTGCACTTTTTATTGGAGTATGACACTTTCTGTGATCGTAGTTGATGCCAAAAGGAAACTTTTTAGTCGGTGAGCCTCTTAGAAATCCGCGGCTAACACCAAAATGGCGGCCATTAACTTTTGACCCCAAACTATGCAAAAATCAAGATGGAGTGTAATTCCATTGCTGCAAAGAAGACCCAAGAAAAAGCCGAAGTAATGTTCATTGAAAATATGATCAAACAATTATATTGTGAAAAAGACGACCTCAGCATGAAGGCCTACAGCATCCACCGAATTTTAACAGAAATATGGCGGTATTGCATGGGATTTTCTATACAGAATTGTTGCAGAAGACATTGAAGAAATAATGACGGGAAAATACAAACGGATAAACAACAAGTTAGACCATTTAATCAAAAAAATAACCATATAGAAGAAATGTTTCTGTCTAACGACATACACCAATTTCAGAAGAAAGTAATTAACTTAACGAACATCCAACTAAATAATGAAGAAAATAAGATTTTAGGCTACGGATTGGAACATAATTTTTACATCAACAAGAAAACAGAAAAGGATCTACTGGCTATGGATATTGAAGCAAGCGTGAGACAACTCAAAAATCTAGACCAGGCCGCCGTGCGCCAAGAAGTCACTAAAAATATCCTACCTAACAGAGTACCGACATGCCAAAGCAGCAAAAGTAGGGGGGTTTGGTCACCGCTGGGTCCGAGCTGACTCAGCGGTTTTTAAAATGCTGAATTGCAGATTTGGAATTGGTAAAAACTGATTTGAATTGAGGAAAAATCTTTCAAGGTACTTTATTTGTCCGTAAGTTTCGAAAGATTAGTTTGGTATTATTTAATAAACAGACAATACAAAGTAAACAAATTATAAACCAAATTTTGTAATAAACTATTATATTGATCCGTAAGTCCCGGCCGCGGTGTCGGAGCAGCGCGGCGCGGCGGCCGGACGGCTACTGCGGCCGACATGTGACACCGCGCGGCTGGTCAGCGCTTCTCACGCCGCGGCCGCGGAGTTCATTCACGGCTCTCGGTCGTTCACATAGATCTCGGATGACCAGCTGGTAATCATTGATGAAGATTGAACATCAGTTGCTCGCTTTGCATCGAAGAGGAAACATTGCTGCTCTAGTCAAGCTAACAAAGTTTATAAACAGTTTTAATAATTGGCATAGTTTCTTCCACAAGCAAAGAGGTAAGACATTCTATCAAAGATTTATTTACAAAAGTAATATTGTTTCAAAGACTTCAAATCATAAAATATCAACTAGTTAAATATTTTCAAATAATGTTTCACTAAACTTTCTTTTAGGGATATTTGTAAAGTCCCACCGTTAGAGTTATTTGTTACATGATTGTAAACTTTTGTATTATGGACATTTAAATTTTATCAGAATGTCTACACTTTGAGATTTACACATTTATTACCTATTTAGGATTAATAGTTTAAAACTTAGGGAGTAACTGGAATATTAAAAATTAATTATATGTCCACTGTAATCAATGGAAATAATTTTTATAAATACATGGCTTCTGATTGGTCGGGCGTGGGCCAATCAGAAGGCGAACCGCGGGGATAAAAGAGGGGTCGTCACAATGAACAGCGCAGTTAACAGCATGCCTTACTAACGGTAGCATTGGGGGTGCTTGGGTACTAACAATTATGAATTAAGTTAGAATTAAGAATTGTCACTAAGTTAGTTATCCAATGAAATGTTTCTATTAAATTAGTTAAAATAATGTATACGTAGAAATAATCTTTAGATTAGTATTAAGTAAACTGTGAACTTAGAATTCTTGTCAATAGTCCAGAGGAACGAAGCCCTAGAGGCGGGTATTGACCAGAGGCTTGCAACAAGATTCTAAGACAAGTATTTAACAATTTGTAAAAGCTTATTATTAAGTGAAGTATTGAACACTTAGAAATCTTGCCAATAGTCCAGAGGAACGAAGCCCTCGAGGCGGGTGTTGACCAGAGGCTTGCAGCAAGATTCTAAGACTAACTATTTTGAAACAATTACTTTCAAAATTAATGTTAAAAATTATTTGATGACTAAATTTTTATAACATAGAATTTTTGCTAACAGTCCAGAGGAACAAAGCCCTTGAGGAGGGTTTTGACCAGAGGCTTGCAGCAAGATTGTTTTATAATTATTCAAAATTCATGTTAAACAATGTGTAAAAAATTATTATAAAGTGGATTATTAACACTTAGAAATCTTGCCAATAGTCCAGAGGAACGAAGCCCTCGAGGCGGGTGTTGACCAGAGGCTTGCAGCAAGATTTTAAGACTAACTATTTTGAAACAATTACTTTAAAAATTAATGTTAAAAACTATTTTATAACTAAATTTTTATGACATAGAATTTTTGCTAGCAGTCCAGAGGAACGAAGCCCTAGAGGCGGGTTTTGACCAGAGGCTTGTAGCAAGATTATCAGACATTTATTTAAAATAATGTTAAACAATTTGTAAAAGATTTTTATTAATTGAAGTATGAACACTTAAACATCTTGCCGATAGTCCAGAGGAACGAAGCCCTCGAGGCGGGTTTTGACCAGAGGCTTGCAGCAAGATTCTAAGACTAACTATTTTGAAACAATTACTTTCAAAATTAATGTAAAAATTATTTGATGACTAAATTTTTATAACATAGAATTTTTGCTAACAGTCCAGAGGAACGAAGCCCTCGAGGTGGGTGTTGACCAGAGGCTTGCAGCAAGATTAGTTTATAATTATTTAAATTTCAAGTTAAACAATGTGTAAAAACTGGATTGTATTAACACTTAGAAATCTTGCTAATAGTCCAGAGGAACGAAGCCCTAGAGGCGGGTGTTGACCAGAGGCTGGCTGCAAGATTCTAAGACTAACTATTTTGAAACAATTACTTTCAAAATTAAACGTTAAAAATAAAAATTATTTAATAACTAAATTTATATGACAGAATTCTTGCTAACAGTCCAGAGGAACGAAGCCCTAGAGGCGGGTGTTGACCAGAGGCTTGCAGCAGAATTCTAAGACAAATTACTTTGAAAAATATTACTTTAAAATTAATGTTTTAAGAAATCAATAACTATTTAATAACTAAATCATAATGATTGAAAAAATTCTTGCCAATAGTCCAGAGGAACGAAGCCCTAGAGGCGGGTTTTGACCAGAGGCTTGCAGCAAGATTATTATATAATTATTTAAAATTCATGTTAAACAATGTGTAAAAGATTATTATACAGTAGATTATTAACACTTAGAAATCTTGCCAATAGTCCAGAGGAACGAAGCCCTCGAGGCGGGTGTTGACCAGAGGCTTGCAGCAAGATTCTAAGACTAACTATTTTGAAACAATTACTTTCAAAATTAATGTTAAAAATTATTTGATGACTAAATTTTTATAACATAGAATTTTTGCTAACAGTCCAGAGGAACAAAGCCCTTGAGGCGGGTTTTGACCAGAGGCTTGCAGCAAGATTGTTTTATAATTATTCAAAATTCATGTTAAACAATGTGTAAAAAATTATTATAAAGTGGATTATTAACACTTAGAAATCTTGCCAATAGTCCAGGGGAACGAAGCCCTCGAGGCGGGTGTTGACCAGAGGCTTGCAGCAAGATTTTAAGACTAACTATTTTGAAACAATTACTTTAAAAATTAATGTTAAAAACTATTTTATAACTAAATTTTTATGACATAGAATTTTTGCTAGCAGTCCAGAGGAACGAAGCCCTAGAGGCGGGTTTTGACCAGAGGCTTGTAGCAAGATTATCAGACATTTATTTAGAATAATGTTAAACAATTTGTAAAAGATTATTATTAAGTGAAGTATGAACACTTAAACATCTTGCCTATAGTCCAGAGGAACGAAGCCCTCGAGGTGGGTGTTGACCAGAGGCTTGCAGCAAGATTATTTTATAATTATTTAACTTTCAAGTTAAACAATGTGTAAAAGATTATTATAAACTGGATTGTATTAACACTTAGAAATCTTGCTAATTGTCCAGAGGAACGAAGCCCTAGAGGCGGGTGTTGACCAGAGGCTTGCAGCAAGATTGTAAGACAAACTATTTTAAACCAATTAATTTCAAAATTAATGTTAAAAAGTAGTTATTTCATAACTAAATTTTTATGAAATTGAGTTCTTACCAAAGTCCAGAGGAACGGTAAGATGTTACAAATAATGTTAAACAATTTGTAAAAGATTATTATTAAGTGAAGTATGAACACTTAAACATCTTGCCTATAGTCCAGAGGAACGAAACCCTAGAGGCGGGTGTTGACCAGAGACTTGCAGCAGGATTCTAAGAAAAAATACTTTAAAAGATTGACTTATAAAATTAATATTTGAAAGATTGTAACTTTTATTTTTATTACTAATGCAAAAGAAAATAAAAAAATTCAATAATTGATTAATCGATGAGTGAACGAAGTGAACGAGTCTATGTATCAGCGGAGTTGAAGATTCGTTGTCCGTCACTGTGTGAGTGTGTGAGTGTGTGTGTACGTAACGCGGTAACTAAAAAAAACGCTACACTAATCAATTCCAAATTTCGCACAAACGTTAAGTATCTCACAGGGAATATGCCATTAAATTATGAAGCATATTGGTTTAGTATTTTTTGAGTAATTTAATATTTTAACTTGCAAAAAATCATCATAAGTTTAACATTGGGCAATAATTTACTTTAGTAAACTACGGGATACAAATAAAGATTGTTTCAAAATAAAAGGAAAATAACAGTGGAATTTAGAAAAAAGGTATTTCACGAAACACTTAAATGACATGCTACATGCCTATCAATTATTAGTTTTTTTAGTCTATGTTAAAATGTTTATTATTGAAAAAAACAATGCCTAGAAATATAAAAATTCAGATAGATCATTTCTGTTTTGTTGCCGCAGTCGAAATAGTTTATATGAATGACGTTAGATGGAACCAACAGAAACACATTGTCATATTCCTTTTACTAACAGGTGATTCCATATATTTAAGAGAAAATATTTATTGATTGTTTCTTTTAGGTAAAATTAATAAAACGTTAAAAAACAATGAGTAAAGATACTATTGCATGTATAAAAGTACATTGATGAAACAAATGTGAATTTTATCCCAGCAAACGCAATTCTTGTATAAAATTGCGATAAAAAATATATTTTTATAGCGCAAATCGTATTAATAACAAACTTATGTACCAAGAAGGATGCATGCGATCAGTTATATTAAGACAAATTAAATATGTATGAAATTGAATTGAGAATGTAGGATGTTGTAGTTGTAGATTTGTAGATTAATGATTTGTTTCCTACATAATTTTACTATACATAATCAAGCACGAAATTCACAATACCCCCGTTGCAGCAGACCTGCATACTCAGCGAATTTCAAATGCAAAACAACGTATTTCAAGCAAACATAGCAAGATTTGACATGTTTTGTTAAGCTCCATAAGAATAACATGGGAAATGAGTATGCAGGTTTGCTGCTACAGGTATATTAAAACTGGATGGTTTTAATTCAATATTTAGTAGATCTAAACTAGAAGAAGCCATTTACCAAGTTTTATCAAGATATGTTGAGAAATAAGCGAGATATAGAATTTTACTTATTTCCCATAAGGTTAACATTGGGACAACGTACTGTGTTTACCACTTTCAATATCTCGGTAACCAATGGGCATAGAGCAGTGATTCAAAATACTAAATTATTTGTTTTTTTGAGCTGAATTCAATGGTGCCCACAAAAATTTGATAAATTTTATTTTTCTATGTAAAAAACTCAAAAAAACCCATTTTTGGGGGGGGTTTATCCCCCTTTACCCCCCCTTCCGGTGGTCCGATCGGGCTGGTTCACGAACTCGTCCAATTGATTACCACTTTACATGTCCGTACCAAATTTCATAAAGATCGGACCATTTTTGCGGCCGCTATCGTGCTAACAGACACATAGATATATATATATATAGATATATATATATATAGATATATATATATATATAGATATATATATATATATAAAAATTCGAACGAATAGTGTTTTTTGCTTCTGGGGGCCCCAAAACGAAAAGTTATAGTGGTCCCGAGCTTAGGTCTTACCATGAGACCTACGGTAATAGCTTCTTCCCTATAGGGGAAATTCGCTAAAAATAATAATTAATTTTGCATATATAGTAGTACAATTAGTTTTATAATAATAAAGTCAGGATAGCCAAATTCAAAAATAAGAGGATTAGGTCGCGGATCCATGGACGGCTCATCATTGGCGCCGTCCTCGTGACCAGTTATTCCGCACCACACAAGCGGATCAAGAACCCGAGCAAGAGCTCTGGGAGCTTCCGTAGGCCAAGGCAAAGAATAAGTAGAAGCTTAATAAAACTTAATAAGGCGGTCCAAAAGGCGAGGATCCAAAAGGATAAAAACCCGGATCTCTGCGCCACTAAAATTGTATATACGAGACTGATTACGAATGGGGTTGTTATCCTTGCTGGACGGAAAATATGCCCCTGGCAGATCCAGGTTTACTGTGGATTTATCCAATGTCAATGACTACTTTATTGTCCCCCACCTCCTGGGTGATGAATATGTCCGTGACTACGCTCAAGGGGTTAGATGGTTCGCTTACATCTTTCTTTAAGTACCCTAAACAGTAACCTGTAGTGATTTTAGAAATTAAACAAATGTAAATGGTATTTTTCCAAAGTAAAATTGTCGCATAATTAAAACAAATGCTGGTTTACACGGTAGAAAAAAAGCAATCAAATCATCATAGCTTGAAGCCCCCCCATGTTCTTTTGCAAGCAACCGCTTTGGTGGGAGGGCGTGGGGGGCGAAGCCCCCCCATGTCCTTTTGCAAACAACTGCTTTGGCGTTTAATTAGTCGCTGATAGGTTTATAGAGCTAGATTTATTTAAATACTATTAGTAAAAAAACATGTGAACCATCGTGGCTTTATAATCATGGACAGTTAAGGGGGGGGGGGGGTTTAACTGCTTTAGCTTGTAATTAGTTGCTGATAGTTTTGTAGAGCTAGGTTCATTTAATACTAATAGAAAAAAACATTTAAACCATCATGGCTTTATAATTATGGGTAGTGGAAAGGGAGGATTTGGGGGGGCGAAGCCCCCCAATGACGCTTTGCAAACAACTGCTTTGGCGTGTAACTGTTTTAAGTCGCTCATAATCTTGTAGAGCTAGATTTACATAGTAAAATTAAGCATTCAAACTAATAAGGCTTCTTAATCATGGGAAGTGTAATGGCGAGGGTGTGGGGGGACGAAGCCCCACCATGTCCTTTTGCCAACAACTGCTTTGGCGGGAGGGCGTGTGGGGCGAAGCTCCCCCATGTCCTTCTACAAACAACTGCTCTCCCGTGTAATTAGTCGCTGATATTTTTTTAGAGGTTAGTTGATTAAATACTATTAGAGGAAAACATTTAAACCATCATGGCCAGTTTAAAGGGGGGTGTGGGGGGCCAAGCCCCCCCATGTCCATTTGCAAACAACTGCAATGGCGCGAAACTGTCTTTAGTCGCTCATAATCTTGTAGAGCTAGATTTACCCAGTAGAAAAAAAGCATTCAAACTATCATTGCTTCTTAATCATGGGCACTGTAAAGGGGGGGTGTGGGGGGGGCCAAGCCCCCCCATGTCCATTTGCAAATAGCTGCTTTGGCGTGTAACTGTTATTAGTCGCTCTTGTAGAGCTATATTTACTCAGTAGGAAAAAAGCATTCAAACTATCATGGCTTTATATCATGGGCAGTGCAAAGGGGTAGGTGTGGAGGGCGAAGCCCCCCAAGTCCTTTTGCAAACACCTGCTTTGGCGGGAGAGCGTGGGGGGCGAAGCTATGTTTATTTAATACTATTAGAAAAAACATTTAAACCATCATGGCTTTATAATTATGCGCAGTGTAAAGAGGGGGATGTTGGGGGGCGAAGCCCCCTCATGTCATTTTGCAAACAACCGCTTTGGCGGGGGGGCGTGGGAGACAAAGCCCCCATGTTCTTTTTACAAACAACTGCTTTGGCGTGTAATTAGTGGCTGATAGGTTTGTAGAGCTAGGTTTATTTAAATAATATTAGTAAAAAAGCATGTAAACCATCATGGCTTTATAATTATGGGCAGCGTAAAGGGGGGGATGTGGGAGGCGAAGCCCCCCCATGTCCTTTTTAAAACAACTGCTTTGGCATGTAATTAGTGGCTGACGGCTTTGTAGAGCTAATACATTTAATACTAATAGAAAAAAAACATTTAAACCATCATGGCTCTATAATCATGGGCAGTGCAAACGGGGGGGTGCGGGGGGCTTCGCCCCCCCAAGTCCTTTTGCAAACAACCGCTTTGGCGGGAGGGCGTGGGGGGTTAAGCTATGTTTATTTAATACTATTAGAAAAAAAGCATTTAAACCATCATGGCTTTATAATTATGGGCGGTGTAAAGAGGGGGGTGTGGGTGGGCGAAGCCCCCCCATGTCCTTTTGCAAACAACCGCTTTGGCGTGAGGGCATGGGGGGCGAAGCCCCCCATATACTTCTTACAAACAACTGCTTTGGCGTGTAATTAGTCGCTGATAGGTTTGTAGAGCTAGGTTTATTTAAATACTACTAGTAAATAAACGGTATCAGGAAACTGACACATACTTTCTCCCTTCAAGTCATTTATAACCAAAAAACATATATAGTGAAATAAAAAAGTTAATAATTAATTATCACACAAATATATACCAAATTTTATCAAAATCGGTTAGTAAATGACGGAGATATCAGTTTTTAAATATTTTCCATAAGAATAACATTGGACAACGTATTGCGTTTACCGCCAAACTAAAATATCAATTATCTCCGCAACCAATTGACGTAAACTAATGATTCAAGACTAGATAACACGTAGCTCGAAATCGAGCAAAAAAAATCATATAGTAGAATCATAAGGAATAAACAGCCTACTTATATACTTTCAAAGTTTAATTAAAGGGTTGAATTCAGTGATAAAGCTATGGTTAAATTACTAAAACTTTTAAAGTTCATTTGATCTATCGCAGGAGTTTCCGGTAAATAATTTTTTGGGATACACCTGCATTTTCCCATGTTCTCTTGCGTTAAAACGTAATTTAAATAATGGCAAAAGATCGAGCTCTGCTTATAGCAACATGTAGCTGACCGAGAGCTAACACTGGCGCCGTGAGCAATGACCTTTGTTTAGGGACTGCCCCTGCACCTCATTTATTTATTATTATCGTCAAAACAGAAATTATAGGGAACGGCTCCTCTCCTTTGTGGCAACAACACGAAAATGACACAATATCTCTACCAGTTTTTTCATTCATGAAATGCAACCCACCGCGATGAAAACATTTTAAGGTCATTAGTCTGACGTTGAAAGTAGCATCAAATTAAATGTTAAATCGGGAGGGTGATGCTAGCAGTAACGATCGTGTTCTCTCCGACTCCTCCGACCGGTCAATGTCCGTCTTCCCATCAATGGCATTATAAATGCACAATATCCAAAAATAAATCGGCTCAAGTTTAAAACTTTAAAAAACACTGTGCTGGAATGTATTGAGATATCGTAAACTACATTGTAAAACTAGTAACTGATGCAATGTTTATCCCTCTGAAAACACTTCAAAACATGACCTAAACTAAGTAATTTTTTTTAAAGAAAACTGTTGAAAACAATTTGTTTTCATGTTCTATAAGCCAAAGCAGCTGTGAAAATAAAAACCGCTCTTTTCAAAAAGTCAATTATAAGTGCTGCAATCTTTGGTTTACCTGAAGAACTATTTCAGAGCTTGACCATATGTTCAGATTGTAAACAAAGTGAACTTAACTTGCTCAAATGTCGATGAATAGCGCCACTGTTCCGAAACTTCAGCCCTTTACTGTACTTTAGTTACGCCCCTTTTTAAAATTCTGAGACTTGTTGACAAATCTACATAAAATTCCCTTTAATTTGACACCTCAAACGTTAAAATCCGCCCAGCCGTTATTGCGGTTGGACCGTGAAAAGAAAACCGCTTGGGTATTAATATATAGATACTGGATTATTTAGTTTTTCAAGTCGAATTTAATGGTTACAAGTATATTTTCTTTAGAGGTTACAGAATTCGTGAAATTTGAAAAATATGAGTTTTTTAAAACTTAAACCCCTATAACTTCTGAACCTGAATTTTTACAGGCATGCGGGTGGTGTCACTTTGTTTGTCATCTCAAGCACTAAAAACCATGACATTTTTATCAAAATCGTTAGAGCCGTTTTTTGGATTCAGGGAGCACTAAAACGAATATATCCACTAACAACTCAAATTCGAAAATTTTAACGAAAACAATACTTTCTCCATATACTATGTATAGGGGGGAGAAAGTAAAAAGCATGTAAACCATCATGGGCTTATAATTATGGGCAGTCTAAAGGTTGGGTGTTGGGGGGCGAAGCCCCCCCATGTCCTTTTTTAAAACAACTGCTTTGGCGTGTAATTAGTTTCTGATAGTTGTGTAGAGCTAGGTTCATTTAATACTAATAGAAAAAAACATTTAAACCATCATGGCTTTATAATCATGGGCAGTGCAAAGGGGAGGTGTGGGGGGGCGAAGCCCCCCCATGTCTCTTTGCAAATAAGTGCTTTGGCGTGTAACAGTTATTGGTTTCTCATAATCTTGTAGAGCTAGATTTACACAGTAAAAAAAGCATTCAAACTATCATGGCTTCTTAATCAGTGGGCAGTGTAAAGGGAAAAGTGTTGGGGGGCGAAGCCCCCCATGTCCTTTGGCAAACAACAGCTTTGGCGGGAGGGCGTGGGAGGCGAAGCCCCTCCATGTTCTTTTTAAAACACTGCTTTGGCGTGTAATTAATTGCTGATAGTTTTGTAGAGCTAAGTTCATTGATTAATACTATCAGAAAAAACATTAAACCATCATGGTTTTATAAACATGGGCAGTGTAAAGGAGAGTTGTGGGGGGGCGAAGCCCCCATGTCCCTTTGCAAACATCTGCTTTGGCGTGTAACTCTTATTAGTCGCTCATAATCTTGTAGAGCTAGATTTACACAGTAAAAAAAGCATTAAAACTATCATGGATTCATAATGTTGGGCAGTGTAAAGGCGAAGGTGTGGGGGGGCGAAGCCTCCATGTCCTTTTACATCCTACTGCTTTGCGGGAGGGCGTGGGGAGCGAAGCCCCCCCATGTCCTTTTACAAACAACTGCTCTGCCGTGTAATTAGTCGCTTGTAGAACCATCGATAGTTTTGTAGAGCTAAGTCAATTTTATACTATTAGAAAAAAACATTTAAACCATCTTGGCTTTATAATTATGGGCAGTGTAAAGAGGGGGGTGTGGGGGGCGAAGCCCCCCCATGTCCTTTTGCAAACAACTGCTTTGGCGGGAGGGTGTGGGGTCGAAGCCCCCATGTTCTTTTTGCAAACAACTGGTTTGGCTTGTAATTAGTCGCTGATAGTTTTGTATTGCTAGGTTTATTTAATACTATTAGAGAAAAAGCATGTAAACCATCATAGCAGCTTAAAGGGGGTGTGGGGGGGGCGAAGCCCCCCCATGGCCTTTTTGAAACAACTGCTTTGGCCTGTAACTGTTTTTAGTCGCTCATAGTTATTTCGAGCTAGGTTTACTCAATACTAATAAAAAAGCATCCATACCATCTTGGCATGTGGGGGGTGCATACAAAAGTTTTGGCGTGTAACTGCTATTAGACGCTCATAGCCTTGAAGAGCAAGGTTTACTCAATATACTATTTTAAAAAAACACTCAAATCGTTATGGCACGTCAATCATGGGTGTCGTAAATGGGGGGTGCGGGGGCCAGGCCCCCCATTTCCTTTGGCAAACATAATTTATTAGTGGTTCATAGTTTTGTAGAGCTAGGTTTACACAGTAAAAAAAAGCATTCAAACCGTCATAGCTTTTTAATCACGGGCAGTGTAAAAGGGGTGGTGTCTGGCCGGGGGGGGGGGGGGGGCGAAGCCCTCTCATGTCCTTTGGCAAACTTAATTTATTCGTCGCTAGTTTTGTAGAGCTAGGTTTGCACAATTCTAATAGGAAAAACATTTAAACCATCATGGCTTGTTGAACATTTCGTCAGCTGTTCAACAACAAAACACAAAAAACATTTTGTCGCCTCAGTGTGTGGTCGGCCTAATTTTGTCATTTATTTTAGAACTTTTGAAACAATACAAACACACGTTGCTCGTAAATTGACAAAATAATGCTTTGGTAATATCTGAGTTCACTCATCCCATTACGCGCAGAATAAGCGTACTCCTAGTAACTGAAAAACAAAATGTTCATGACAATTAAGCAAGATATAAATTTTATCATTGTTAAAATCCCAACGTAATGAAGCCTTTTGATCTGATTTATTGTTTAAAGTAAAAAGAAAATCAGCCTAACTAATTGCTTGTTTCATAACAATGGTTTACACTCACATACCAATATGAGATTTTCTTAAAATTACAAATAATAATATTACAAACCAGAAAGAAAAGAGGAAAAACCTGTTCAGTACTTTAGCAGGAAGCTGAAACCTACACAAAAATCATTAACTGTCAGCGAAAAGGAATTTTTTGGACTTGTAACTGCGCTTTGCAAATGGCGCAAGTTTTATCTAGGTAGAAAATTTCATGTTTACACAGATCATTCAGCCCTACAATTTTATCAGAACGTCAAAGGTTCTTCAAGCAGGTTAACAAGATTAGCGTTGCATATAGTTGATTATGATATCGAAATACACTATAAAGCGGGAAAATCTTTGAGTCTACCATATTACCTTTCTAGGAATCCAGTGTCATCTAGAGAAGATCACAAATTGAACGATATTGATTTAGACAAAAAAAACACAAAAAACGAACCGAGAAAAAACCAGAAGAAAATAGAGAAAAAAGAGAAACCAGAAGAAGAAAAAAAAGAGAAAATTAGAAGCAAATTAAAGAGTGAGTAAGCGAGTGGAGTGAGTTTTTAGAAGAAAATTAAAAGAATATTATTTAAATAAATTTTATTAACAATTTAAATGATGCTCTGGTAGGTTAAATTATTGTTATTTATTTATAAGAATCTTGTATATATCTACTCGAAAAATGTAATTACTTCGGTATATATTATTGTGGCGTGTTCCACTGTAAAATGCATTGAGAACGAATAAAATGAGTTTGAGTGTGAGTTATTAAACAGTATACAATTTATTGATATTGAAGTCCCCAAAAAAGAAGTCTTGGGTTGGGTGAGAAACAAGGGGTTCCTGGGTGTTGGAAAACCACCTTCAAAATTGATTATCATAGAGAAGGTGATCTAGTGCTACTCCCATTTAAAGATGAAGCAGTTGACTTCTGTAAGCGGCTAAAATAGAAGTATCCAAAACAAACACAAAACAAAACCACAAGAGACTCGTGGAGAACAATTTGTTAGAGAACATCCCTTCAGAACTTTGGACTCTCTTATCGTGTGGCCACCACACGCACTCACACTCAGTCCACTGCCGGCCATCATGGCGACCTCATCAGCATTAAGCTACCCGCTTTATTTCTAATTTTAAATTGTAAAAGTTCTTTTTGCTTCGGCCAAACTCTTATTAAACTCAATAAGGATCTTTCGTTTTCTTATTATTGAGAGGATACGTTTAATTTCAATCACTACAAACTTTTAAAAGTGACAGTGACAAAGTAAATAAAATTGGACAAGACGCTTCCACGTCGGCCTACAACTCGCAACAACAGGTGGGGTACCCCAGCCAGCCAGACGTCAGTCAACGCTTCCTACAATCAAAAGAAGGTCGGTGAAAAAAATTATTTTATCCTCTCAAAACTTTAAAATCAGTGACAAAAATACATCAAATAATAAGATTTTATAATATCACCAACGAACTATTTTTCTCATATCAATCATCATTTCACAATTAACACACAATTCACTCTTTCATAATAAACTTAACTGATCATAAAAAGGGGGTAGGTATAAGAGAGTAATTGTGGACGAAGCTCTGATGTTACATTCAGGGGAGATTCCTTTTGCTCTGCACTAGCTGAAGCTCCGAAAGCTTTATTGATTGGTGATAAAAACCAAATAACCTATTTCAACAAGACCTTCACTAAATTATTTTAGGTTCAAAAATAAATTTTATGAACAAAATGATGGATTAGCGATGGGAAGCCCGCTCTCAGCCATATTATCAGAAGTGTTTTACATCAAGAAGAAAATATTTTGGGAAAATTGAGAGAAGATCATGAAATACTATTATATTGCAGATAAGTGGACGATATTTTAATTATATTCAATGAAACCGAAGAAAATGAAGCAGATAAAACGATGAAGATCTTCAATGACCACCACCCAAAACTTGCATTCAATAAGGAATTTGAAGAAAACAACAAAATAGATTTCCTGGACCTTACATTGAGAAGAAAACAAGATAAGATCGAATTCGAAATTTACAGAAAACCTACCAAGCAAGTATAAAGTTTGGTCACCATTTCAAGCAATGTATAAAGTATGTACATATGTTTTGATAAATAAATATTCTCCAGCTAAAAAGATGTGACGTCTGCCGAGAGTACCGTCAACTGATGTCCGATTACAAGGTGTCCAGGTAAGAGGGAGTCTACTATATAGCATTGGTCTATTGTATCAAGCAATGTATAAAGTATGTATCGGGTCAATGTGCTGTGGTTATAACAACGATATCAAGGTAACCAATGGACATTGAGCAATTTATTCTAGATACTTAGTATTTTTAAGCTGAATTTGAAATAAAAATTTGATTATTTTGATTTTTATGTAAAAATTAAAAAAAAACTTTAGGGTCTATCGAAAAACTATAATTCTAGCCCTAATCGCAATCAACTTTGATCAATTTACGGAACTTATTATTATAAGAGGACCTCAGCTGACAAATTCCCAAAGGTAGGATGCAAGTCTCGAGGGCCAACCCACAGTCTATCACACTCCACAAAATATGATTTGGAGGGCTGTTTATTCTTGGGTAGCAGGAGCAGCCGTTGTCTGGAGTATGGGAAGGTTCTGGGAGGCATTGGCGTGATGGTGAAATTTCCACCATCACGCCATGTTAGCCTACGCAATAAATTTGTTAATGGCAAAATAAATTATTATTATTATTATTATTATTTATTCTATATATAATTATTATAGAGTTATTTGAACTATTCATCCATTTGAGAACATAAAGGGGAAAAATCAATGAATCATAGCTGCAGCTCAAATAGGTCCTACAAGTAAACTTTGCCCCCAGTTCTAAAGCATGTCAGATCATTGCATTATTCTGTCTTATCAGGATCTCCATATCACAAACCTGTCTGGCCCACGTTGGACAATCATGGGTGGGATGATGGGATTTTTGCGTGCGGCGAAGACCAGTAAGTTTTATTTTTTAATAATATTACTACTGTCCAGAATTGATTTATTTAAAATATTTTTTATTAGTGTTTGAAAGGACTACTTACTTTATTATTTCAGTAAATAGTTATGTTACAGAATTCTATCAGGTTATTCTGTCTTATCAGGATCTCCATATCACAAACCTGTCTGGCCCACGTTGGACAATCATGGGTGGGATGATGGGATTTTTGCGTGCGGCGAAGACCAGTAAGTTTTATTTTTTAATAATATTACTACTGTCCAGAATTGATTTATTTAAAATATTTTTTATTAGTGTTTGAAAGGACTACTTACTTTATTATTTCAGTAAATAGTTATGTTACAGAATTCTTGAACTATTTTATTATTCATATGGTTAGTTTTTTCAGGAAAGGCTCTAGGCCAGGATTAGGAAAAAAACACCCAGTCTTAATATACCTGTAGCAGCAAACCTGCATACTCATTCCCCATGTTATTCTTATGGAGCTTACCAAAACATATCAAATCTCGCTATGTTGGATTGAAATATGTTGTTTTTTTTCATTCATTTTTTTCATTTTTAGGTGTCTCTGGACAAGTTGAGGAAATGCCTGTGCCTGCTGCCCCAAGAATAGAATCTACTTTTATTCATTGTGAATCAGGTCAGTAATTTTTATAGGGTTTTATTTTCAGTATTTGCTGAACCAAATACTGCTGTTAGCTGGAGATAGCAGCTTGTTTTCTAATCAGTTGCTGTAATTTTCAGCCAAATAGGTATTTCTTGTTTAAATATTGGTTCAACTGAATAGTAAAACCTGCATATTAAGATTTTGTTTTTAACTTGCATAAAAGAGTTGTTTTAGCGAATTTCCCCTATAGGGAATTAGCGAATTTCCCGAATCTTATTTCGAAACTCCAAAATTATTAAATCTTTGTTCAAATCAAAACGATGCAGATCATTGCATTATTCTGTCTTATCAGGATCTCCATATCACAAACCTGTCTGGCCCACGTTGGACAATCATGGGTGGGATGATGGGATTTTTGCGTGCGGCGAAGACCAGTAAGTTTTATTTTTTAATAATATTACTACTTTCCAGAATTGATTTATTTAAAATATTTTTTATTAGTGTTTGAAAGGACTACTTACTTTATTATTTCAGTAAATAGCAAATTTCCCGAATCTTATTTCGAAACTCCAAAATTATTAAATCTTCGTTCAAATCAAAACGATGCAGATCATTGCATTATTCTGTCTTATCAGGATCTCCATATCACAAACCTGTCTGGCCCACGTTGGACAATCATGGGTGGGATGATGGGATTTTTGCGTGCGGCGAAGACCAGTAAATTTTATTTTTTAATAATATTACTACTGTCCAGAATTGATTTATTTAAAATATTTTTTATTAGTGTTTGAAAGGACTACTTACTTTATTATTTCAGTAAATAGTTATGTTACAGAATTTTATCAGGTTATTCTGTCTTATCAGGATCTCCATATCACAAACCTGTCTGGCCCACGTTGGACAATCATGGGTGGGATGATGGGATTTTTGCGTGCGGCGAAGACCAGTAAGTTTTATTTTTTAATAATATTACTACTGTCCAGAATTGATTTATTTAAAATATTTTTTATTAGTGTTTGAAAGGACTACTTACTTTATTATTTCAGTAAATAGTTATGTTACAGAATTCTATCAGGTTATTCTGTCTTATCAGGATCTCCATATCACAAACCTGTCTGGCCCACGTTGGACAATCATGGGTGGGATGATGGGATTTTTGCGTGCGGCGAAGACCAGTAAATTTTATTTTTTAATAATATTACTACTGTCCAGAATTGATTTATTTAAAATATTTTTTATTAGTGTTTGAAAGGACTACTTACTTTATTATTTCAGTAAATAGTTATGTTACAGAATTTTATCAGGTTATTCTGTCTTATCAGGATGTCCATATCACAAACCTGTCTGGCCCACGTTGGACAATCATGGGTGGGATGATGGGACTTTTGCGTGCGGCGAAGACGAGTAAGTTTTATTCTTTAATAATATCACTACTGTCCAGAATTGATTTATTTAAAATATTTTTTATTAGTGTTTGAAAGGACTTCTTACTTTATTATTTCAGTAAATAGTTATGTTACAGAATTCTATCAGGTTATTCTGTCTTATCAGGATCTCCATATCACAAACCTGTCTGGCCCACGTTGGACAATCATGGGTGGGATGATGGGATTTTTGCGTGCGGCGAAGACCAGTAAGTTTTATTTTTTAATAATATTACTACTGTCCAGAATTGATTTATTTAAAATATTTTTTATTGGTGTTTGAAAGGACTACTTACTTTATTATTTCAGTAAATAGCGAATTTCCCGAATCTTATTTCGAAACTCCAAAATTATTAAATTTTCGTTCAAATCAAAACGATGCAGATCATTGCATTATTTTGACTTATCAGGATGTCCATATCACAAACCTGTCTGGCCCACGTTGGACAATCATGGGTGGGATGATGGGATTTTTGCGTGCGGCGAAGACCAGTAAGTTTTTTTTTTAATAATATTACTACTGTCCAGAATTGATTTATTTAAAATATTTTTTATTAGTGTTTGAAAGGACTACTTACTTTATTATTTCAGTAAATAGTTATGTTACAGAATTCTATCAGGTTATTCTGTCTTATCAGGATCTCCATATCACAAACCTGTCTGGCCCACGTTGGACAATCATGGGTGGGATGATGGGATTTTTGCATGCGGCGAAGACCAGTAAGTTTTATTTTTTAATAATATTACTACTGTCCAGAATTAATTTATTTAAAATATTTTTTATTAGTGTTTGAAAGGACTACTTACTTTATTATTTCAGTAAATAGTTATGTTACAGAATTCTAGAACTATTTTATTATTCATATGGTTAGTTTTTTCAGGAAAGGCTCTAGGCCAGGATTAAGAAAAAAACCACCCAGTCTTAATATACCTGTAGCAGCAAACCTGCATACTCATTCCCCATGTTATTCTTATGGAGCTTACCAAAACATATCAAACCTCGCTATGTTGGATTGAAATATGTTGTTTATTTTTCATTCATTTTTTTCATTTTTAGGTGTCTCTGGACAAGTTGAGGAAATGCCTGTGCCTGCTGCCCCAAGAATAGAATCTACTTTTATTCATTGTGAATCAGGTCAGTAATTTTTATAAGGTTTTATTTTCAGTATTTGCTGAACCAAATACTGCTAATAGCTGGAGATAGCAGCTTGTTTTCTAATCAGTTGCTGTAATTTTCAGCCAAATAGGTATTTCTTGTTTAAATATTGGTTCAACTGAATAGTAAAACCTGCATATTAAGATTTTGTTTTTAACTTGCATAAAAGAGTTGTTTTAGCGAATTTCCCCTATAGGGAATTAGCGAATTTCCCCTATAGGGAAGAAGCTATTACCGTAGGTCTCATGGTAAGACCTAAGCCCGAGACTATGATAACTTTTTGTTTTGGGGCCACCAGAAGCAAAAAACACTGTTCGTTCGAATATATATATATATATATATTTGTCTGTTAGCACGATAGCGGCCGTAAAAATGGTCCAATCTTAATGAAAATTGGTATACGTGTAAATTGGTAATCACTACTGTCCAGAATTGATTTATTTAAAATATTTTTTATTAGTGTTTGAAAGGACTACTTACTTTATTATTTCAGTAAATAGTTATGTTACAGAATTTTATCAGGTTATTCTGTCTTATCAGGATGTCCATATCACAAACCTGTCTGGCCCACGTTGGACAATCATGGGTGGGATGATGGGACTTTTGCGTGCGGCGAAGACGAGTAAGTTTTATTTTTTAATAATATTACTACTGTCCAGAATTGATTTATTTAAAATATTTTTTATTAGTGTTTGAAAGGACTTCTTACTTTATTATTTCAGTAAATAGTTATGTTACAGAATTCTATCAGGTTATTCTGTCTTATCAGGATCTCCATATCACAAACCTGTCTGGCCCACGTTGGACAATCATGGGTGGGATGATGGGATTTTTGCGTGCGGCGAAGACCAGTAAGTTTTATTTTTTAATAATATTACTACTGTCCAGAATTGATTTATTTAAAATATTTTTTATTAGTGTTTGAAAGGACTACTTACTTTATTATTTCAGTAAATAGCGAATTTCCCGAATCTTATTTCGAAACTCCAAAATTATTAAATCTTCGTTCAAATCAAAACGATGCAGATCATTGCATTATTCTGACTTATCAGGATCTCCATATCACAAACCTGTCTGGCCCACGTTGGACAATCATGGGTGGGATGATGGGATTTTTGCGTGCGGCGAAGACCAGTAAGTTTTATTTTTTATTAATATTACTACTGTCCAGAATTGATTTATTTAAAATATTTTTTATTAGTGTTTGAAAGGACTACTTACTTTATTATTTCAGTAAATAGTTATGTTACAGAATTCTATCAGGTTATTCTGACTTATCAGGATCTCCATATCACAAACCTGTCTGGCCCACGTTGGACAATCATGGGTGGGATGATGGGACTTTTGCGTGCGGCGAAGACCAGTAAGTTTTATTTTTTAATAATATTACTACTGTCCAGAATTGATTTATTTAAAATATTTTTTATTAGTGTTTGAAAGGACTTCTTACTTTATTATTTCAGTAAATAGTTATGTTACAGAATTCTATCAGGTTATTCTGTCTTATCAGGATCTCCATATCACAAACCTGTCTGGCCCACGTTGGACAATCATGGGTGGGATGATGGGATTTTTGCGTGCGGCGAAGACCAGTAAGTTTTATTTTTTAATAATATTACTACTGTCCAGAATTGATTTATTTAAAATATTTTTTATTAGTGTTTGAAAGGACTACTTACTTTATTATTTCAGTAAATAGTTATGTTACAGAATTCTAGAACTATTTTATTATTCATATGGTTAGTTTTTTCAGGAAAGGCTCTAGGCCAGGATTAGGAAAAAACCACCCAGTCTTAGTATGCCTGTAGCAGCAAACCTGCATACTCATTCCCCATGTTATTCTTATGGAGCTTACCAAAACATATCAAATCTCGCTATGTTGGATTGAAATATGTTGTTTTTTTTCATTCATTTTTTCATTTTTAGGTGTCTCTGGACAAGTTGAGGAAATGCCTGTGCCTGCTGCCCCAAGAATAGAATCTACTTTTATTCATTGTGAATCAGGTCAGTAATTTTTATAAGGTTTTATTTTCAGTATTTGCTGAACCAAATACTGCTGTTAGCTGGAGATAGCAGCTTGTTTTCTAATCAGTTGCTGTAATTTTCAGCCAAATAGGTATTTCTTGTTTAAATATTGGTTCAACTGAATAGTAAAACCTGCATATTAAGATTTTGTTTTTAACCCTTTGACGTAACAATTTTTTTTATATTTCTCAATTTTTAATTGTAATATTTTTATTTTGTCTGTATTTTGTCTAATATTTCGATTATGACCTTTCTGATTGTCAATATGTATTGACAATATGCTAAATTAATTTATAAAAAATAAAAAACGTGTCCTCCTCCTCTATACAAGGGTAAAATGAAGCAAAACAGGTGTCCACTGCAATCCCTATTAAACCTAAAAATGCCGTCAACTTCCACCCAAGCCGGTCACCGTTTATTTTAGGTGGGCCCTCCCACCAGCTTTACCACACATTTGAAAGCCTAATAGGGATTGCTCATGGAGCGGGAATTGAACCCGCGCCGCGGCGTATGTCCTAATCATTGGCTCGTCAGTCAATGATTTAGACCACACGACCGCGAAGTACCATCAGACCAGTGCTCGTTTGAGTCTTAAAGCCTACGGCTCTGGCGGCGATTCATTGAACCGCTTGAGCAACCGGCCTGTTGCTCAAGGATGGTTTTCCAGGATTAGGAAAAAACCACCCAGTCTTAATATGCCTGTAGCAGCAAACCTGCATACTCATTCCCCATGTTATTCTTATGGAGCTTACCAAAACATATCAAATCTCGCTATGTTGGATTGAAATATGTTGTTTTTTTCATTCATTTTTTCATTTTTAGGTGTCTCTGGACAAGTTGAGGAAATGCCTGTGCCTGCTGCCCCAAGAATAGAATCTACTTTTATTCATTGTGAATCAGGTCAGTAATTTTTATAAGGTTTTATTTTCAGTATTTGCTGAACCAAATACTGCTGTTAGCTGGAGATAGCAGCTTGTTTTCTAATCAGTTGCTGTAATTTTCAGCCAAATAGGTATTTCTTGTTTAAATATTGGTTCAACTGAATAGTAAAACCTGCATATTAAGATTTTGTTTTTAACCCTTTGACGTAACAATTTTTTTTATATTTCTCAATTTTTAATTGTAATATTTTTATTTTGTCTGTATTTTGTCTAATATTTCGATTATGACCTTTCTGATTGTCAATATGTATTGACAATATGCTAAATTAATTTATAAAAAATAAAAAAACGTGTCCTCCTCCTCTATACAAGGGTAAAATGAAGCAAAACAGGTGTCCACTGCAATCCCTATTAAACCTACAAATGCCGTCAACTTCCACCCAAGCCGGTCACCGTTTATTTTAGGTGGGCCCTCCCACCAGCTTTACCACACATTTGAAAGCCTAATAGGGATTGCTCATGGAGCGGGAATTGAACCCGCGCCGCGGCGTATGTCCTAATCATTGGCTCGTCAGTCAATGATTTAGACCACACGACCGCGAAGTACCATCAGACCAGTGCTCGTTTGAGTCTTAAAGCCTACGGCTCTGGCGGCGATTCATTGAACCGCTTGAGCAACCGGCCTGGTGGCAAATCATTGAACTACTAGACCAAGCCGTCGGTAACAGCACGAGACAGTCCCATCGCAGCGCTACGAGATAGTCTCGTATGTCTACGCCAATGGGTTAACTTGCATAAAAGAGTTGTTTTAGCGAATTTCCCCTATAGGGAATTAGCGAATTTCCCCTATAGGGAAGAAGCTATTACCGTAGGTCTCATGGTAAGACCTAAGCCCGAGACTATGATAACTTTTTGTTTTGGGGCCACCAGAAACACTGTTCGTTCGAATTTATATATATATATATATTTGTCTGTTAGCACGATAGCGGCCGTAAAAATGGTCCAATCTTAATGAAAATTGGTATTCGTGTAAATTGGTAATCACTCGGACGAATTCGTCAACCAGCCCGATCGGACCACCGGAAGGGGGGGGTAAAGGGGGATAAACCCCCCCAAAAATGGGTTTTTTGAGTTTTTTGCATAGAAAAATCAAATTTATCGAATTTTTGTTGGCACCATTGAATTCAGCTCAAAAGAACAAACAATTTAGTATTTTGGTAAACACAGTACGTTGTCCCAATGTTAACCTTATGAGAAATAAGTAAAATTCTATATCTTGGTTATTTCTCAACATATCTTGATAAAGTTTGGTAAGTAGCTTCTTCTAGTTCAGATCTACTAAATAATGAATTAAAACCACCCAGTCTTAATATACCTGTAGCAGCAAACCTGCATACTCATTCCCCATGTTATTCTTATGGATTAATTATTAAATCTTCGTTCAAATCAAAACGATGCAGATCATTGCATTATTCTGACTTATCAGGATCTCCATATCACAAACCTGTCTGGCCCACGTTGGACAATCATGGGTGGGATGATGGGATTTTTGCGTGCGGCGAAGACCAGTAAGTTTTATTTTTTATTAATATTACTACTGTCCAGAATTGATTTATTTAAAATATTTTTTATTAGTGTTTGAAAGGACTACTTACTTTATTATTTCAGTAAATAGTTATGTTACAGAATTCTATCAGGTTATTCTGACTTATCAGGATCTCCATATCACAAACCTGTCTGGCCCACGTTGGACAATCATGGGTGGGATGATGGGACTTTTGCGTGCGGCGAAGACCAGTAAGTTTTATTTTTTAATAATATTACTACTGTCCAGAATTGATTTATTTAAAATATTTTTTATTAGTGTTTGAAAGGACTTCTTACTTTATTATTTCAGTAAATAGTTATGTTACAGAATTCTATCAGGTTATTCTGTCTTATCAGGATCTCCATATCACAAACCTGTCTGGCCCACGTTGGACAATCATGGGTGGGATGATGGGATTTTTGCGTGCGGCGAAGACCAGTAAGTTTTATTTTTTAATAATATTACTACTGTCCAGAATTGATTTATTTAAAATATTTTTTATTAGTGTTTGAAAGGACTACTTACTTTATTATTTCAGTAAATAGTTATGTTACAGAATTCTAGAACTATTTTATTATTCATATGGTTAGTTTTTTCAGGAAAGGCTCTAGGCCAGGATTAGGAAAAACCACCCAGTCTTAGTATGCCTGTAGCAGCAAACCTGCATACTCATTCCCCATGTTATTCTTATGGAGCTTACCAAAACATATCAAATCTCGCTATGTTGGATTGAAATATGTTGTTTTTTTTCATTCATTTTTTCATTTTTAGGTGTCTCTGGACAAGTTGAGGAAATGCCTGTGCCTGCTGCCCCAAGAATAGAATCTACTTTTATTCATTGTGAATCAGGTCAGTAATTTTTATAAGGTTTTATTTTCAGTATTTGCTGAACCAAATACTGCTGTTAGCTGGAGATAGCAGCTTGTTTTCTAATCAGTTGCTGTAATTTTCAGCCAAATAGGTATTTCTTGTTTAAATATTGGTTCAACTGAATAGTAAAACCTGCATATTAAGATTTTGTTTTTAACCCTTTGACGTAACAATTTTTTTTATATTTCTCAATTTTTAATTGTAATATTTTTATTTTGTCTGTATTTTGTCTAATATTTCGATTATGACCTTTCTGATTGTCAATATGTATTGACAATATGCTAAATTAATTTATAAAAAATAAAAAACGTGTCCTCCTCCTCTATACAAGGGTAAAATGAAGCAAAACAGGTGTCCACTGCAATCCCTATTAAACCTAAAAATGCCGTCAACTTCCACCCAAGCCGGTCACCGTTTATTTTAGGTGGGCCCTCCCACCAGCTTTACCACACATTTGAAAGCCTAATAGGGATTGCTCATGGAGCGGGAATTGAACCCGCGCCGCGGCGTATGTCCTAATCATTGGCTCGTCAGTCAATGATTTAGACCACACGACCGCGAAGTACCATCAGACCAGTGCTCGTTTGAGTCTTAAAGCCTACGGCTCTGGCGGCGATTCATTGAACCGCTTGAGCAACCGGCCTGTTGCTCAAGGATGGTTTTCCAGGATTAGGAAAAAACCACCCAGTCTTAATATGCCTGTAGCAGCAAACCTGCATACTCATTCCCCATGTTATTCTTATGGAGCTTACCAAAACATATCAAATCTCGCTATGTTGGATTGAAATATGTTGTTTTTTTCATTCATTTTTTCATTTTTAGGTGTCTCTGGACAAGTTGAGGAAATGCCTGTGCCTGCTGCCCCAAGAATAGAATCTACTTTTATTCATTGTGAATCAGGTCAGTAATTTTTATAAGGTTTTATTTTCAGTATTTGCTGAACCAAATACTGCTGTTAGCTGGAGATAGCAGCTTGTTTTCTAATCAGTTGCTGTAATTTTCAGCCAAATAGGTATTTCTTGTTTAAATATTGGTTCAACTGAATAGTAAAACCTGCATATTAAGATTTTGTTTTTAACCCTTTGACGTAACAATTTTTTTTATATTTCTCAATTTTTAATTGTAATATTTTTATTTTGTCTGTATTTTGTCTAATATTTCGATTATGACCTTTCTGATTGTCAATATGTATTGACAATATGCTAAATTAATTTATAAAAAATAAAAAACGTGTCCTCCTCCTCTATACAAGGGTAAAATGAAGCAAAACAGGTGTCCACTGCAATCCCTATTAAACCTACAAATGCCGTCAACTTCCACCCAAGCCGGTCACCGTTTATTTTAGGTGGGCCCTCCCACCAGCTTTACCACACATTTGAAAGCCTAATAGGGATTGCTCATGGAGCGGGAATTGAACCCGCGCCGCGGCGTATGTCCTAATCATTGGCTCGTCAGTCAATGATTTAGACCACACGACCGCGAAGTACCATCAGACCAGTGCTCGTTTGAGTCTTAAAGCCTACGGCTCTGGCGGCGATTCATTGAACCGCTTGAGCAACCGGCCTGGTGGCAAATCATTGAACTACTAGACCAAGCCGTCGGTAACAGCACGAGACAGTCCCATCGCAGCGCTACGAGATAGTCTCGTATGTCTACGCCAATGGGTTCACTTGCATAAAAGAGTTGTTTTAGCGAATTTCCCCTATAGGGAATTAGCGAATTTCCCCTATAGGGAAGAAGCTATTACCGTAGGTCTCATGGTAAGACCTAAGCCCGAGACTATGATAACTTTTTGTTTTGGGGCCACCAGAAGCAAAAAACACTGTTCGTTCGAATTTATATATATATATATATTTGTCTGTTAGCACGATAGCGGCCGTAAAAATGGTCCAATCTTAATGAAAATTGGTATTCGTGTAAATTGGTAATCACTCGGACGAATTCGTCAACCAGCCCGATCGGACCACCGGAAGGGGGGGGTAAAGGGGGATAAACCCCCCCAAAAATGGGTTTTTTGAGTTTTTTGCATAGAAAAATCAAATTTATCGAATTTTTGTTGGCACCATTGAATTCAGCTCAAAAGAACAAACAATTTAGTATTTTGGTAAACACAGTACGTTGTCCCAATGTTAACCTTATGAGAAATAAGTAAAATTCTATATCTTGGTTATTTCTCAACATATCTTGATAAAGTTTGGTAAGTAGCTTCTTCTAGTTCAGATCTACTAAATAATGAATTAAAACCACCCAGTCTTAATATACCTGTAGCAGCAAACCTGCATACTCATTCCCCATGTTATTCTTATGGAGCTAACCAAAACATATCAAATCTCGCTGTTGGATTGAAATATGTTGTTTTGCATTTGAAATTCGCTGAGTATGCAGTCTGCTGCAACGGGGGTATTTTCTTATTTATAGTGGTACTGTATCGTCGATTCTCGTTTGTACAATTTGGGTCCCCAGCAGATAATTAACCTGATTCGTAAGAAGTAAATTTATTTATTATTTTAGCGTTTAGATTAATAATTAATTTTTCAATTTTAGGTGCCTCTGGACAAGCTGCCAAAACGCCTATGCCTTCCCCAAGAAGATACGTTTCTTTTATTGTTTGTGAATCAGGTCAGTCATTTTTATAATGTTCGTATTTTCAATATTTCTGGGGTACTACGATCACAGAAAGTGTCATACTCCAATCAAAAAGTGCAGTTTTTCTCCATATCTGGCCATGTACCCGACGTACTATTTGGCTAAGAATTACAATACCAACTGATTTGAAATCTAGCTACTATCTCCAGCTAACAGTACTATTTGGCCTTTGTGTCCAATTGCCTTCGGTCAATGGAGTCAGTGAGAATTTATTCTGACTTATCAGGATCTCCATATCACAAACCTGTCTGGCCCACGTTGGACAATCATGGGTGGGATGATGGGATTTTTGCGTGCGGCGAAGACCAGTAAGTTTTATTTTTTAATAATATTACTACTGTCCAGAATTGATTTATTTAAAATATTTTTTATTAGTGTTTGAAAGGACTACTTACTTTATTATTTCAGTAAATAGTTATGTTACAGAATTCTATCAGGTTATTCTGTCTTATCAGGATCTCCATATCACAAACCTGTCTGGCCCACGTTGGACAATCATGGGTGGGATGATGGGATTTTTGCATGCGGCGAAGACCAGTAAGTTTTATTTTTTAATAATATTACTACTGTCCAGAATTGATTTATTTAAAATATTTTTTATTAGTGTTTGAAAGGACTACTTACTTTATTATTTCAGTAAATAGTTATGTTACAGAATTCTAGAACTATTTTATTATTCATATGGTTAGTTTTTTCAGGAAAGGCTCTAGGCCAGGATTAGGAAAAAACCACCCAGTCTTAATATACCTGTAGCAGCAAACCTGCATACTCATTCCCCATGTTATTCTTATGGAGCTTACCAAAACATATCAAATCTCGCTATGTTGGATTGAAATATGTTGTTTTTTTTTCATTCATTTTTTTCATTTTTAGGTGTCTCTGGACAAGTTGAGGAAATGCCTGTGCCTGCTGCCCCAAGAATAGAATCTACTTTTATTCATTGTGAATCAGGTCAGTAATTTTTATAAGGTTTTATTTTCAGTATTTGCTGAACCAAATACTGCTGTTAGCTGGAGATAGCAGCTTGTTTTCTAATCAGTTGCTGTAATTTTCAGCCAAATAGGTATTTCTTGTTTAAATATTGGTTCAACTGAATAGTAAAACCTGCATATTAAGATTTTGTTTTTAACCCTTTGACGTAACAATTTTTTTATATTTCTCAATTTTTAATTGTAATATTTTTATTTTGTCTGTATTTTGTCTAATATTTCGGTTATGACCTTTCTGATTGTCAATATGTATTGACAATATGCTAAATTAATTTATAAAAAATAAAAAACGTGTCCTCCTCCTCTATACAAGGGTAAAATGAAGCAAAACAGGTGTCCACTGCAATCCCTATTAAACCTACAAATGCCGTCAACTTCCACCCAAGCCGGTCACCGTTTATTTTAGGTGGGCCCTCCCACCAGCTTTACCACACATTTGAAAGCCTAATAGGGATTGCTCATGGAGCGGGAATTGAACCCGCGCCGCGGCGTATGTCCTAATCATTGGCTCGTCAGTCAATGATTTAGACCACACGACCGCGAAGTACCATCAGACCAGTGCTCGTTTGAGTCTTAAAGCCTACGGCTCTGGCGGCGATTCATTGAACCGCTTGAGCAACCGGCCTGGTGGCAAATCATTGAACTACTAGACCAAGCCGTCGGTAACAGCACGAGACAGTCCCATCGCAGCGCTACGAGATAGTCTCGTATGTCTACGCCAATGGGTTCACTTGCATAAAAGAGTTGTTTTAGCGAATTTCCCCTATAGGGAATTAGCGAATTTCCCCTATAGGGAAGAAGCTATTACCGTAGGTCTCATGGTAAGACCTAAGCCCGAGACTATGATAACTTTTTGTTTTGGGGCCACCAGAAGCAAAAAACACTGTTCGTTCGAATTTATATATATATATATATATATATATATATTTGTCTGTTAGCACGATAGCGGCCGTAAAAATGGTCCAATCTTAATGAAAATTGGTATACGTGTAAATTGGTAATCACTCGGATGAATTCGTCAACCAGCCCGATCGGACCACCGGAAGGGGGGGGTAAAGGGGGATAAACCCCCCCAAAAATGGGTTTTTTGAGTTTTTTGCATAGAAAAATCAAATTTATCGAATTTTTGTTGGCACCATTGAATTCAGCTCAAAAGAACAAACAATTTAGTATTTTGGTAAACACAGTACGTTGTCCCAATGTTAACCTTATGAGAAATAAGTAAAATTCTATATCTTGGTTATTTCTCAACATATCTTGATAAAGTTTGGTAAGTAGCTTCTTCTAGTTCAGATCTACTAAATAATGAATTAAAACCACCCAGTCTTAATATACCTGTAGCAGCAAACCTGCATACTCATTCCCCATGTTATTCTTATGGAGCTAACCAAAACATATCAAATCTCGCTATGTTGGATTGAAATATGTTGTTTTGCATTTGAAATTCGCTGAGTATGCAGTCTGCTGCAACGGGGGTATTTTCTTATTTATTGTGGTACTGTATCGTCGATTCTCGTTTGTACAATTTGGGTCCCCAGCAGATAATTAACCTGATTCGTAAGAAGTAAATTTATTTATTATTTTAGCGTTTAGATTAATAATTAATTTTTCAATTTTAGGTGCCTCTGGACAAGCTGCCAAAACGCCTATGCCTTCCCCAAGAAGATACGTTTCTTTTATTGTTTGTGAATCAGGTCAGTCATTTTTATAATGTTCGTATTTTCAATATTTCTGGGGTACTACGATCACAGAAAGTGTCATACTCCAATCAAAAAGTGCAGTTTTTCTCCATATCTGGCCATGTACCCGACGTACTATTTGGCTAAGAATTACAATACCAACTGATTTGAAATCTAGCTACTATCTCCAGCTAACAGTACTATTTGGCCTTTGTGTCCAATTGCCTTCGGTCAATGGAGTCAGTGAGAATTTATGCATCCCTCCCTACAAATATTGAAAATACGAACATTATAAAAATGACTGACCTGATTCACAAACAATAAAAGAAGCGTATCTTCTTGGGGAAGGCATAGGCGTTTTGGCAGCTTGTCCAGAGGCACCTAAAATTGAAAAATTAATTATTAATCTAAACGTAAAAATAATAAATAAATTTACTTCTTACGAATCAGGTTAATTATCTGCTGGGGACCCAAATTGTACAAACGAGAATCGACCATACAGTACCACAATAAATAAGAAAATACCCCCGTTGCAGCAGACTGCATACTCAGCGAATTTCAAATGCAAAACAACATATTTCAATCCAACATAGCGAGATTTGATATGTTTTGGTTAGCTCCATAAGAATAACATGGGGAATGAGTATGCAGGTTTGCTGCTACAGGTATATTAAGACTGGGTGGTTTTAATTCATTATTTAGTAGATCTGAACTAGAAGAAGCTACTTACCAAACTTTATCAAGATATGTTGAGAAATAACCAAGATATAGAATTTTACTTATTTCTCATAAGGTTAACATTGGGACAACGTACTGTAAACGTAAAATAGTTGCAGTCTGCATGAACAAAACTTGCGTAAAAATGGACAGACCGTTGTATGTAGGAATGAGTATTTTGGATATCTCGAAGACCCACATGTATGACTTTCACTACAACAAAATGGTTAAACACTTTGGAAGGGAAAACATCGGAATTTGCTACATGGACACGGACTCGTTCGTTTACTGGATAAAAACAGAAGATATGTACTATGATTTGAAAGTATTTCCTTATAATAATGACTTTGATTTTTCTGATTACCCCACGAATCATTCACTGTACCTTGATAAAAACAAAAAGGTATTAGGGAAATTCAAGGATGAAGCAAATGGCGAATTGATTAAAGAAATAATAGCTTTAGCTTCAAAAATGTATGCCATTGACTTTGCGGAATCTCACTGCATTAAGAAAGCAAAAGGAATAAAGAACATGTATGTAAAGAAAAGAATTACTTTTGATCATTATAAAAAATGCCTGGAAGAACATATCACATACACTGCAACGTTTAATAGTATTCGAAGCTTTAACCATCAATTATTTACTGTCAGAGAAAGTAAGAAGTCCCTCTCTCCTTATGATGATAAACGTGTTATTTTAGAAGATGGTGTCCATACCTTGCCATACGGGCACTACTCTCTTCATTGATATCATGAATACGGTTATATTTACGATCGAAACATTAATTATATTGCAGTGTGGTTCAGGTTTCTGAGCAGTAAAGGTTGTATTACTTCAAATATGAGTTTTACAAAACAGGATATCGTTAATGAGCTACACAAACCTGCAAGAAGGCATTTCCCTAGACGAAACACTGTATTGAAGGGTTTAAATGACTTATATCAATCAGATCTCGTTGAAATGAAACCGTACAGAAGTATAAACCAAAACTATAAATATATATTGACGTTAATTAACTGTTTCACTAAAGTTGCATTTGCAGCTCCGCTTAAGGATAAAAAGGAGAAACAGTATCAAATGCAATGGAAAAAATCATCAAAATAAATAACATAAAGATGAATCACCTGCAAACCGATGATGGAAAGGAGTTCTTCAATAAAATATTTTCAAACCTCATGAAACGGCACAACATAAACCATTATTCTACAAAAAGTGAAAAAAGGCAACCATTATAGAAAGATTTAATAGAACGCTAAAAACTTTGATGTTCAAGCAGTTTTCTTTAAGAGGAAATCACGTTTCGTATGACATTCTTTCCGAGCTCATCAAAACCTACAACAATAAATTCCATAGGACTATTGGAATGAGGCCAGTTGAAGTAAACAAAAGTAATGAAGATTTAGTTAGGAAGAGAATAAAGAAACAAACTGCACCTGCTGAAGAAAAGTCTCCACCTAAGAAGTTTTTCCCAGGAGATAAAGTTAGAATTAGCAAGTACAAAAACCTATTTAGCAAAGGATATTTATCGAATTGGACCAATGAAGTATTTGAGGTCTATAGAGTACAGCCTACAAATCCCGAGACATACATCCTTAAAGATAATAGAGGGGAAATACTTCAAGGCAGTTTCTATGGTCATGAAATGTTAAAATCAAAGATTGGTGACATATATCTCGTTGAAAAAATATTAAAAAGAAAAAAAGATAAAGTGTACGTTCGGTGGTTAGGATTTAACAAATCACATGACTCTTGGGTGTCTAAAAAGGACTTGATATAAGAGTCTTAATTATTCCATCTCCAGTGTTCTTTGAATGTACATTGTTGGGTAAAAAAATGAGTTTTAGGATAATGCAACAAGAAAAAGATTGAACGTCCTTAACATTGATGATTTAACAGTTGATAATATAAGATCCAGAAATAGTAGTAAGCATGGGAGTTTATTTCCAGATTCGATTAGATGTATTATATCAGGTCCATCGAACTCCGGAAAAACAAATGTTGTTTTTAATCTTTTAACACAATCAAATGGTCTGCATTTCAACAATGTATACATCTTTTCAAAGTCGTTGGACCAGCCAAAATAAAAGTTGTTGGAAAAAACTTTAAAGGATGCTGGTGAAATTGGATACTACAAATTTTGTTCGAGTGAAAATGTCATTGCACCAAACAAAGCTAAACAGTATTCAGTTTTTATATTTGATGATGTCTCGTCAGAGAACCAAAAGTCAATATCAAATTACTTTGCAATGGGAAGGCACAACAACATAGACTCAATATATATTGGTCAGACGTACAGCAAAATTCCAAAACAATTAATCCGGGATAATGTAAACTTGATTGTGATTTTCAAACAAGATGATTTAAATTTAAAACACATTTACAATGATCATGTTGGATGTGACATGACGTTTTCGAAATTTAAAGAGTGTTGTTGTCAAGCATGGAGCCAAATGTACGGGTTCTTCGTTATAAGCAAAGACCATCCACTTCTAGAGCGTCGGTACAGAATTGGGTTTGATCAATATATTATGTTATAATATCTAACCCAAACCATTTACATATATACCATTACTGAGTGAACATGGCTGATCAAGAAGATTTGATTGGGAAAATAAAATTCCTCAGTGATTCAATACGAAAAAAGACACGTGATTTAAAAGTAGGAATTCAGGAAAGGGAACGGTATTTGGAAACTACATTTAAACCTGTAATCAATCCTATAAAAGAAATCTCAAGAAAAATGGAAATGCAAACCAAAAAGAATGATGATTTAGACAATATTTTGCCAGTTGATAAAAAAAATGTATCAGAAGGGAAACTTTCGCCTACAGATGATAACTATTCTACTACTTCTAATAGTTCAGCTGATAAAGATATAACCGAAGAGAATGATATCGAAAGTGAAAGAAAAGAAGGGATTGAAGTTAGTGAAAATGAAGATGATGCGGATGAACAACCAACAACTGAGGTTACAGATAAGTCTATTACTAATGTCAGTAACATAGCTATAGATATCGGTAAAAAAGGACTTTTAACAAGAAAATATATATTGAAAATGCTAGAAGGAAACATACCGAAGAGGAAATGTCACGTCTATGGTGCTAGAGCGGAAAATGATAAAATTATGATTGGTAATAGTGTTATTTCCACGGATGATATGGATAACATAACAATTAAAGGAAAAACATATTCTGGTACACCATGTCTTTTTGAGCTGATCTTTAAAACCAATCCCGCAAGATACACACCTAAGGATCTTATTAATTTTAAACAAATTATTAAACTTACAAATGCACACAGAAAGGGTTACTCATCTACTGCTCCAATATATCGCAATAAATCTAAGAAATATGAAAAGATTATTGTAAAATTATTTCCCCCAAGAAATGCTAAGTCTGGCCATGGAATGCTAATGAAAAATGCCTACGAAACAAACATTATATACTACAATAATGTCAATAAACTCGTTGACAGGATGCGTTTACTTTATGAAGCTAAGCAGGCAGGACATACTGGGCTTGATAGTGAAATTATAGCTCTAACTCAAGAACTTCGGAATCAGGGATATATAATTTAGTAAACCTTTTCAGAACATTCAGTTGTGTTTAAGCTCAATACATGATATCACATATAAGAAAAATCAGTGCTTTGTAATGGTCAGTTGTAGGCAGGAGCTTCACAAGAAGGTAGGTGGTATAACTTCTGCTCTTGTATCAGCAGGTGAAACTATTCTTCGCAAAATACCAATTGGAAAACTTGTTAACACAGCGATTGATGTGTTACCTACTGAGCTTCATTTGCCTGGTGGCTACCAATATTGTGGTCCTGGAACAAGACTGAAAGAAAGGTTGAGCCGTGGAGACCCTGGAATAAATAAACTAGATCGAGCCTGCAAAGACCACGATATAGCTTATTCAAAATATTCTGACACCTTTAATAGGACTATGGCTGATAGGAAAAGCCTGGGAGAGAGTGAAGGCTGAAGATTCAAGTTTTGGTGAACGAGCTGCAACTTTAGCAGTATCAGCCGCAATGAAAGCGAAAACTGCTATAGGAGGAGGAAGAAAAAAATCCAAAGCAAAACGAAGAGTGGCAGGAAAGCGAGGAGGAAACATCAAAAGAAAGAAATGTAATAAGAAATAAAACAAACCCAAAAATACATCGGTGTGGACCATGATAAAATCAGGAAAAGGTCTATACCTAAGACCCTACAACAGTGTGTAAAAAGTAAGCAAAACAAACTTATTATTCCAAATATAGCTTTATCCAATGAAGAACTAATGGCTTATGCAACATGTTTGAAAATTCCTTTCTTCCGAGGTGTTTTCATGAGAGACACAGTGCCAGAAAAAATTTGGGAAAATGAAACTGGCATTGTTAATTTAGATAACTCAAGTGGTCCTGGAACTCATTGGGTTTGTTACAAGAAGTTAAAATATAAAGTATATTATTTTGATAGTTTTGGGAACCTACCTCCACCTCTAGAACTTCAAGAATATTTTTCTGGTGTAGATGAAGTATTTTATAACTATGACAGGTTTCAAAGCTATAATACATCAGTATGTGGTCATTTATGTTTGGAGCTTTTAGCGACAAGCGTTAGTATGCTTTAAGATGTCATCATGTACGGTATCAATCAGTGGAAAAACATCAAATTTGCGGGCAACTCTTTTCCCTCCATTACATCTTCAAAGAGATAAAAACTGGGAAGCCAGTCTTTTGGATTTCACAACATACAATTCTATTCCAAACATAACTGAAGATGTCAATAACAAATTTTACTATTACAAGGAGAGAGATTCTAATGGGAAATTAAAATTTATGGAAACAATCAAGTTGGATACTGGTTCTTATGAAGTTGAATCTATCAATGAAGAACTACAAAAGCAAATGGGCAAAGATAATATTGAAATTAAAGCTAATAACAGTTCACTTCGGACTGAGATTAAATCAAGATTTTACATTGATTTCAAACAACCTCATTCAATTGGAATGTTATTAGGTTTCCCTCCTTCAACAGATATACTTGAACCAAACAAAACACACATAGGAGCAGATACAGTTAATATAATAAAAGTTAATACTATCAACATAATGTGTAAAATTGTTCATGGATCATATAAAAATGGAGCAAACCATCATATTTTACATACACTCTACCCAACAGTTGCACCTGGATTTAAAATAATTGAGAAGCCTCATAACCTTGTATACCTACCATTAAATACCACTTCCATCTCGGACATTGAGGTGAACATACTAGATCAAGACGATAATCCTGTGGACTTCAGAGGCGAAGAAATATCATTAAGGTTGCACATTAGAGCTGCAAAGTAACAAAACTTTTATGGGGCTAAGCTTTATAAGAAGGGGCTCTCCAAAGGAAGCTCTCATTTCTCCTGGAACTAGCAGCCAGCTAACAAGAGAAAACATAAGGTTCCTGGAAGAAATTGGTTTGACTGTAAATGATCATGGATATATTGGACATCCGTTAAGGACCGCTGTTCGACGAGACCCTTTGGGAAAATGAATACCACACCCATCATCCCTACGCTTCATCAAAATTAGGAAATAACGATGAAATTCGTATACCTATCCAACAACAGGATGCTTATACTTTACCTTGTGAAAGTAATCTATACATAGAAGGAAAAGTAACTAAAAAAGACGGGAAAACAACAGGATCAACTGTACCATTTATAAACAACGCTATGGCATATCTATTTGAAGAAATTAGGTATGAACTATCAGGGATCACAGTAGATTCTACTAAACGAGTGGGAATTTCCAGTACCCTAAAGAATCTTGTTTCTTTGTCACCTAAAGAAACCAATAGCCTGCAAACTTCTGGTTGGGTGTTACCTACTAATAACTCTTTCACGCCATCTGATAATGGTTATTTCGATTTTTGTGTACCACTTTGGATGCTTCTAGGACTTACAGAAGACTACAAAAGGATAATAATTAATGTCAAACATGAACTGGTTTTGCTTCGTTCATCTACAAACAATGATTTAATTGTTGCACCTGATGGAACTACTTCAGATAAGTTAGAGTGGAATTTTTTTCTAGACAAGATTGTTTGGAGGGTACCTCATTTGAAAATCGCTGATGAACATCGTTTACCTCTTTTGAAACAATTGAATTCAGATCGGGAAATAGTGCTACCCTTTCGGAGTTGGGAAATGCATGAATATCCTTCACTACCAACTACACAAAGACACACATGGAGCATAAAAACTTCTACTCAACTTGAAAAACCAAGATATGTAATATTTGCAATGCAGACTGGAAGAAAAAATGAAATAACTAAAAATGCAGGAATATTTGATCACAGCAATCTAACAAATATCAAGTTGTTTTTGAATTCACAATTTTTTCCATATGACAATTTGAACGTTGCGTTCACGAAGAAAAGATACACCCTACTGTATGATATGTATGCAAGATTTCAATCATCATACTATGGTAAAACAAACACACCCCTACTTGACCCTGAAAAGTTTGCTTCTGATGCACCGTTAGTTGTAATCGACTGTTCAAAGCAAAACGAGTCACTGAAATCATCAACGGTCGATATTCGTTTAGAACTTGAATTTGAAGATAATATCCCTCCAAATACTACAGCATACTGTTTGATCTTACACGATTCTATCGTTACATACACACCACTTACAGGGATCGTTAAAAAGGTGCTGTAATGTGACACCCATCCCCTCCTAATACGCCTTCGGTATATAAAAGAGAGCACACATTGAAACGACCAGTTTCTAGATAACATTCATTGTGGAAACATTAATTTGAAAACCATGGAGCCCATAGACAACGAGTGTGGGGGATTAGAAGAATCAGCTTTTTCTTTGAAAGGGAATCATTTCCTTGAAGATTCAGAAAGTTTAAAAAGAAAAATATGTAAAGACAATTTGGAAGATGCCATAAATGTAAGTGAAGGATCCCAAAATAATGAAGAAATCAACAAAAAAGCTATGAAAACCTTAACTAAACGAAGGAAAAACAAGAAGTGTTCATGCCTTTGTACATGTTAAACGAGATATTTTTACGAATCGTGTATCCTCTGTCAGTATGTGCAAACAAAAATGTTACTGTTGGATTCTGTAAGTTCTTGAACTACAGCCCAGGTGTATTACTTAATCATGGAGAGAAACAAATCGTAATTTACGAAAATGCGTGGATGTCTTTCAGTAAATCCATGCAGCTGATTCATTGTTACCTAATTAATCAAGTTTATGGGAAGAAAACAAATATCTCCAATGAAAACTCCGATATTGAAGTTAGCAATATGAAAGTTCGAGGTGAATTATTTGTACGAGTTAGAAACCTTTCTTCACACGATGACAAAGTGTCACTGAACAGAAATGAATTAGAAATATTCCTGAGTGCTGTACCTGCTATTGAAAGGTACATGCAGCAACTGGAGTCTTCTAAAACCACCATTAAAGATTATTTGGTGAGCACAATTGAAAACGAACAAGATTCTCCTTTGATCTATAGCCCATTAGATACTTCAATATACAACAGATTGCCTCAAGAAGTTTATTTGTTTCGAAATATGAAATTTACTTTCCCTCAGAACGAGAAACGTGATATGACTGAAATTGACGAGTTTATTACGTTCAAAGTTGAAAAGGAAAGTGATGAACCCCTTGATTTAAGTAATCGAGAAGCTTTAACACAAAACGTTTAGTAAGTGGTGGGGGTAAAACATATAATTAAGATGAGTTGTATGAAATTTCAGATCTCTGCGATTCTTCATGATGGACACACAAAAGTACGGGTGGGAACAATTTCCTAGTTTATCTAATAACTCATGTGTTATCGAGTTTCAAGCATTCAGAGGAAACAATAATGAATTTATTGTAAAAGAACTCGTCATTTTAGATCTAAAATCTAATGTAACAAACTATTTTCTTTTTAAGCCTCCATTTCCATTCCATCATCTTAATGAAAAGAATGCAAGAACCAACAAATGGCTTTCAAATCACTTTCATCATCTATCTTGGCATGAAGGGTTCACAAATTACAGCGAACTTGAAAACATTTTGATGCAATACTGTAATAAGTACAAACATATTTTTACCTCAGGGCTAGAAAAATGTGAATTTTTCTCATTATATGCCAGTTCAAAAGTAACGATCTATAACATTAACAGAAAAGAACAAAAAGTCCCTGGGATATGCATTGGAGTTAGATGTAACAAACATAAGTTTTCTAACTGTGCCGTATCTAATGCTTATGGGTTAAAAGCTGTACTAAACAGTCAAGTTAAATCAGTTGTAGTGGAGGGGATGAGTGGTGGGGGTAAGGAGCATAAATAGAGGTAAAGAACCAGGAGTTCACCATTACCACTCCACCAACCCCAACATCAACAGTAAACCCAGCAGCAATGAGTGACTCGAAATTACAGACCCTAGTGGACATATTCAACCAACATTCAAAATCAAGCGTACTACAAACTAAAAAATGTTCTGAACTGAAGGAAAAGAAGCAGTACATAGTTCACTATTTGAAAAAAGTGGATACATCTGTTGGAGACGGAATCATTGCAGCATTGAGTGAAGCACCTTACAAAGGAGGAGACACACCGAGATTTCAAGTTTATCTTCCAAAACGATTTGTAACATTACTTCAAAACGAAGATGTAGAATCAATTGAAGCTGGAAAACTTTGCCTTGTCTCTCATGGTCAGACAGGAAATAACTCTACAGAATTAACACTTCATTTGCTCTAGTCATGTATATTATTGTAAATTGTATATGGTTGTAAATTTTATATGTGGTAGTAATTGTAGTCCTTGTAGATTTTAGAATGATTTTGTATTATGTAATAAAAAAAATAAAAAAACAAAAAATAAACATATTGACCGGACTGAGTAGGTCAATATGTTTATTTTTTAAAAACTGCCACAGATGACCTTGACCTAATTTCAATATTGAATATATTTATTTTACTAATAGTTGAGGATTCAGTATTAAAATGAACGTTGACAAGTTCGGACGTCATGAAGACTATGTTCTTCGGAAAAGAAAAATCATTAGATCCCATGAAAGTTTTCAAGTGAACCACACAGGTAATTATGATATGAAGAAACAAGTTTTACAAAACGTTGGTGAACCGACCTTAGAAAATGATGCTGTTAATCTAGGATACTTGAGAAATAACTGTTTGATAAAATATCGGAATGGGTCATCAAATGAACTTTACAGAGATGAGAGCTTTGATGCTTCTAATTGTAAAATTAAAAATGTAAGAGATGGGGTGAACGACACTGATGCTGTAAATCTTAGAACTCTCAAACGAGAATTAAATAAAATGGTGCAGGAGCAAAACAGATTACTGAAGGAAAACCAGCAACAATATGAAAGATTAAGTGTTCTATTATTTCAACATGTAACATAGATCAACTGGAAAAACATCAACTAACAATTGATGAAGTGTTAAATTTCATAAAACTGCTGACACCTAAAAATTAATACAAAAATATTTATGATTGGAACCAAATAATTCACTCTCTTACACAACGTCCGAGAATACACATCAGGGAGACGTGTTGCTTAACAGCGAACAATTTTAAATAATTTTTATTAATATTAACCATATATAAACATTTCTGAAAAGGAAAACTTACGGTTATTTACATCAAAATTGTCTAAATAAATTTCAACCTCATGTCTCAAAGAGAAGAAAGACCGATCCAAGTTCCAGACATAACATCGACTTCAGAAAGCTATTCTTCATCAACAACAACTCAACATCAGCGGTCTCATATTCGAAGAAATAGTCCTATACAAGACCAGCAAGTCACATCAACCACCAAAACCCCTCCTGTTTTTGATCGAGCAGTTGTTGAAGCACTTGAGCGTTTAATAGGAGTATAACTAATAATAAACATAATTTTACTTTGTTGTAAACATTATTAAAATTAAATTAAAGCCACATTACATATCAAGACATTTTTCGTCTTGATATGTAAAATATTTTTTAAGAACTCAACAGATTGACCTTGAACTGTTACCAGTTTTTACCAATTCCAAATCTGCAATTCAGCATTTTAAAAACCGCTGAGTCAGCTCGGACCCAGCGGTGACCAAACTCCCTATGAAGACATGTCTCGGAATAAAAAAAAACTGAATGTAAATAATGCCATAGCAGTAAAAGCAGACAAAAGATACATTAGCAACACAGTAGTCATCATAGATAAAGAAAACTACATCAAGAAAACGGAAGAATTCATTAAAGATAATAACTTCAAAGAACTCCCAAAGGATCCTACAGAGAAATATCAAAAAGAGCTATCAGACATTGTGAAGAAATGTACCAAAGTGATTCCAGAAGAATGTAGGTTAAAAATGAACATAATGAACTCCCAGGCACCTGTGATGAGGGTAATTCTAAAAATATATAAGAAGGATGTACCAAACTTAACTTCAAATAAGTGCCCCAACGTACAATATGTCCAAAATATTATCAAGAAGTTTGTACAGTGATCTGGAACTTGAATACAAATATAATGTGGAAAATAGTTATGAATTTACAGATAAAGTAAAGAAGATTAATATGAAGCAAAATAGTCGGCTAGTTTCATTTGACATTTCAAATCCATATACGAATATTCCTTTGAAAGAAACAATAGAATTGATCAAGAAAAAGCTTATGAACAACGGATTAGATAATGGTTATGTTAATCAGCTTGTGAGAGTATTGAAAACTGTATTGAAACAAAATTATTTTAGGTTCTACAATAAATTTTATGACCAAACTGATGGATTAGACTATAACACGATTTTTAAATTCTAGGCTATGAGATTATAGGCTATAACACCACACCGACTGGAAGCCCGCTCTCAGCCATATTATCAGAAGTGTTTTACAACATCATGAAGAAAATATTTTGGGAAAATTGAGACAATATCATGAAGTACTATAATATTGCAGATATGTGGACTATAATTATATTCAATGAAACCGAAAAAAATGAAGCAGATAAAATTATGAATATCTTCAATAACCACCACCCAAAACGTGCATTCACTAAGGAATTTGAAGAAAACAGCAAAATAAATTTCCTGGACCTTACATTGAGAAGTAAACAAGATAAGATCGAATTCGAAATTTACAGAAAACCTACCCTGACAAGCACAAGAATAAACTTCAAATCCATACATCCCAAAAGCCACAAGACCGCAGCATTTTGATCAATGCTATATCGAGCCTACAAGATACCTCTAAGTGAAGAAAACAGAAGAAAAGAATTAAAAACTATAAAAATAAATGCCAGAGGAAATGGATTTTCAAGTACTGTAATATGGTTTATGATATCGCAATTAAAGTACAACGGAAGATAAATAACCAAGAAAAACTTCGTAGAACAACCACATTGGAAAAAGAAGAAGAGAAAACAAACAAATTTGCATTATTTAACTTCACAAGAGAAAATTTACAGAAAATAGCAAACAGATTCAAGAAATATGGGGTCAACATAGCCTTCAAAACACAGAACACCATGAATAGAATATTGAATCCCAAAATAGAAAATTGCAACAGATTCGATACATCTGCAATATACCAGATCAACTGTAGTGACTGTGCTAATTTTTACATTGGACAGACTGTCAATAGTGTCAAGAGATTCAAGAACCATGAACTGGCTTGGAAAAACAACAAACCAGAAAGATCGAAAGTCACAAAACACCTTTTAGAAAATGGCCACTCGATAGGAAAAATAGAAGAATCACTCGATATCCTCAAGTATTGTATACAAAAGAATATTATAAATAAGTGGGAAGAATTATTTATTTTTAAAGAAAAATGTAGGGAAAGAGACAAATTAATAAACGAACAACGAACAAGTAAACTTCGACTCGAGCGGAACCTACAGAAACCTGTTTTTGGTACAACTTCCAGCGACCAATAATAGGATATAAGGAGGGCCGCCATCTTGATCCTGCCAGTCTCTCATTGGGCCTGATGATGGTTGGTGTGACCAACCGAAATCGATCGTCATTTTCCATCTTTTATGTATATTGACCGTATTGTATATGGGTACAGTATAAGTGTAAATATATTTTAAGTGTTTTAAGTGTGGATGTGTAAGACGTCTTTTATTTATATCCAGTGTATAGAACAACACGTATCATGCTAATCAAGATGTTATTTATTGTCTATTTACAAGATCGGGAATTTGATTCAAAGCCTTACAAAACAAAATTAAGTCTAACTCAACATGAGTGACTTCTTTTTAGTTCAAAAAGCAAACAATGAGCTTTGACAGTATCGGGTATTTTATTTTCAAAATCTGTTCTAGATATTTACAAAAAGAAACTTAAGTATAACTCAATGAGAGTGACTTGAAAAACTGATTGTCTTAGCTGAAAGATTTTTAAAAGTATCTAAAAGAAGGTAATGGTTTCGACGTAAACATCATAAGATGTTCTTCAGTAGTCACGTGTTTAAAAGCAAAGTAATATGAAACCAGTGGCTGGTAGGGGCAAAAGCCCCTAAAAATAAACTGAAAAATGCTGAATATTTAATGTTTGCTTCACACTCACAAACCAGTTAAAGTGTTGGTAGTTTTAAACGTTTAATAAAGATATTTTGACATTTGTTAGTACGTATCAAAATTTTAAAAAGGGCCTTGTTACTTCAGTATTGTAAGTGGCTGAAGTTTTTGGTACAGTGGCGCTATTCGACGATCTTAAAAAAATGCAGTTCGGTTTGTTTTTAAGTAAACAAATGGACACAGTTTGAAGAATTTCTTTAGGCTAACCACAGATTGCAGCACTTAAATTACTTCCCAAGGAAAGTCAACTTTTCAACACAAAAATGTAAACAAATTGTGTGCAGCAATATGTACAACGGAACATAAAGTTGATTAAAGTTGATTTTTTTTAAGTAAAAAAAGCGTTATTTGTTATAATCCGTAAATGTATAACGTAAACGAACTTAACCCTTTATAATTTTAAATTATGGATATACTCAACCCCCTAACAATAAAATCGGAAAATTTTGAGGGGAAAATATTTAATTCTTATAGTACATTGAACGTGCATGTTTAGCTGCCTTTTGAAAAAAACATTATATGTCAACATCTAGCATATGGCTTTGATTTGAACATCAGCACCATATGTGTAATGTCAACAAAGCAGACGTTTTTCAATCCAAATGTATTTTAAATGGAAGATATTTTTGGTTAATTCTAATTTTCTGGTAGATTTGGGCAAAATTTGCTATTTTCCCCGACCCCTGGGAATAAGACCTTTAATTTGAGCCCACTCCCATCATCCTTCGAGCTGTCAAACTATCAACATTTTGATTTTAAAAAATCACTTGCAAAATTAATAATATAGATGGTAACTTCTGCACTTTACCTAAAAATTGTAAACAAACAGCTTTTTAATGCTGTATATTTTTCTGTTTTTAGGCTTTAAACCTCACTTTAAAAACGAAAAGCAAACAATGAATACCGGGCATTTACAATATCAGGCATTTTATTTTATAGTCATTTACAAACAAAAAAAATAAGTCAAACTCTATGTGAGTGACTTAAAATGTGAATAAGGAATTTAAAAAATGTATGGATTACGAATTATCAAGGGAAATCAATTTAGGCTATAGAGGATATGAATGGGGGGAATGGGCTCAGGTCTTGCTCCATATGAGGTCATAATTTAAGACCTTGATCATGAAAATCGATCAAGTCTGTTAGATGAACAGACTTGAGGAAAAAACAAAAATTTTCAATATAAGATTATGAGATTATGATTTCCAGTTTCCAGGAAAGGGGGTTGGTCAGCTATTTTCATGTACCGTGCGGCAGTCACAGGGGGGGGGGGGGGGGAGGGTGAAATATTGTCAAATTTCAGAATTTAATAATGGAAAGGGGTGTATTAGAATTTATCGGCTCTGAATAGGCTACATTTATAGACAAAAACAGATCTTTAAACAATTACACATCATTCATCAATGTGATATCAAGAGAAACAAAATTAAGATATTTATGAAACAAAATTAAGTCTGACTCACGAAGAGTAACTCAAATTATGAATAAAAAATTATGGAATAAGTGGGAAATCAAGAGAAACAAAATTAAGATATTTACAAAACAAAATTAAGTCTAACTCACGAAGATTGACTCAAATTATGTATAAAAAATTATGGAATAAGTGGGGGATCAAGAGAAACAAAATTAAGATATTTACGAAACAAAATTAAGTCTAACTCACGAAGAGTGACTCAAATTATGAATAAAAAATGATGGAATAAGTATGAGATCAAGAGAAACAAAATTAAGATATTTAGGAAACAAAATTAAGTCTAGCTCACGAAGAGTGACTCAAATTATGAATAAAAAATTATGGAATAAGAATTATAAAGGGGAAGTAATTTGAGCTATTGTGGGACTGGAGGGAGAGGATGGAGTAGGGTTCTGCCGCGGGAGGTCTGGGCGGCGCGGCGAGCAGTTTAACGTCTTACTCAGGACGGAACCGTTCATTATCAAATTTTTTTGGCCTTCTGAACATGTGATGTATTGAAAACTTTTTTACAAGTGAGAAAACACATGGATAAAAATAAAAAAAGGTCCTCCTTATCTAGTCAAGATAATGTCAAAGGTCAAGATCAAGATTATCGAATTAGTTAATATTTGATCATGTTTTTAAAGATTTGACATTGCGATACTTGATACCAGTTTAAATATAGCCTAGATCAATATGTTAAAAATTGAAAACTATTGAAAATTAAAAAAATAAATCTATTTTTGGGTTTATTGTCAAGAAAATATAACAAAGGCTTCCCAACAAATATACACTTTATTTTATTCAATTATACATGGACTTTTCTACACTTAAATATAAATGTATAAGAAAAAATAAAGACTGTAACAATAAAAATAACAAATCATATAATATAAGAATAAATTGCACATACATGAATTAAAAAGTTAAAACTATACATCTGTAGCAAACATAAATTGATGTTTCTTAATGTCCCTAACTTTATTATGCTTAAAGATAGATAAACATGGTGGAAAGACTGCCTTATTTCTATGGAATAGTTTGGATTAGTAAATATGAGGGTAGTCCAGAAAATAAGGAACGTTTTGTCCCTATATTTGCCCTTGTGACCTTCTGCAGCTGAGTGTGCTGCCCAAAGCCCCTCTCTGGTCTCAATTTGAGCCGAATCTCGTTGCCGACCGATCACTTATTTCATTGTTACAATGTTTCAAGATGGTGATGTCTATTAAAATCCCACCGAATGCGGCTGTTATTTGATTGCAATTGTGTTTTGCGAATATTTTCATACAAATCATATGTAACCTTTATATATGATTACACCCCCACGTACTGTACCCCACGTGATTACAGTCTTTATTAAGGTTGAGGGAATTATGCTGGAGTCGGTTTCAAATGGCAAGGAGCTGAAAGAAGCAGCATTCTCAGGTCAAGTCCACTTAGTGGGATTTTCGAGCAGCACTGCTATTTCTATCGGCAGTAAGATTCGGCTCACATCAGTCCGGGAACGCGGCTTTTGACTGCACTCTCATTCACGGAGGCGCTAGACATATAGTGGCAAAACATCTTTGCTTCCTGGGTAACCCTCATTATATTACACAGCCTTAAAAAATGCACTAAGGTTCCTCAAACACTGTTCGTGAACAAAAAACAATGTTCAATGTGGTTCGATGTATTACTGAAAAAAAAAAACACTAGAATAAAAGATATGCTTACTAGATTAAACACTAAATGGAAAGTGGAACAGAACTGTTTACAGAAATTTCCACAATCTTCTTCTTCTTTTTTCCTATTCTTTTTCTCTTTCTTTTTCAGCACCAACAGTATTGCACGAGTGAAGAAGCATCACCTCTCCTCTGGAGCCAGCAGCAACGATCTTCGTTTGAAGTACTCTCCCAGCCGTAGGGATCCGTACCTGTTAAAAACAAACTTGTTAAAATAGTTAAAAAACGGTGAAACATCTAAACACTTAAAAAAAATAAATCTGAGCAATCTTATTTTAAAACCGGGACCGCAGCAACCACTGCGTATTCCAACCAAAATATGCACAACAATGAGTGAGACGAAAGCCGCTCTGACTAAGACCTGCTAACTTTGTCAGGATTATCGAATTATAGCCCAATAATCGATGGTTGATGGCTGATTTCAACCTCGAACCTTTGTAAAATGTTCTCAGGATCCCGCTTGGGTTTGATCCAGCGACCTGCGTAATACAAAGGCAGCACTTTACCTCTGCGCTACACAGCCAGACATGAAATTTCTGTTGATATATCCAGAAATATGACGGTAAATACAATTTTCACAGTCTTTTGTCTCAAACAACGAAGTCAGTACTATGTTTTAGGAGTTTTAAGATCCAAAGAAAGATTACGGATGTTTTAAATATATACAAACATAAAAAAGGTTTCTACATCCCAACTGTAAAAATTGAAGAGGGTGCTCCAGTTGTGAAATATCCCAGCAATCATCACTGGCTCAATGGATCAAGCTGTTAGCTGTTTAATTTCCAGCTCATTCGAGAGAACAAAAGTATCTTAAAGTTACTGTGAGCACAATTTCCATATGAAAAATTAGTAGGGAATTTTGTAAAATTACAAAATTCTCAAGCTTTAGCCTAAAATTGTTTATCGGTATACGTCAATAAGAAAGATTTAAACCTTAAAATCACTAGTCTTTTAAGTTGTTTCGAAGGAGCTATGAACAAAAAATTTCATCAATCAGTATAACTGTTGCTGCTCGGGTCAGTAGCACTATATTACTCTGATTTAAAAAAAGTCATAGAAAAATAATAGATATTCTGTGGTTAGTTTTCTACAACTGATGTCAAATCAAAAAGAATTAATTTTTAAAAGAATAAAAAATGAATAAGCGGGGAAATAACATTTCTTTGCTGCCTCCAGAACCGAGTGTCCACTCCTGAGTCCCGATCATGTATTTCATTCTCATAGCATTTCAAAATGGCTGTGTCCATTGGAAATCCCGCCAAACACTGATGAACTGATAATAAGGCTTTGGGACCAGAAAAGTTTCCTCCATGTCGAATTAATGCCTGGATCAGATAAAAATGATTCTAAGTCTATAGTGACAGACTCGACACGCTATACATAACATGTGAGGTGGAAAAATCAAATAACAGACAATGTTCTTCCTGAGCCATAGTGAAGAAGCCCACCCTCGTAGCAGCAGCAATAGAAATTTCTTGCCTGAAGAGGTACATTTTTGGAAGGATCTTGTAAAGCACTTACTCGGTTTCAAGTGACCTTTAAGGAATTTTAAGTAGGAGTGTTAGCAAAAATAACATATTACGTTTAATTTATACTCGACGGTAAAGAGGTGACACTATTCTGAAACGCTGTAAGAAAAAAATTAAATACCCCCGTTGCAGCAGACCTGCATACTCAGCGAATTTCCAGTACAAAACAACATATTTCAATCCAACATAGCGAGATTTTACAGGTTTTTGAAAGCTCCATAAGAATAACATGGGGAATGAGTATGCAGGTTTGCTGCTACGGGTAGATTAAAAGTGGGTGGTTTTAATTCAATATTTAGTAGATCTGAACTAGAAGAAGCCACTTACCAAGTTTTATCAAGATGTGTTCAGAAATAAGCGAGATATAGAATTTTACTTATTTCCCATAAGGTTAAGATTGGGACAACGTACTGTGTTTACCACTTTCAATATCTCGGTAACCAATGGACATAGAGCAGTGATTCAAAATACTAAATTGTTTGTTTTTTTGAGCTGAATTCAATGGTGCCAACAAAAATCGGATTATTTTTATTTTTCTATGTAAAAAACTCAAAAAACCCATTTTTGGGGGGGTTTACCCCCCTTTACCCCCCCTTCCGGTAGTCGGATTGGGCTGGATTACGAACTCGTCCGAATAATTACTACTTTACACATCCATGCCAAATTTCATTAAGATTGGACCATTTTTACGCGAGTTATCGTGCTTAAAGACACATATATATATATATATAGATATATATATATATATATATATATATATAGATATATATATATTTATGAAAATGAACGAATAGTGTTTTTTGCTTCTGGGGGCCCCAAAACGAAAAGTTATCATGGTCTCGGGCTTAGGTCTTACCATGAGACCTACGGTAATAGCTTCTTCCCTATAGGGGAAATTCGCTAAAACCGGTTTTAAGAGAGACTGATCGGTGGTTTCGGCCTTCCGCATTCCTGGAGTCAGAACGAGAAATCATTTATTAGCCATATTCCTTGAGAACAGATTAAAAGTCAAAAATGCAAAAATGTGGGGTGTTTCTGTTCAGGGTGTCAAGTAGATTTCTGATTTTAAAATTCCAGTACATTTCCAGTACTTGCAGTATATTTTTGTACAAAATTCCAGTATCACAATCGGATAGGAGCCATTAATGTATCGGAGTGCCATTAAAAACACTTATTTTATTGATAAATTTATCCTTTCAAAATTCTTAAATATAATCGATATATACTTCTCAACAATAATAAAATCGGTTTGAAAACATTGAAATAACTTATCAAAACTTTTTATATCCATGTCATTGAATCACTGACCAAACTGTATTTTACGGTCCGACTCATTTAATAAAATTCAAGTATACAATTAACTGGAGCTTCACTTACCATATAAAGTCGAAGTCGATGTTGGAGTGGTGGGCCTGCACCAGGGCCCAGACGCCCCAGAGGAAGTGGGCGGCCAGGGCGAAGCGGGCAACCTGGCGGAGGAGGTCGGCGACCTCGGTGACCTCGGGGTCGCGACCCAGGTACTCGGTCAGGTAGACTGTGAGCCACGCGCGCTGGAGCTCGGGGTCCGGGTACCGGGAGAAGTCCACGTCACTCACGCCTGCGCCAGACCAGACATTGCACATACATCCCATTACTTTAAATGAGCAATTCTTGTATATATATAAATCCTATCTGGAAAACGGCTCAAACGATTTTAATGAAATATTGCACATTTTGTTTTTTAAGTTCACCTATGTGGTTGAATTTGCTGTAGAAACGCAAATTTTTTAGAAAAATTAAATTAAAAGTTGGTTTTTTAACATGGGGTCATATGAGTTGAGTGCCAATAACAACGAAAAAGTAAACAAAAGAATCATCCAGCTGTTCATGACCAAGCCGCTTAAAAACTTTTAAAGCACGTTGCCAGTAGAGTGGAGTAGAAGAGGGATAGGCCTAACACAATTGAGTACAGATTGCTCGTGGAGTATTGTCCCCGTCAGATAGATTCTAAAAATCCCAAACAGGCAAACAGCTGTGTTTTAAGTTAATTTGAAATAAATAATATCTAAGCAACAAAATGTATTTGGTTACATAAAGGTGACTTTATGCTTTAGATTTACTAAATTTAAATCATCAGTTTAATGTTTCTTAAAGTTTGCAAACACAATTTATGAAATAGAGATAAGCAAATTCTCAAAGATCTACAGAGAAAAATTTCATTTTATGAGGACAAGGTTTATATTAGAAAAAACGTGATATTATTCAACTCCATGCACCTAAAACTTGAGTTTGTACTTCAAAATTTAGATGCTCAGAAAATTTATTATTATTTGTAAAATATATTATTATTATTTGTGAAGTAAGATCCTATGATTTGAATTTTCTGTGACATTACCAGGCGACCTAACCAGTACCAAGGTAAGTATTTTAAGCCAGGATTTACTCCAAAATACTCTATCAAACTAACCGGCGAATTCATCAAAATGATTGCCTAAGTCGAAGGCTTGGTAGTTGTAGGCCGCGTACTCGTAGTCTATGAAGCTGATGTGGCCATCTTGGTTGATGATGTTGGCGAGGAGAAGGTCGTTGTGGCAGAACACGACGGGAGAGCCGAGAGCGACCAGGGCCTCGCGCAGCAGAGCCGACTCTTCCCGCAGCCTGCCCGCGCCTCCTGCCACAATAGACACATACCTGCACAGACACCACGTCTCACTGGGTTTTTTTGTTTTTTGTAGGGGGGATTTCGTAGTTGGGATTCCCCACCCACGGGAAAATCCTGTGAGAGTACTTCAGCCATTATTTTGGCTTTTTGTACAGCTACCAGAAAGGAAAGGAGACTTCCCTTCTATTATCCCTTAGCCTTTAGTAGATTAATACAAGGGAAGCAAAAGGAAAAAGGAGTAGATGGAATAGGTTCGGCCAAGCTTGACTAAGGCCGACATGTTCCTTAGACAGGACTGTTAATTAATAGCCCAACAGCCAATGGCAACTAAGGGACCTACATTTTAACGTTAAATCCGAACCACAATATCCCCGGTTAATAATTTACAAACTGTGGTAAATTTTATCAATATCCAAATGACAAATTAATGATTTGATTCGATTTACATGAGAGGGCACTGATATACCGTCACAAGCTGCAGTGAAGTCTGCAGGTAGAGTTGATGAACCAGAGTCTTTGGTTCATTGCCTGGCTCAGAGTATAAAAATAACTCCAGAGAAACACACAGAGTACGAAGTAGCTGTTGGAATGAAAAGAGGATTCAAATCAGGCCTAGATATTGTTCTCAAAGTCAAAATTTAGCCAAAAAAATGTAAAATTTTCCTATCATGATGTTCAAATATAACTATAACTGTGATAATCAACTTTTTAAATTTTAGCTTTTCTCTGAATAAAGCACAACGACCACTTTAAGGATAAGGTGGAATATACAGGATCTCCCACAAGCAACGTGCCTAACTCTGGGAGTAGGTTATATGGGTCAAAATAAAGAGAAAATACAGAGTATATTTTTTCTAAAAACGCTTCGTTTACCAAAGTTCTGCTATTTTTTTTATAATTTCTATCTCGGAAGTTTTTAAATAGATTTCTTTTAAACTCGGTACGTACCTGTATCTAGTCCAGGTTAGCTATAGAAAAAATAATCAGCATGGTCAAGTTGTAAATTTCAAAATAGCGGCCATTCAAAATCTTTAAATTGAAATTCTGAAAAAATAGTACAATATTTTATTTCCAATCTAATGATACAAAAATTATGAAAATCAATTAATAAACAACTGAATTATAGGCAAATGTATCCAAAAAGGCGGCGCAATAGGTCTATTTCAGCGCATGGCTCAGCACAATAATGGACTATTTTGCTCCAAAATATGCTGCCTCGTTAGCTATATTCAACCAACCATAACTCAGTTGTTTATTAACCGATTTTCATAATTTTGGCGTCTTTAGATTGGAAATAAAATTTACTAAAAACTGTTACTCTTTATTTTTTTTTGTAAATTAACCCTTTTTTGGTATTTCAATTTAAAGACTTTAAACAGCCGCCATTACGAAATTTACAATTCAATCATGCTCATTATTTTTTAACAAACTAACCTTGACTAGATACAGGTACATAACGGGATTTTAAAAAATCAACTAAAAAACTGTGAAGATACAAGATATTTTGTAAAAATACAACATGTCTGATATCTGGTAAACAAAGTGTTTTCAGAAAAAAAATTCCATATTTTCTCTTTATTTTAACCCATATAACCTATTCCCGGAGTTTGGCACTTTACTTATGGGACACCCTGTATAATATTCTCAATAAGATTTCTCGCAGTTGTCCAGATTAACAGAGGCTAAAAATCTTTGGTTTATTTATAATCACTGATTTATTTAGTCAGTTGAGGCTCGTGAGTTTATGTAGTGGGGGTTCACACTTAAAAAATATATTCATGATACCAATTTTTTATATTACAGTTATTGCCATAAGCCAATCAGTATTTAAGTATGTAAAAATGCTTAAAAGATTGTAGTGCCTGCAGTTCTAGAGATACCTGTTGTTATACACAAGTGTAATGCTTAAAGTATTAATCTAATAAGGCACTAGCCTACATTTGAAAATAACAAATTGTATTTTGATAATAAAGTAGGCCTACATTAAAACTTTAATAACCTAAATTAAACATTACAGACAGTAAAAAAATAGCAAAGAATTATCTAATGTTTAATTTAGGTTATTAAAGTCATAATGTACATTATTAGCAAAATATAATTCGTTATTTTCAAATTTATGATAGTGCCTTAATACATTAATACTTTAATACTTTAAGCATTACACTTGTGTATAACAACAGGTATTTGTAGAACTGCAAGTACAATCTTTTAAGCTTTTAACATACTTAAGTACTGATTGGTTATTATCACTATTTAAAGTATCAGTATTTCAGGATTACATATTAATAATAAAATTGATATCAGTTAGTCATTAGTTTTAACATTAACAATAAGTCTTATGTTTACTTTGAATTGTCTTTTAAAATAAAATATTTTAATTTTTAATCTTACATATAAAAATTACTATATTTTATTTTGGAAGACAATTCAAAGTAAACATAAATATAAGACTTATTGTTAATGATAAAAATTAGCGACTAACAGATATAAACTTTATTATTAATCTTACTTCTCTGTGGTAATCCTGAAATACTGGCATAATTTATGTTATAATGTTATGGACAAAAGGAATATTGTATTGCTACTCCAATTTTTCGATAATCAGATTATCTAAAAGAATTTCTGGGATTTTGTACAGAACAAATCGACCCCTAGAAATAAATTTTTCTACACATATTTGGTATCAAATTAAATCTATTATTCTATGTAAGCGCCTTTTTTAGTTTGAAAAATAAACCCATAAAACACCTTCGTACAGGAGGTTTTCATATAGTAGCGAAAGTGCTACTATCTGTTGAAAACCCAAAGTTATTCTGATTTTCATTTGTTTATAGCAAAACAGATGGTAAGGATCTCAAATAGTTACGTAGTTGTACCACAGAATGCAGGGTTAGCAAAAGTCATTTAATATTGACCTACAATATGATTTTGATAACCTATAATATAGAAGTTTAAAAAAAACATCAGAGAATAACCTATTTTCATCATAAGGAAGAGTTCCTACTCTATTGAATCCAAGAGTGGACCTCTTTCATCAAATACCGTCCTCAAATGCCAATAATATCAAATGTGCCAATTACACAAGTCCGGTATGGAGATTGTGAAACTTATAACAGATCTCAGTCTTTAATAAACCGACCTTTAATTGTGATGCCGAATGAAAATGAAGAAATGTTCAACTGATGTCTTTGCCATCAGTAAAAAGGCAAAGACATCAGTCAAATAAATAAATATTTGGCCTCGTCGGAACTAATGGAAGACAAAAAATTATTTGAGCGATGCTTGAAAATATTAATTATTGTTGGCGATTCAGATGAATTATTTACACTATTGTTCTGGCTTAAATTCCGGAAGAGGTGATGAGCAACAAAAAAGGAATCAGTTACGGATACAGAGTTCATTATTTAGCTGCAATGCGGATATTCCAACATTCTGGGCGTATCTTGTTAAATTATGGTGAGCAAAAGGTGAAAAATTGAGTTAAAATTTTTGAAACTTAGCTGCTTCAAGGTCACATGGCTCGCCGACCAGACTAATAGAATAGATTTTAATCCACCCTTGTATAAAAAAGTAAATATTTGTTTCAAGCAAAATAGTTTGTTTTCTTTTAATAGGATTTACAATATTTTTAAATAGTTGAGTAAAATATGTTTTCTTTTTTTTACTTTCTCCCCTCTATACAAAGTATTTAGAGAAAGTATTGTTTTCGAGAAAATTGTCGAATTTGTGTTGTTAGTGGGTATACGGAAGAGTAAAAAATGACGTTAGCAGTAACAGAGAGCTTAAACAAAAAATTTAGAGCAAACAATTATAAAGTTGGACATGTTTTTATTTTGACTTAATAATCAAATGTATATGCACCGAGGAGCAAATTATTACAAAGTTTATAAAATTGTTAGCCTTTTGAAGACACCTTGGTTTGAGTAATAGTGCGAAAATTTTTCTATTTTGAATTTATAAACACTTGTGTTGAGTTTAAAATGTGCACGTGAATCCGTTTTTGTGTTTACACAACAGCTACGTGACACTTCATGGTTCAGACTGACGTCTGACGTTGATCAAGGAGCAAGCAGCTGATCACAAACGATTCATTACGTCATAGCCATCGCTTACAATCATATGTGAATTTGAGCATTACGGCCTGTTTTTTTAGTGTCGCCTTGGTACTAATTTGACAGTTCTAAGAGCAGTGGCAAGATCAGCTGTTTCAAGCTATCTATTGTGAGCGAAGCCACAGGCTGCTTGTTTTTTCATAATCTGGCAAAACTGGAGGACCTTCAGGTCAAAAGGAGTACTTTTTGAGGATTTGGAGGACATTTTTTCAAAAGCAGGATTTTTGGAGGGATGGTTCGGCTGCCTTACCTGCGTTGTTTCTCGGAATGGGAGTAGCGCTGCGGGATCAGTCCGATGAACTTGTCGAGTTGTGCCCAGAGCACGGGCGAGCGAATAAGTGAGCGAAGCCACAGGCTGCTTGTTTTTTCATAATCTGGCAAAACTGGAGGACCTTCAGGTCAAAAGGAGTACTTTTTGAGGATTTGGAGGACATTTTTTCAAAAGCAGGATTTTTGGAGGGATGGTTCGGCTGCCTTACCTGCGTTGTTTCTCGGAATCGGAGTAGCGCTGCGGGATCAGTCCGATGAACTTGTCGAGTTGTGCCCAGAGCACGGGCGAGGGTGGGTCGCTCGGGTCGCTCAGCGGCAGGCGATGCAGCTGCGCCAGGCGGCGAGCGACCGCGGGGTAGACCGCGAGCGACCGGACGCTCTCCACAGTCAGCACCTCCCCCGGCACGTAGCCGTACGCCAGGCCGTTGACGAACGTCGCGAACAGTGGCGGCGCGAACCCCGCCCCCTGCAACAGCTGCGGCCGACAAATGTTACCCAGGGTAGTCGGGGTATCTTTACTCTCGACTCACCGTCTTAACCTTCCGTCGGGCGCATCTGGAGGTTACCTCCAGATAGTGAAATATCACGAAACATTTACTTTTAACATATTTTATTAATGGAAACAAATAATAAATTGATCAAAATCTTAAACACAATGGTATATTAGGTATTTAAATGCATGAAACATTTCACTATAATTATATAAAAAATATTTTAATAAGAATGATAAAAAAATTTGGTGAAAAAAGGTTAGGTACACGTAATATGGCTTAATTACCAATGAAAACATGTAACAAATTAAATGTAAAAAGAGCAATACTTAATTTAATTATCGATATAAAAAATTATTTATATGGATTACAAAATATATATTATAAAAAAAAACGTAACTCTGTTTTTCGCGTCTAGAGGTTGGTTCCAATCCGGTCGAAAACGCACTGTCAGACTGAGGTAAACAGAGCAAATAGCCTGACTTCTATAATAATAAGAGTTCCTACTCTACTGAATCCAAGAGTGGACCTCTACCATCAAATACCGTCCTCAAATGCCAATAATATCAAATGTGCCAATTACACAAGTCCGGTATGGAGATTGTGAAACTTATAACAGATCTCAGTCTTTAATAAACCGACCTTTAATTGTGATGCCGAATGAAAATGAAGAAATGTTCAACTGGTCTTTGCCATCAGTAAAAAGGCAAAGACATCAGTCAAATAAATAAATATTTGGCCTCGTCGGAACTAATGGAAGACAAAAAATTATTTGAGCGATGCTTGAAAATATTAATTATTGTTGGCGATTCAGATGAATTATTTACACTATTGTTCTGGCTTAAATTCCGGAAGAGGTGATGAGCAACAAAAAAGGAATCAGTTACGGATACAGAGTTCATTATTTAGCTGCAATGCGGATATTCCAACATTCTGGGCGTATCTTGTTAAATTATGGTGAGCAAAAGGTGAAAAATTGAGTTAAAATTTTTGAAACTATAAATAAGAAGAAATTTTATGTAAAGATGTCTGATTGAAAGTAGACCAGTTTCACGAAAAAGAACATCAGTGGAGTACCTTCGATTTCTTCTAAAACCTGCTTTTAATATTGCTCTTTGAATCACACTTAGAGGATTCAAGGTTGAGCGATAACAAGCTCCCCAACCAAGAATGCCATAAGAAAGTATAGATCGAACATAGGCATAGGCTAACTTAATTTCTCTCTCCTCCAAAATCTCACTTATTTGTCTGAAAGCGTAAATGTATTTACGTAATTTTTGCTTAAGAAATGTTAAGTGCTCTACTCTTTTCATACGCATATAAAAAAATCCCTAAGTATTTATGACTAGATACCTGTTCTATGAATTTGCATTTGCACCTGTTGTAAAGTAAGTTTCCACAGCAGTGCAAACGGAGGTTTCCCATATTATAATCTGTACTAATGCAGAGGGAAATTGCCAAAAATTTCGTTTTGCCACATGTTCTGGTCTAACCAAGTCCTAATTAAGGAGAGACTTGTTGCTATAAGACATGGCAATATTGTAATTATATTATTTTATAAGAATATTCCAATATGACCAAAAAAATTACATTTAAATTAGAGTAATTTTCTGAGTGGTGTTTACAACATTGGTAAAGTTTGCAAGCTATGTTTTGCACAATTTGGCGGGAAAGTAATATTGTTTTAACCATAATCATTAAATTTCTATATTTTACTAACAAAATACACCCATTAAATTTACTAAAACATTACTTTCAAAAACGCCATTTCAGATTCACTTTCCAGAGAATCACCCATAAAAGAGCAATAGAAATATGAAATCAAACATAATTAAGAGAAATTCTTATACAAAATATGAATATATTTAGTTACTTGACCAAACAATATCAGAACTCTAGATAAATCTTCACTTGAAAAGAAGTAAGTAAAAAACTAGAACAAAGATAAAAATAACTGAAAAATAATTTTAAGAGCTTCTAATGAAACTCAATGGCAATTATACCCTATCAAAAAAGTCTCTTAATCAAAACTTATTAAAAAAGGTAAAATCATAAATTATGCTTACTAAACACATGTCTTCATGCTGGTCAAAACAGAAGTGAATGAACATGAAAATGTCGGGTGGGGAAGGGGGGGGGGATGCAAGTTCTAGACTATATTCAGGTAAAGAATGTGGACAAAGATAAGGAATGTCCTGTTGTCCTTGTCCCTGTGTCATTGAAATTTTAAAAATAACAGTCTTAGTAGAGACCAGGATAAGCCAACAGGGAAAATAAATTATTTGACGCCAAGAAACAAATATACAAAATGAAAAATTTATAACCTAATGTGATTTCTGATTTCAAGAAAAGTATGAAGTATAAAAGTATAAAGTGTATTGCTTTAAATTCAACTAAAAAGACTTACATTTAATATTTAAATTTTTAATAATGGAAATTTGTCTTTGTTAAATTTACTTTTTGGCTTGCAAAGTAATATACAGGATGTGCAACTTAACTGTGCCGCCACTGACTGGCCTCTCAGAAACTATTAGATTTTGAGAAAACTAAAATTTCTAATTTTGGCAGACAACTTTAATTTATCTAATGTAACACCCTGTATTTTGTTTCATTTTTGGATTCTATGATTAATTTAAAGGACTTTTTATTACTAGAATTTTTTCCTAATCTCAATGGTTAAGGAGATATGAGCAAGTTTGATTTTTCCCCATTTGATAACATTTGTTTTAGTTAATAGCCTTCATTTAATTTTACCTCACTTCGTTCGACCTATACGCGACATAGGAGCGTACTCCTAGTTATGTACAATAAATTTAAAAAATAACTGTTGATTATTGTCAGTATATTATAAAATGTTGCAATTCTAGCACCCCTGCCATAATGAATACCTGTAAAATTTGATGTAAAAACATTGCCAAGGGCGAAGCTCTTTGATTTTAATGTATAATAAATTTTATTCATAGAATCCTGGTAAAAATTCCAGTTATTTGACACCTCAATAATAAAAATTGGTTCACAATAAAGGTGTGGATGAGCTCACAAAAAAGGTATTCTTCAACGAAAAAGTAAAAATATTACCGATTAAACCATTTTTTATGAGCCACTATTTTTTTACACCTTAATTATGAACCAGTTTTCAATATTGGGGTATCAAATAACTGAAATTTTCATCAGGATTCTAGGAATGAAATTTATTATTCATTAAGATCAAAGGGCTCCGCCCCCTTGGTAATGTTTTTTACATTAAAAAACACACATGTTCCTTATGGCAAGGGTATTATAATCATGGTGTAAGAATGAAAAAAAGGTGTGTGCACAGTCAGCTGGTGTTACGTAGTTGGACTCACGCAACTAGCGCTTACGACAACTACAATGCAAACCAGTTTACATAACTCAATAAAAATATTTATGTATACGGTCTTAGTTCAGCTTTCATACCTCAAGGTTCGCTAGTTGAGTGAGCCTGATGGCTCGGGGGACTTCTTAACTCTTGCAGACAGTAGTTGGGTTGGCCCGACTGCGTCATACCCAGCTGACTGTACCAGGGCCCCCACATGGCCGGTGCTACCGTTGCCACGGCAACGGGGCCCGTGAGCCGAGGAGGCCCGCAAGGATGAGGAAAAAATAAAAATACATCTTTTAGCGAATTTCCCCTATAGGGAAGAAGCTATTACCGTAGGTCTCATGGTAAGACCTAAGCTCGGGACCACTATAACTTTTTGTTTTGGGGCCCCCAGAAGCAAAAAACACTATTCGTTTGAATTTATATATATATATATGTGTCTGTTAGCACGATAGCGGCCGCAAAAATGGTCCGATCTTTATGAAATTTGGTACGGACATGTAAAGTGGTAATCAATTGGACGAGTTCGTGAACCAGCCCGATCGGACCACCGGAAGGGGGGGTAAAGGGGGATAAACCCCCCAAAAATGGGTTTTTTAAGTTTTTTACATAGAAAAATAAAATTTATCAAATTTTTGTGGGCACTATTGAATTCAGCTCAAAAAAACAAACAATTTAGTATCTTGAATCACTGCTCTATGTCCATTGGTTACCGAGATATTGAAAGTGGTAAACACAGTACGTTGTCCCAATGTTAACCTTATGGGAAATAAGTAAAATTCTATATCTCGGTTATTTCTCAACATATCTTGTTAAAACTTGGTAAATAGCTTCTTCTAGTTCAGATCTACTAAATATTGAATTAAAACCACCCAGTTTTAATATACCTGTAGCAGCAAACCTGCATACTCATTCCCCATGTTATTCTTATGGAGCTTACCAAAACATGTCAAATCTTGCTATGTTTGATTGATATATGTTGTTTTGCATTTGAAATTCGCTGAGTATGCAGGTTTGCTGCAACGGGGGTATTTTAATAAATCATAGAAAGAAACAATAATTAAATCACTAGGACTATGTGTATCAATGAAATATTACATCAGAGTAATATAAATAGGTTCATTGGATACATGCAGTGCGTACAAATCGTGTCTGAATCTTCAACAGCTGTGACTAACTAAACCACCACCAGCTGACGCAAAAATAAATGACAATACGTCAATACGTGACACCTCGTTGGAGAACGAGAGCAGACAGAAGCAGAACACTGCCCGCCGGCGCCGGCGCCGGGCCCGCGCGACGTTGTTGCTATAGTGTACCCCTCCCCAGTCCCCATCCCTAACACACCACGGCCCGTTTGCGCAAGCGCACCCCCAGTGTTCCCAGACGTAACATAGTTATCGTACTTTTAAGATAATTTTTTAAGGTGGTATCCTAATTTTTTCTGATATGATGGTTTGATGACATTTTTAATCCAATTTTATACTTTTATTTTCTTTTTTTAAATATGATCAATGATGTTTTAGTATTTAAAATGGTTTTCTGACAGCATTTCAGGGGTTTCTTGGTTAACTAATACCAAAATTTACAAAGTTTATCGGAAGACGATAATTTCATGGTCTTGTACGATAGTGGTTTTTTAAATCTGGGAACACTGGCACCACTCTACTCCAGTCATACAGTGAATCAACAACCCTAACAGGTGCTTGGTACTGAGTAATGTATTAACGCCGCATGACAGTTTGTTAATGTAATAGTTTCAACATTTAATAGTATATTATTAATCATTATGTATTCAAGTAATTTCAAGCACAAATCCGGGGCGCAAAAACACAAGTTAAAAGCCATTAAAGACAGAAAAGGGGCTTTGTTGGGCCGGCAGAATGTTACGAAGTTTTTTAAAAAGAATGATGATGATAGTGATAGCCGTTCCCATTGTGATGACGATGCAAGTGTGCTGTCATACTTGTGACAGGTTGTCTACTAGTAAAACTACTGATGATCGTGTGTCTGTGTCCAAGTGTTTGAAACTAATGACAACTCAGGCAAGACTTCCAAGAAATACTAAATTTTTTCTTTGTAATTTTGTATTTGCTTTGCTTCCTTCATTTTTACCTAAAGGTTTTATCTTCTGCTACTCAATGTCTCAGTGCTAAAATCAGAATTTGTTCTCAACCTATGATAACACAGATATTGTAATAATACAAATGCATCAATACATAATCATTAAGCACTAGCCTAGCTATTAACTCATAGTAGGCCTAATTAATTTTTTTTAGTAGTAAGATGGGGGCCCATCATGACTTTAAGCAACGGGGCCCACGAAATGATGTGGGGGGCCTGGACTGTACACACACCTTTCTTTTCTCTTTACACCACGATTAGAATTGCAATATTTTACAATATTAACAATATCAGCAGGTGTTTTTAAAATTATTGTACACGATTATACTCATATTATAGGAAATTTTATCCTCTACAAAAACGCCAAATACACTTTTTTAATATATTTTATGGTTTTTGGGTCGATTTAAAAATGTATAGATAAACGCAGACCGGAAATAGTTTTTGCAAGTTGGCGGCTGGAGCACACAAGGATTTCCAGGGACTTTCAACCTTTCAATTAGGGAGGTTCACTTAACATTTGCGTGAAGTTTCAACTCGGTCAAGATTTGTTAGGTTGATTTTCCTAAAATTCCTGGACTAAAAGAATAAAAGTAACTAATTTACATTCTCTAATTTATATTATTACTAATAATACCTTTAAGTTGTCCGTCTCCCGGCGGCGGTCGATGAGCAGGTCGGTGTTGGGGCCGTACACCCTCACCAGCACCACGTCGGAGTCGGAGGAACTCTGGGAGTTGAAGCAGCCGACCAGCTTGTTGGTGATGCCGTCTGTGAACAGCTGTCCGACTGGTAAACAACTGGCTTCGCGGTGGAATGGTCGAACACTACGTTCATTGAATCGTTCTCATAATTAGACCAGTTTGTAGATTTTAAACCAGGAAATATTATAGTTAAGATCCCATGTTAAAATGCAGGTCCCTTAATTGCCATCGGCTGTTGGACTATTAATTAGCAGTCCAGTATAGGAAACATATTTTGATTTTTTTACATTTCCAATATGATTTCAAGTAATTGTTTATGAATTTGGGTCGTCCTGAGCTATGCTGTCCACACTGAAATACAGTAGAGCGCCGATTATCCGAACTAATTGGGGAAAAGGGGTGTTCGGATAGCTGAATATTCGGATAATCGAACATGAAAAGACAAAATTTAAAAATTATACATGTATTGTGATTCTTACTAACATTACTTACTAGTAAAAAGGCTAAAAAATGATCAAACAAAAATTATTCACAAAATTTTATTACGAAATTGATCAGAATACATGGGTATAAATTCTTAAAGAACAATTTATCATACGTAGATACAGTACACTGTATACTCTTTATATAGAGAAAAAGTCCAAAATTTGTTTTTGCTTTAGCCCTGGCACTATTTTTGGTGCACAAATTTGAACAGCTTGAGAATCATGTTCAAAATAAGAATTATTACAGCGTTCGGTTAACCGGCAATTCGGATGACCGACGTTCGGATAATCGGCGCTCTACTGTAACAGGAAATGATCTTTACTCGAGTGTTGGGTCGACAGCCTCGACGATGCAATGTTGTGGTTTTCACTGGACTCATGAGCCACATAATTTTAAATACATTTTTTGGAGGTTGGATACCAACATATTGTTCGGTTAAAAAAGGTTATATACGTCAAGTCATTCATCATCACACTATTTGGTGATAATGAGTCGTACAGTAGTGACGTCCGTCACACTTTTAAAACATAAATTGGTTGTTCGAGAGTGATGCTGATTTTTAAGAAAGATAGTTTATATTACATTTGTAAATTTACTGCTGCATTGAAGGAATTTGTTTGCATGTAAAAAAACTGTTTAATTTTAAACAATTATACCTATAAAAGGCAAAGCCCTCACTCACTCACTGACTCACTCACTCATCACTAATTCTCCAACTTCCCAATAACCCAGAAGGCTGAAATTTGGTACACTGTTTCTTTAGGCATTAACCTGTCAGATCCCACGGGCGCGCCGATGCGTCTGCAGCCTCTGGTGGTGCTTAAGAGAGCTATACTTACCTAGTTCAATGATTTGCCACCAGGTTGCGCTAGAGCCGTAGGCTTTATGAGTCAAACGAGCGTCCGTCCGACTGTGTGTACGTGGCCGAGGGGTCTGAGGCGTTGACTGACGAGTTAAAGTCACAGACGCAGGTTCGAATCCCGCTCATGCGCAATCCCTATTAGGCTTGCAAATGTGTGGTGTAGTTGGTGGGAGGGCCCACCTAAAATAAACGGTGACCGGCTTGAGTGGAAGTTGACGGCATTTGTATGTTACATTAGATACATTAGATACATTAGCTGAAATGGCGACCTACCCAGGTAGGTATTTTAAGCCAAGTATGAATGACAGATGAGTGAAGGATGATTGTGGCGCGATCTTGTAGTCTTGTTACTGACTAAGACCGACTATTCCTTAGGCAGGACTGTTAATTAATAGTCCAACAGCCAATGGCAACTAAGGGACCTACATTTTAACGTGGGATCCGAACCACGATATCGCCTCGGTTAACAATAGGGATTGCAGTGAACACCTGTTTTGCTTCTTTTTACCCTTGTATAGAGGAGGAGGACACGGTTTTTTATTTTTTATTACTTAATTCAGCTTATGGTCAATGGACAATCAGAAAGGTCATAATCAAAAAAATTAGAGCAAATACAGACAACATAAAAACATTTAAATTAAAACTTGAGAAATAAAAAAAAACTTGGGAGTCAATTGGTTAAATGGGAACACTAAATAGTTTTCATCCTGATCTGACCCTCGGACTCCGCCACAGACCCTCTCAAAGATCCCATATTATCCTTATTAGTACAGGAGCTGAAGGGGGTTGAGCATGCACTTTCTGGTGCAGTCAGTTTTATGTTTGATTCTTATTCTGGGCATTTGGGTGAACATAAAAACGCATGTTGTCACCTTCCTAGGTGGTCGACAACATGGGGGGGAGGGGGGAAACCTCCCCCCCCCCTTCGTAAGGCTGTATGTTTACTTAAATACTCATAACTCAATAACGGTAAAAGATAAAAAGATGAAATTTAAACCAATATATTTAGAAAAGTATGCTTAATAAGAAAGGTTATGAGTAAAAATGTCATATGTTTTATAGTTTCTGAGTAAAAACATGTTTTATCAAGAATTTTCATAATTTTTCATATTTTTTGCTTAAAAATCGTGCGTAAACCCATATAAAGGCACCTTCATCCAAAAAAGTGAATATTTAAGTTTATATTCCTAAAATATGTTAAAATAAATACTCATTTAGTCAGTTTTTGGATAATTGTAGTACCCATTTCAAATAAAACATGGTAGGAGAGGGGACATTTCCCACCCTCCTTAGGTATTCTTGTCCGTTTACTTAACTACTCATAAGTCAATGACAGTTAAACGTATAAAAGTAAAAAAATAAACTATTATAGCTATGAATATATATTGATTGAAAAAGGGTCTTACCAAAACCACCATTTTTCTTATATTTTTCGTGTAAAACTTAGTTTTGTTGCAAAATTACCTTCATTTTTATGTAAAAAAAACATACCTTAAACTATAATTTTCCACCTGAATCCTGAATCAGGGACAAACTAATGTTACACTTCAATGAAAATATTACAAGATTAATATTAAATGAATTATTTTATAGCAAAAGCATATACTTTTAGTAAAATTTAAGGCTTACAGGTCAATATACATAAATGCAAATAGAATCATTAGCTCTGAAGTTTTCTGTTATGATTCTCGTAGCTGAGAAGGATTAAATACGCACTTTCCCATCAGTGATTTTTATGTTTGATTTTTGTTTTGGTTGCTTGGGTAATCATAAAATCATATTGTATATCCATCCCAAGTAAGGTGACCAGATCGTTTCCAAATAAAAACGGGACACCCCACCATCCCCAATACAAGACACCACACACCAAAAGGTGTTTAATTATACGGGGATCTCTTTAATTTACAAATTGTGTAACTGTAGAAATTAAGTATCAAACTGTTTTTAAGCTTTTAGACCATGAATTTTATTTTATATTTATTGAACTTATTACAGCGTTACCTTTGCAACGATTGTTACAGTTTTTACTTTGGAATACAATAAATGGCATGCAGCCATGAAAGGCAATTTTTTGTATCGCCACATTCTGAAGATTAAAAATAATCAAGTCACATTTTTAAGATCTTAACATTTTACTATAAAACAAAAAAGATTTTCTATCAATAAATTACATATGTATAAAATAGTAGGATCAAAAAAGTATCATGATTATCTTAAATTTTAAGTTCTGATAGTTAATTGTCATGCTGGAAAAACAGCTATTCAAAAATTTAACAATAAGTTAATTAAACGTTTCAAGTTTTGTTATACTTGTCACTTGATCCAGTCCTTTTTCTCTATTATATAGTTGTAGAACAGGCAACAATACATTTTGAAGTTTTATGATACTTGTAGAGGAGCTTCAAGTAGGTGGCGTAAAACTAAAATCTTGTTTAGCGTTTGGTAAAGTTCGCAATATTCTTTTATAACCGCAAGTAATGTGAGATGCCTTTAAAATTAAAAACAAACGTTTGGTATGTATTTATATGTATAGCCTACTTTTTTTAAAAACGGGACATTTTGACGTCCCGACAAAGTTTTTTGGGACAACGAAACGCAACGTGAAAAAACGGGACTTTTCCGTTTTTAATGGACGTCTGGTCACCCTAATCCCAAGTGGTCGACAACATGGGGAGGGAGGGGAGCACTTCCTCCTTCCCAATGTAATAGTTGTCTGTTTGTTTAGCTACTCATAACTCAATGACAAGTCAATTAGAATAGTGTAAGTTAAACTATTAGATTATAAGTATGTATCAAATAATAACGGGTATTACCAAAAACATCATATGTTTTAAATTTGTCGAGTAAAACCAGGTATTAATAGGGATTTTTTCATTTCTTTTTTCTTTTACAAAAAACCAAGTACATGCAACATTTTCTCCAGTTGTATTTTTAAACAGAGATGATCTAGGATTATACTTCTAACATATAATTTATTTATTTATTTGATCAAATATCGTTTAGCAAGAGTTGGGTCAGTGAAACATATGGAAAGAATGTTAATACATATCACAAAAATATCTTAATTTTTTGATTTCCTGTGCGTGACATTTTTATAGTTTGCAAATGCCCTCGTAATGCAAAACTATGTTTTCAGAACATTGTAAGCCAAGGTTTAGTGTTATTTTAAAGTATCGGACAAAATTGGAATATGGCTTAATATTATAATGACACAAGAAATGAATTTAAAGCTTTGAAAGGTTTTCTTTAGTGAAGTAAAATCTAACCCTAATTTTAAACACAATATTCTTACTTTGCTTTATAGTTTACTTTAACTTCTTAAATATGAAAAACAATTTAACTGCTAAACAAATTCTTAAAAAAATCGCTTTTTAACTACAGTGGCACTTTAGTGAAAACTCATTTAATACTATAATTAATTCATACATTTAAAATCGTAGGTGATGTCACCCCTGCGATTTAAACGCTACGTACCTCTTTAAGTTGATTATGTTTGGATTCATGGTAATCTATTTCACATTAGGCATCTACTTAAAGAGAAAAAGATAATATAATAATTTTAAAACTAATCAGAGACTAATATTTTTCTCAACAAATGAAGGAAACGATCGTCCAACGACGAAAACGGAAAAAAATTATGTAACGAAAAATAATGAAAGATCCCCATTAATACCTGGTTTTACTCGACAAATTTAAAACATATGACGTTTTTTGTAATACCCGTTATTATTTAATACATTACTTATAATCTAATCGTTTAACTTACACTATTCTAATTGACTTATCATTGCGTTATGAGTAGTTAAACAGACAACCATTACATTGGGAAGGAGGAAGTGCTCCCCTCCCTCCCCATGTTGTCGACCACTTGGGATAGATATACAATATGATTTTATGATTACCCAAGCAACCAAAACAAAAATCAAACATAAAAATCACTGATGGGAAAGTGCGTATTTAATCCTTCTCAGCTACGAGAATCATAACAAAAACATTCAGAGCTAATGATTCTATTTGCATTTATGTATATTGACCTGTAAGCCTTATATTTTACTAAAAGTATATGATGTTGCTATAAAATAATTCATTTAATATTAATCTTGTAATATTTTCATTGAAGTGTAACATTAGTTTGTCCCTGATTCAGGATTCAGGTGGAAAATTATAGTTTAAGGTATGTTTTTTTACGTAAAAATGAAGGTAATTTTGCAACAAAACTTAGTTTTACACGAAAAATATAAGAAAAACGGTGGTTTTGGTAAGACCCTTTTTCAATCAATATATATTCATAGCTAAAATAGCTTATTTTTTCCTTTCATACGTTTAACTGTCATTGACTTATGAGTAGTTAAGTAAACGGACAAGAATACCTAAGGAGGGTGTGAAATGTCCCCTCTCGTACCTTGTTTTATTTGAAATGGGTACTACAATTATCCAAAAACTGACTAAATGAGTATTTATTTTAACATATTTTAGGAATATAAACTTAAATATTCACTTTTTTGGATGGATGTGCCTTTATATGGTGTTTTAGCACGATTTTTAAGCAAAATATATGAAAAATTATGAAAATTCTTGATAAAACATGTTTTTACTCAGAAACTATAAAACATATGACATTTTTGCTCATAACCTTTTTTTAAGCATACTTTTCTAAATATATTGGTTTAAATTTCATCTTTTTATCTTTTACCGTTATTGAGTTATGAGTATTTAAGTAAACATACAGCCTTACGAAGGGGGGGGGGAGGTTTCCCCCCTCCCCCCCATGTTGTCGACCACCTAGGAAGGTGACAACATGCGTTTTTATGTTCACCCAAGTGCCCAGAATAATAATCAAACATAAAACTGACTGCACCAGAAAGTGCATGCTCAACCCCCTTTCAGCTCCTGTACTATATGGCAGAAGATAAATTGATGAAATGTTTATATTTAAACAGATGTGAAAAGCAAGAAATTTAGTAGAATGTCAAAGCAGCTGTCAGGAACAGAACATAAAATAAATCACTGACTAGAGATACTTATTTTATGTATCTCATTTATAATAAGTGAGATGAGATAGTTATCTCTCATCTCACTTATTTTATGTATGACAAAATTGGTCTGAAATTTACGAAAGCAGCAATGAATACTTTCTTGACATTATATGAAAACTGTGTTAAATCTGCTTCTAAGCTTGTTAGAATTTCTGGTCAGAATAAAAAACGTTCTCCATGGATAACTAATGAATTAGTAAATAAGGTGAATGAAAAAAATAGGTTGTATAAATTGTTTTCTAAAAATAGGAATGATCATAGGATATATACATTGTATAATAAATTAGCAAAAGATGTAACTATACTGATAAGGAAAGCAAAACTTAATTACTACTCAAATGAGATTGATAAGGTAAAAAATAACACTAAAAAATATTGGCAAACTGTAAAAAAATTGTTAATAAGCCAAAAGAGAACATGAAAGAAATTAAAATTGGAAATAATGTTGTAAATGTTTTAGAAAATTAGTTACAAGTGAGCAATGAGTTTAATCAATATTTTATAAATTGTATCAATGAGTTGAAAGAAACAGGATTTGGTTATGATCTGCACGAGATGCCTGAATTTCCTTTGATAGATAGTAAAATCTCTTCTGTTACTATTACACAATCTGATGTTGTAAATATAATAAAGAAAGTAAAAAGTAAGTTTGCTAGGGGTGTTGACGGGATAAACATAAAAATTATTGAAGACAATCTCGAAGTTTTTATCCCAAATTTACATTATATTTACAGTTTATCTCTAACTACTGGAATTTTTCCTGACAGATTAAAAACCGCTATAATTGTACCTATTTATAAAGCTAATGATAGACTTTTAATGTGTAATTATCGCCCAATATCATTGTTGTCAACACTCTCTAAAATAATAGAAATTCATGTAAAAGATAACATTGTTAACTATTTTAATATGTACAATCTTTTTTCCCCACATCAGTTTGGATTTACTCCTGGCAGAGGTACTGATAAAGCAATAAATGGGCACTTTTCAAAAATAGTAAATCATGTAAAGAACAATCAGCAATGTGTTGGTGTATATCTGGATCTTGCTCAGGCATTTGACTTGGTCGATGTTAATATTTTAATGTATAAATTTGAAAGGTATGGGATCAAAATGGCTCTGGTCATTTTCTAAAAATAGGAAGCAAATTGTAAAAATAGGAAATACTTACAGTACTGAACTGGAGCAAATTAATGGAATCGCACAAGGCGGGGTTCTTGGCCCGTTGAGTTTTGTAATATACATAAATGACTTGCTATTTTTACCTTTAAAGTCAAGTATTTATGCTTTTGCAGATGACACAGCAATTGTTTGTGCAGGACCAAAACTACAGGAAGTTAAAATATCTTTACAAAATGATTTGGATATTATTTCAAATTGGTTAGTTAAGAATAAATTATTAATTAATATTAGTAAGACAAAGACTATAGTTTTTTCCCAAAGAGAAGTAGATAAATTTAATTTAAGGTTGATGTGTCATGTCCATGGATGTTTGTACGAATGCAAATGTGAATATATAGAATTAGTAGACAAAGTAAAATATCTGGGACTGGTAATTGATTTTAAATTAAAATGAAATTTTCATATTGAAAGTTTAAATTTAAAGTTAAGGAAAATTAATTACTAGCTCTATTATTTAAGGGACTTTGTAAAAGAGGATTGTTTAAAAAGACTCTATGTGGCATGGTTTCAAGCAACCATCAGTTATGGAATCGTACATTGGGGTGGAACATATCCTACCATTTTAAGTACAATTGTATATACTCAGAGGTTTGCTGTTCAAAACATTGCTAAAATTAGAAAATTTGATCCTGTATCTCATTGTTTTAAATAATTTGATATTTTAGATTTAAATCAGCTGTATAGATATAACATAATTATGTTCTGAATAAGAAACATTAATATATTTGAAACTAAGACATTTGCTTGCAACACCAGGCAGTCAAGAAATTATGGACTGGTAGTCCCCAACTTTAACAGACAAATGAGTAGAAACCAGTTTTGCTTTGCAGGACCAACCCTGTTCAACAAGTACTCCAGTAGGGTTATAGATATTTTAGGAAATATTGTGACATATTCCACATTAAAGAAAAGCATAAGATCCCTGATAACTGAATTTGCTTAACTCAACAAATTTTTCTAAAAACTAAATAAATGTCCAAATTATTACTGTTAGTTATTACAGATGTTTATTCCTGTTAAAATGTTCAATGTTTTGTTGATAATATACAAATTTTAAATGCTAATTGTTATTAATTATTTTGTTATTAATTGTTTGTTATTGGTTGTTTTGTTGATATTTACAAATATTTATCTGTATTATATTTTTTTATTTGAGAAAATTTATTGGATGTTACATAAATGCTTGTAAAGTTAACTATATAGTTTAAGTTGAATATATAAATGGACTGGCCTCAATGCACTGCAACTATTATAATATCAAGTATGTGATATTTCTTGCCCCACGCGTGCGGTTTGCACTTGGGGTTATGTTTGTAATAATTGCATTTATTTATCTTGAGAAATAAAGTATTTTGAATTGAATTGAATTGAAACTTATAAGACCTTTCTTCCCTGTACCAGCTGTTATTAAAAGAGCTAATTTAAACCATTTATTTTATTTACATCATTAGAAAAAAATACTCTGCCTTTGTCTTTTAGTGAATTTTATTCATGGAATTATTACCATAGGTCTCACGGCAAGACCTAAGCCCGAGACCATGATAACTTTTCATTTTGGAGCTCCCAGAAGCAAAAAAACTATTCAAACTATATTTAAAGCTGAAAACACAGTACATTGTCCCTATAGAAAAATTATATGCCTCGGTTATTACTCAACATATCTTGATAAAATTTGGTATGTGGCTTTTATGGTTCCGATTCACCTGATATTGTTTTAAAACCACCAAATTTTTGCATGACTGTTGCAGTAGACCTGCATACTCATTCCCCATGTCATTCTTACGGAAGAAATAAAATAAGATCATGCACATAGTCTGGAACTCTGCTGCAACAGGGTATTTTTATGTTCAAGATAGAACCTAAAAACCTTAACATTTATTTGACATTAAATAAAGGTAATTTCTACGTTTTACGTACATATACTTTCAGGGGCGGACTGGGAAGAAATTTTGGGCCGGGCATTTATATGACGTACCGGCCCACTCTCAGGGGGGCTTTGGAGAGGGCCGGCGACAGAATTTCCGGCTTGCCAAAAGTGGTTTAGCTCGCACGTGTGGTTTTTGGCCTCTTTATTGTCATTTCGGTACCTTTTTGTCTGTTCCCGGACCCCAGGAACCCCAGTATGCATTACTCAGGGGGGGAAGTTGGCTCTGCGCCCAGCCCCCAAGCGGCCCAGCGGCCCCTGGAGGTGGCAGCCCACCGGGCATTTGCCCGGATGCCCTTATGGCCAGTCCGCCCCTGTATACTTTCATGAAACAGAAAACTGCTTTTAGGATTCACAAAGTACATAAGGTCTGCTGCGACGGAAATATTTATATTCCTGCTTAAGGGCCACTATATTCCATGCTTGCGAGTAGATTCAACGATATTGGGCAAAAGCCTTCCCAGGGCAGTGGCACCCTTGAGACCTTTATCGACAGGGCACTGAATCTGCTCACATGTATAGTACAGGGAGGCCAAATAGAAATACCTCCTGCGGGGGGCAGCTATAGAATAACTCAGTCGCAGCAGACCTGCGGACTTTGAGGATTCCTGAAAACATCTTTCTGGTTGATGAAAGGTCATCTTCTTTATATTTGTCATGATTAGTATTAAGGCTTACCTTACGATCCTATTATTTTAGTCTTGGAGACCTAGGTTTCAGCTCCGAAGAGCTATCTTCAGTCCTAGGCTAAGCTACCTATTTTCTATTTTACATGGTCATCTCTCGATTGAGATGTTGTCAATACTCTCAGGTTGATAAAAATTACACTTATTTTAACACAAACACATTGTGTGTCCCCCCCACATTGTGTGTTGTAGTTTCATTGTGTGTGTTTTTTACACAAACACATTGTAAGTGTTAGTATTTATTGTGTTTGTGTAAAATAAGTGTAATTTTTATCAACCTGAGAGTAATGGCAACATCTCCATCGAGCGATGACCATGTAAAATAGAAAATAGGTAGCTTAGTCTAGTACTGAAGATAGCTCTTCGGAGCAGAAACCTATAGGTCTCCAAAACTAAAATAATAGGATCGTAAGGTAAGCCTTAATAATAATCATGATAAATAACAATCCAGAGGCTATTAACCTAAATAAAACAAGTATACCGCTAGATTTATATTTGTCCAACACAACTAACCTACCACTGCATAGCCCAAACTACTTGACTTAGAACCTTGGACCTTTGTATGGACGATCTTAAGGGCGTAGGCATCAAAGCATCCGCTAAGAACGGTTTTTTATAATTCGAAGATTTGAGGGGATTTGGCGGGGTCAAAGTTTATAAATTTTCCTACACAAGTAAAATGGATGATCTTCTGTTTAATTTTCAATGTTCATTCAACAAGCAGGTGATTCAGCTTCACATACAGTGTGTAAAAAAAGCCGTCCCCCCTCCTTAATTTTTTTGTTTGTTAAGACAAACAATTAACCTTTGGGGAATTATACTAACTCAACCCAAATTATTTTTTGACGTTACCAAAAATTTTGAGTGTCCCCCAAAAATGGGGGATTTAGGGGGCAACTCAAAATTTTCAAATGCAAACCCCTTTTGAGTGACCACTCATTTTTAAGAGCTTTCAAAAAGTAGATGAATGGTGAAAATTGGAGGTCTCTATCGTGTTTCTATCCAAATTGACAGCTTGTCAAAGTTTTGAATACAACACATCCTTCAAACCTGGTGTCGAGGACATTTGGAGTTTTAATTCACCTTTGGTGACATAAAAATGAAACGAGCCTGGGAAAAATGTTGTTAAATGAAAAATTAGTCTCTTTTGGTGATATTTAAAATTTTGAGTTGCCCCCAAAATCCCCCATTTTTGGGGGACACTCAAAATTTTAAATTTCACCAAATTAGACTAATTTTTCATTTAACAACATTTTTCCCAGGCTCGTTTCATTTTTATGTCACCAAAGGTGAATTAAAACTCCAAATGTCCTCGACACCAGGTTTGAAGGATGTGTTGTATTCAAAACTTTGACAAGCTGTCAATTTGGATAGAAACACGATAGAGACCTCCAATTTTCACCATTCATCTACTTTTTGAAAGCTCTTTAAAATGAGGGGTCACTCAAAAGGGGTTTGCATTTGAAAATTTTGAGTTGCCCCCAAAATCCCCCATTTTAGGGGGACACTCAAAATTTTTGGTAACATCAAAAAATAATTGGGGTTGGGGTAGTTTCATTCCCCAAAGGTTAATTGTTTGTCTCGACAAACAAAAAAATTAAGGAGGGGGGGACGGACTTTTTTTACACACTGTATAGATTAGTATATTTCGCAACAAGGGCCGAAAATGAGGTTTTGCAGGCTCGAGATCATGTTTCAAATTCGAGACGAAGTCGAGAATTTGAAACTATCAAGAGCTGCAAAACCCTTTCGGCCGAGGTGCGAACGCTGTTTTTCACCACACTACACAATGAAATATACCCTAAATAATAAAAAAAAATATTAAAGTATAATACCCTATTATATTGTTTAAATTGAACATAAGATCAACTGACTACAAAAAATTGAAAACGAGCTTCAAGTAAAAATTTTACTTTCTAGGAACCGTATTTCTAATTAGACTGACAAATTCAGGAAAACTGGCAACACTGCAGACAGGAAATGCTTTGTCCAGGCATAAAAGTAAAGAAAACAAAACCACTATTTATTCATTCCTGACCCAGATCAGGTGATCTTATCTGACAAAGATAGAATAATCTTAACTCAGGTTTTATCTCGGAGCTATACTAAACGGTGGATTACTTATTTGAGACTAAAATTCACAACATAAAGTGTTAATGTCATGAATTTTATTTGTTTAAAATAAATTATAGGTTACAAAAACAGAATATTCCAGAAACTTTTTTTTATTTATGTTAAAAGGAAAATAAAATTGGAGATGACGAATATCCTTCTTTGGTTCGCAAGAAACTTTAGGTGGGCAAACACAGCTGCCCTCCCCCACAACACTGCCAACATGCCAACGATTTTGGGAATTTTTGTGGCTGGGGACTGATATAGCTGCTCACCTTAGTATTTTCTTTATTTTATTTGTAGGTAATCTACCAAAAAGTTAGGTAAATTTTTATTAAAAAACAGCAATAAAATAGATTAGATTAAACTAAAAACAATGAATACAAACATATTTTATTAATGACAGTTAAATTTTGTAATAACCAACTTAGCAATTCATGGCAATGTGAATACAGGTTTGCTACAAAAAGTTAAAAACGGCTGATTGTAATCAAATGATTAGTAGATCTAAACTAAAAGAAGCTAACCCCAAGTTTTATCAAAATGTCTTAAAAAATAAGTAAGATAACATTGAATTTATTTTATTTCCCGTAAGGATAACACGGGGAATGAGTTTGCAGGTTTGATACCATCTAATGTAAATATCAGGAATTTTGAGTGATATACAGTAGAATTTTGATAAGACGACATTCAAGGTGATTCGGGAAACATACTTGTTATCGAGGAACTGAGGTCATAATATCACGGTTGTTTTGGTTAACAGTCGTGTTATCGAGGTTACTGAGTCTCTGAAACTCCTTTATTAACATTACTAGCAGATGCCCGTGGCTTTGCTCACGATAAAAACTGTAACTCCCGGTGCCTAAATGAAGATAGGGCCACATACTGAGTTTATGATTAAACAGGTAAGGAACAAAAACGAATGACGGCTTTAATTTAAATTACTAAACTAAATTTAACTTTTATATAGTACATATCACCTAAAATCAACAAAACAACCATAAAACCATTATGACAGTAACCAAATTATAAATCAGCTGTAAAATCTTATCCGTATGTGAAGCTGAACCACCTGCTTGTTGAACGAACATTCAAAATTAAACAAAAGATCATCCATTCCACTTGCGTAGGAAAATTTATAAACTTCGAACCCGCCAAAACCCCTTTAAACGTTGAATTAAAAAACCGTTCTTAGCGGATGCTTACGCCCTTAAGATCGTCCATGCAAAGGTTCAAGGTTCTAAGTCAAGTAGTTTGGGCTGTGCAGTGATAGGTCAGTGGTATTGGACAAATATAAAGAAGATGGACTTTCATTAACCAGAAAGATGTTTTCAGGAATCCTCAAAGTACGCAGGTCTGCTGCAACTGGTGTTATTCTATTGCTGCCCCCTCCCAGGAGGTATTTCTATTTGGCCTCCTAGCACATACATACATGTGAGCAGATTCAGCGACCCGCCTATAAAGGCCTCAAGGATGCCACTGCCCTGGGAAGGCTTATGCCCAATAATTTTGAATCTGCTCGCATGCAAGGTATATAGTGGTCCTTAAGCAGGAATATGAATATTTCCGTCGCAGCAGAACTTGCGTACTTTAGAGAATCCTAGAGCAGTTTTCTGTTTCATGAAAGTAAAACGTAAAACATAGAAATTGCCTTGGTTTAATGTCAAAAAATGTCTAAGATTTTTAGGGTCTATCTTGAACATAAAAATAGTGTTCAGCACATAGGTTGAAGCAGACCTCCTGACTATGTGCATGACCTTATTTTATTTCTTCCGTAAGAATAACATGGGGAATGAGTATGCAGGTCTACTGCAACAGTCATGCAAAGATTTGGTGGTTTTAAAACAATATATCAGGTGAATCTGAACCAAAAAAGCCACATACCAAGTTTTATCAAGGTATGTTGAGTAATAACCAAGATATAGAATTTTTCTATAGGGACAATGTACTGTGTTTCCATCTTTAAATATAGTTTGAATATTGTTTTTTTGCTTCTGGGAGCTCCAAAATGAAAAGTTATTATGGTCTCGGGCTTAGGTCTTGCCGTGAGACCTATGGCAATAATTCCATCAATGAAATTCGCTAAAAGACAAAGGCAAAATTATTTTTTCTAATGATGTAGATAAAATAAATGGTTTAAATTAGCTCTTTCAATAACAGCTGTTACAGGGAAGAAAGGTCTTATAAGTATCTCTAGTCAGTGATTTATTTTATGTTCTGTTCCTGACAGCTGGTTTGACATTCTACTAAATTTCTTGCTTTTTCACATCTGTCTAAATACAAACACTTCATCAATTAATTTATATTCTGCCATATGGATAATATGGGATCTTTGAGAGGGTCTGTGGTTGAGTCCGAGGGTCAGATCAGGATGAAAACTACTTAATTTTCCTATTTAATGCCTAAAGAAACAGTGTACTAAATTTCAGCCTTCTGGGTTATTGGGAAGTTGGAGAATTAGTGATGAGTGAGGGCTTTGCCTTTTATAGGTATAGATTTTATAGTAGCCGTTGATAAAACATTGGTTACAAGTATAGTTTGTTTTAGTGATATCCTTTGCCTATGAATAAGTAAGCATTTAATTGGTTTATGTGGGAATTAATTTTTTTTAATCAGGTGAAGGGTAGATGATAGAATGTTAAATCCGACAACCGACAAAAACAACAACATATCAAATTTATATTTTGTCAGATATTTTTTGACTTGTTTTAGTTACAGTTTTTTCTTAATTCTGTTCAAAGGCAACACTAACATGACGCATATTATATTATTATAACTCGCCTAGAACCTGTCTGAATTAAATTGACAATAGCTCAAAGTGAAGCCTGTAGCGTGGAGAGTGTTTTAAGAGCAGAAAAACTGAAATAATTAATCAACTATTAACTGTAGTCAAATCCTGAAAATACGTAAAATTTGAATCCTGATTCAAATACGTAAAATGGTAAGTAAAATTCGGGTAAGTAAAATGATAAAAAATAGGTAAATCAAATGAGGGAAGGAGTAAGCAGTGACTCACCCTACATCATGAGTTCAAGTGGGCTGGTCAATCCCCTCCCTGTCTAGAGTTGCAACTGTTGGTCAGCTGATTTGCTCATGAAAGGCAGGCATGGGATAGGATTCATGTAAACTGTGTGTGCAGTAAAATATCCCCCTTGCAGCAGATATACATTCTCAGCAAATTTCAAATGCTTAAATAAACCATTTAGTCGGATCCTCAAATCAAGTAAAATCAACTTAAATCCCAAATTGAGCATACAACAATTTTCTCCATATTTGAAATCAGTACTAAGAGGAAAAGTGTGTCATGGAAGAGTGTGAAATTTAAATATTTTTTGCAATAACCCAGTAGATATTACCTAAATGAAGATAGCAAGTTTTATTCAGATACGTTAAGAAATCAGCGAGATATGTAGAATGTTATTTATTTCCCATACGGTTAACACTGAGACAACTTACTGTGTTTACAAATAGCAATGTCTCGGGAACCAATGGACATAGAGCAACATTTGAAAAAACTAAATTATTTGTTTTTTAAGCTGAATTCAATGGTTCTAACAAGAATTTCATAATTTTTATTTTTCTACGTAAAAAATCCCAAACCCCCATTATTTTTGGAGGATTGACCCCCCTTGCAACGGTCCGATCGGGCTGGTTTTCAACCTCGTCCGATTAATTTCTATTTGACATGTCTGTGAAAAATTTCATTCTCATTGGACCATTTTCAAATGAGTTATCGTGCTTAAAGACACACACACACACACACACACACACACACACACACACACACACACACACACACACACACAAATTTTCAATATTTTAAAATATATATATTCAATATAAAAAATTTAAACAATTAAATCAAAACAAAACATTTTCCAGTACAAATAAGTTTTATATATATGTTTTATTATATATATATATGTCATGTAATTTAATTAATAAAATGAAAAAAGGATACATTTGTTATATTTTACTGATAATATATATAAATATATAAATATGTATATATATATATACTAATAAAAATAAACAGATGTTTTTGGCATCTGGGGACCTCAAAATAAAAGTTATGATGGTCTCAAGCTTAGGTCTTACCATGAGATCTACGGTAACAGCTTCTTCCCTAGCCTATAGGGGAAATTCGCTAAAAATAACCAGGGAAACGATTTTGAATAGGATCAATATTTGCTGTTTGGAAGTTTTTCTCATTGAATCCCATTCCTTTATCAATAGACCTTCACAGGGGGGCCTGATAAGATAAATGACTAATACACAATTATTTTGAAAAGTAATGGCAAGTGCTTATATCTCCTTAACAATAAAATAAGGCTAATTAAAGAATCGTTTCCAGATTATAAAAACCTTTTGACAAATTGCATAAGCATTACTGATCCACAAACTGATTTATCACTAACTAGACCATCAGTTTCAAAGTTCACAGAAGCAGAACCCTATCACTTCAATATTCTTAGCCATAACAAAAACAAATGCTACAATTATGCCTAAACCATTCTTTTTTGTTACCTTCTTTCTGAATGGGGGGAAGAAGGTGTATTAAGGTATAATATTATTATTTTTATCATGATACAATCATTATGCCCTTTTTAAATCAAATTATAATTGAATTGTTTTAAAATTATGAATTATGAGAGTAAAATTGTTCTATGTGTGTTTTGCTTGAAAATAAAAGTTGATTTGATAAAAGTCTCAAAATTAACTTCAGTATTTAATTACTCTTATTTTATTACTTTATAAAATTTTCCATCAATGCGTTTAACAGGTCCCCAACCCTTTTACAACAAGTCTAAAAAAAAATGGAGTCTTTCTCTGTGTGTTTCAGTCAATTGTGCATCCCTACAAAATAAACATATTGTATGTATGTTTATTCATAACAATTTTATCCAATCACAAAGCTCATGACAACTTTTTATTGCATGAGCTTGAGACTACATACTAATTTTTAACCTCTAAAAATGTACAAGACTGATATATTTTTTTATAATTGAACGAAATATTGGGCTAAAATGCACTGAATTAATAGTGTCATAAAACTTATTTTAACTTATATATACAGGTAATTTTAAGTTATTTGTCAAAAATCTTTATTTTATCAAGCATTCTAAGCTATAAAACTGTTTAAAGTAAAATAGTTGATGGAACAACTGATTTTTAAGTCATGAATGAATGTTTGTATGTATGTGTATCAGAGGTGTAGTGGTAAATTTTCCAGTGTGGGAACGCCTAATATATTTGTCGAATTCCCTGCAAGTTAAGATAGCTTTTCCCTGAATGCGAACACGATACGTATTAGGCTATGTATTTTAAGCTCACTGAATTTACTGAGGCTTAAAGAAACTATTTAATAAATTGGATGATTTTTGGAAAAGCAAAATATAAAAATAGTAGTTTATCTTTTATATTTAACTAACCTTATATTTTCACAAAAGAAGTTATTTTAGAAAAGTTTATTAATTAAGTTATATACTACTTTTATGTACATTAACCCCCAAATTAGCATCATACACAACCTAATTTTAAATTACATATTCTATACAAGTAAAAAAGCAGAGAACTAAAATAAATTCAATCCATAAAACAGAGAAAAAACAGGGTAGGTAATTAATTACAATGACTTTTATGTAAAGCAGAATGATTAATTACAATGAAAGTTCATTGACAGATTGACAAATCAGGTTTACAAGTAATCGGCAAATGACATTTGTCACTTCACCTACATTGACATTTGTCTCAAAACATAAGCCTCTTCTGTAGTAGGCTTATGTTTTGACACAAAAAAATATATATTTTTTATACTCTTTAATTAATGTTTAGGAATATAGGATTTTTAGCTATTTCCCTGGATTTTCCCTGAACGGGGCACTAGGATTTTCCAGGGTTTCCGGAAACCAGTATGGGAACGCCGTTCCCACGCGTTCCCGCACCACTACACCACTGATGTGTATGTATGTATGTATGTATGTATGTAAACATGGTGGAAATCAACTAACTGAGAATGTTCACACTGAGCAAACAGTTTGTAAATCAATCTAGATTCTTTTTCTCTAACTGTGGATTCCTCATATTCAAACTGAAGTCAACAAATAGTGTGTTATGGCAAAATCATCAATTTACAGAAGTTCAGAACTTTTAGATGATGACTGCGATTTGAAAATCTAGGTTACTACATATGACCTTGGAACAACACTACCAGTAGGAATAGTAATAGCGACCTACATAGAACAGGTTGCACCCTTTATAACCTTGATAACAAGATGTTTACAGCCATGATGTAGAACTAAGAAAACCCAATTGACAACCAGATTATGTGGTTGCTCAAACTACAAAGCTAGGTTGGCCTAAATAAAAGCTTATGTCTTTTGCTTAAGCTAATTTGATCAAGTATAAACTACTTAAGCCTTTTGGTGGATTTGTGTGTAAATATCTGTCTTAAAATTACGACTTGTGTCATAAATTGTTTATGGGACTGTAAAAGCATTAGTTAAATGTCTTGTGTTAAAATATATCCTGAAATTACTGTTTGCAGAAAAAAAATTCCACATGTAAACTTCAATAAGCCTATTATAAAAATTTACCTCCAGGCATGTAATAATTAAGTTCAAGAGAATTAATTATTTTAAAAATTAAAAATTTAAATTATTTCTACGAGTAGACCAATAATTTCAAGAGTTTTAATCCTTTCTCAAGCCAAATTCAATGGAGTACATTTTAAATAATATAACATTTTACACTGTTGAGTTTATGATTCCTGAACAAGAGTTTTCAAAAACCTTTTTGTGGTCTGAGGTGTTTAATACGATATTTGGGATATTAAAAAAAAAAAATAATATATATCTACCGTTTCTGAACATTTATCGTGTTTTAGCGAATTTCCCCTATAGGGAAGAAGCTATTACCGTAGGTCTCATGGTAAGACCTAAGCCCGAGACCATGATAACTTTTCGTTTTGGGCCACCAGAAGCAAAAAACACCATTCGTTTGAATTTATATATATCTATCTATCTATCTATCTATCTATCTATCTATCTATCTATATATATGTGTCTGTAAGCACAGTAAATATGGTCCGATCTTAATGAAATTTGGTACAGACATATAAAGTGGTAATCGATTGGACGAGTTTGTGAACCAGCCCGATCGGACCATCGGAAGGGGGGGCAAAGGGAATAAACCCCCCCAAAAATGGGTTTTTTGAGTTTTTTACAGAGAGAAATAAAATTAATCAAATTTTTGTTGGCACCATTGAATTCAGCTCAAAAAAACAAACAATTTAGTACCTTGAATCATTGCTCTATCTCCATTGGTTACCGAGATATTGAAAGTGGTAAACACAGTACGTTGTCCCAATGTTAACCTTATGGGGAATAAGTAAAATTCTATATCTCGCTTATTTCTCAACATATCTTAATAAAACTTGGTTTGTGGCTTCATCTTGATGAGATCTAATGTATTTTAGTCTAAAACCCCCGAAATTTCCATTTTTTAAGCAGCAAACCTGCATAATCATTCCCCATGTTATCCTTATGGGAAATAAAAAAATTCTATATCTTCCTTATTTTTTAACATTTCTTGATAAAACTTGGTATATGGCTTCTTCTAATCAAGATATACTAAAAAATGAATTAAAACCAACCAGTTTTAACATACCTGATGCAGCAAACCTGCATACTCATTCCCCATGTTATTCTTATAGAGATTACAAAAACATGTCAAATTTCGCTATGTTGGATTGAATTATGTTCTTTTGCACTTGAAATTCGCTTAGTATGCAGGTCTGCTGCAACGGGTGTATTTTGAGTTTTATTTAATCATGCAATCGCTGTATTTACCCATTCATCAACAGATTTTCATAACTTTTACTCTTAGAATCATAAATTCCTGAGGACTTTATTAAATTTTTAAAATGTCCATTGAACTAATAATAGTGTTTACATTATATTCAGCCATATCATTACTAAGTGCAACCATTATTTATTATAATTTTGTTATCTTGGCTACAAATCATACATTTCCGGGAATTTATGAATTTTATTTTGAAAATATTCCCACGAGTTTATGTTTTCAGAAATTTGAAATCACTCTCTTAAAATAATTGAATAAACAAGAATACATTTTTTTATTTTGATTGTCACAACCATTGACTTTAAAACTAAAAAAGGAGACTGCTCATGCTTACAGATGTTTTGAGGCCAGAAATTGAGCACTTGCGAAATTAGTTACTAGTGATTGTGCTAAGAGTTTTCCGCTAAGATTTTTTTTATTCCTGAAATGGTACACTTTTGCTTCTACTGGGCTAAAATATTGGAGAGGGTTGAAAAAAAGATTTTATTTTAACAACGTCAAAACTAGGAGTGTAAAATAGAGGATGAAATGTATTTTTAATTTCTTTAATACCAGAATTATCTACCAGAATGTGCCAATTTTTGTAACATGAGCTCAAATATTTTCGCTTCAAAATGTAACACTGCTTGGACTATCCATTTTTTTCTGTAATCAATGTTGCCACACTAGCACCTACTACTAGAAAAAAAAAGCTTTAAAAAAAGTTAAGACGAATGTCAACTTTTTAAACTCTCAAAATAAACTTCCGAGTCCAAAAAATTAAAATTTTGATTGCAACTACTTTATTTCTAAGTCCCATTAAAAGTTTGACGAGAACACAACAAACAGTCCCTAAACCTAACCTGGAAGTCAGTCGAGCCTACCTTGAACGTGACGTCTTCTAAGTTCCATCTTGGCCGGATGTGCTTGAGCACTTCCGCCGCGCCCGCCTCCAGCTGGTCGGCTTCGATGGTGATGTCCAGATGAGGCGGCGAAGGCGACGAGGCGGTCATGGTGTCACTGTCACTGTCACTGACACTACGACGCTACACAGAGGCGCCGCCGGCAGTCACTGATGCTCTCGCACTAGACAGCCAACTGCTGCACGGCCGTCGCCGTCGCCGTGACGCGGCCCCCCCTCATCGCGCCTGCAACAATTGATTCATCCTTTGGGATCAGCTAACCCGCTGACCCTGACCTCTAGAGATGGCAAATGTTGAAAAAGCTATATATCGCGCTTTCGATGTGTCGGAACTATTAATATCGATATATACATTATATTGGGAGATAAATTTCGATATGTTCATGGGCGGATTTCTGGGCGCCCGGCACCCCCTGACTTTTTGCTGGTTTGTTTGGCAGAAAAGGGAAATCAATTTTCAACATAACTTGAATAATCTACTACATAAATTAAAACAGGGTTGTTGTCAAGTAACATGCATTTATAACATTTCTATTTCTATTTTCTACAATATATTGTTTGTTAAAGAAAATGTAGCCACGTTTATTAAACGTAATTCAGTCCATAGTCAAATACCAGAACTTGTAATCAATTAGAAATTCCATCAATCAGACTAACCAAATCAACTAAAAGCCATAAATGTCTCCAAATCAAATTGTTTAATAAATTGCCTATAGATTTTCGGGAGCAAAATTTGATTATATTTAAAAACAGACTGTTTGAATGGTTACTAGACCAAAGTTTTTATTCTATAGATGAATTTTTATAGTAAGACACGATTAGCATTTAAGTTTGCATTGTATATACAGGCATGTTTTGTAATTGTACATTGTTGACGTTGTCTATACTTTATGTGTTAAACGACAATAAAGATATTCTTATTCATAAACAGATATTTTTTGAGTATGCCTGCAAATGGACGGAGTTTGATGTTTGAATTTGAGCATACCATCATAAGTGAAGTGACCTGGCACCCCCAAAAAATAACACTTAAATCCGCCCATGGGTATATTCGATATATTAAAAAACTATACCGGGTGTCCACAAAATCTTGGCCTGAATTTGGGTGAATTGGGGGGCTAATCACTTTTGCACGCACAGGCCAAACTAATGTTTCCTTGCTTGTTTGTACGACTATCTCAAAAACTGCTCCGAGTATTTTCTTAAGATTTTAGAAATAATTTATGACTAAAAAACGTGTTCTATGCAGATTACTTGGCCAGAAAAAATCTAATAACTAAATAAAATGAATTTTAAAGTTGTAACGTTTTAACATTGGCCTTATGAGTTGCCATGATAGCAACGAAATAAACAAGGTAACTGTAAACAAATCGAGTATCATAACAGCTGTTTGCAAACTACAGCCATTTATAGGAAAATTCAGCGTGTGGGATAAAGAGTGCATGGAGAAATAGAAAAATGTACTTTAGGGGTCATGGTGAAAGGAAAAACATAGGTGTGCTACTCCGACAGTTGAAAATGGACACCTACTGTGCATCTACGTCATCCAGGAAGCAAAGCAACTCATCACGTGATGCTCTCTGGCGGCAAATTTATGAATCATTAAATATAAGATCGCGAGAGAACGTTGCCTCTTATTACGTTAAAGTTTTGTTTTTCCCATTTATCATAGAACAATTTTTCAAATCGAATGAACAATTGTTAACTAGATACAATGGTATTTATTTTTTCCAAACAATATACCTGTTTCATATTTTATGAGTACAGTTTATAGTAAGTTTGATACAAGTAGAGCGTGTTTTGAAACGAAGCCACAAAATTAAATGCTGTCCAGCGTTTATCCAGGGTAGAAAGCAGTAATCATTTCCTTCCACTTAACAACTCTAATAAAATCTTCTAAATTAAAATGAACACCTTAACAATTGATTTGACCAAACCCCTATCCTAACCAGATCATAACAGTATCCGTACTTTCAAAAATTCAAATTTCTTTTTAAATGTAAAAGGCATATTACCTGATTTTAATACGATACAATTGAATAAACCTAAAACACAATGAAATGCAATGATTGTTAAATCATTTTTTAATTGTAGCAAAAAAATAAGTTAATTTATTTAATAGCAGCAAATACCAATATACTTGGTAGTATGTTTTAGTCTATTAGTTAACCGTGAATTATTACAACAGCATTGGGGTCTGCAGTGGTGTAGTGGGGCCGGAGCGGTCCGGAGCGGCGGCGCTCGGCCTCGGCTTTAGGAGCCGGCCACCGCAGCTTCGTCCGGCGCAGCCTAAAACGAGGATTGAAAAGCGTCTTTGAACTTGGCTCTTTTCTCTATGGTGCAATTTCGTCATTATGGTGAATCAAATCGAAGTCGTGGTAATAATAATAACGAACTCGTCTTCGCGCCCGCGGTAACTTTTCGTTGCATAGCGGTAAAGGCTGGTTTGCCTACACAGCGTCAAACGTCAAATGCTTTGCATCGGATTGGTAGCACGTTGTCCGTTGCCGTGACGTTTGCCTCTCGCTGTCCACTTTGGACGCTGGAAACAGATTTTGTTGAAGTTATTGCGCTACGGTCCGGCGCAATTCATTTGACGCGGTTTAGGAAAACTTTCCTTGTCTTAATCGAACACAACGTCGCGTCGTGTTATTTTGACTTATAATTACGTTACGGTTAACGTAACGTCTCGCCACGTCACCGTAAACAAATCGACATTGAGATTCGGTTAAATACCGTCTTCGCGTTGCGGTAGACGTCTTGTCGTCGGCCGTCACTCGATGCTGACTCGACACGGGCAAACTGATCTTCACTGAAATGATGACTGCAGATTCGTGCATAGTTCAAATCCATATTTTTTTGCCGATTACACGCTCGTTTCCACTGTCATTTTCAGTCTTCGTTCTAAGGGAATTTTTAATATTTTATTTAAGTACCTTTAGTTTTTCGATTTTAGTTTTTGCAGCCAAAACTGCACAACCCGGCATTTTTCCAAAAAAACTGATTTGGCAAAACAAAACAAAATAGAAAACAATAAACACGAAAATAATAATAGAAATGACAGGTACGATCAGCTGGCTGTCAGAATCGTCCCTTTGCTTCCTGAGTGACGTCACATGACCTGCGCAATATCACACCTATGTTTTTCCTTCCACCATGTTTAGGGGTGACGAATAGTGATTTTTGAAGTCGAGTCGAGCCGAGCCGAGTTTTGAAAAATACCCGCGAGTTTCGAGCTTTTTCGAGTCGAGTTTTTTGTAAGTTTATAATATAATAGTCATCATGTTTCTACATGATGGGAAACAATTATTATTACTCAAATACAAATTACAATTTCAGGGTAATTAAACTTAAAAGAGTTATTGAACTAAGAGCAGATATGCAAATAAATTATACCAAAACAAAAGAAAGAAAACCTTTTACTTAAACTTACAATAATTTTTGATTTGATATATTTTTCAAGCCTAACTTGTGTTTAATGCTTACCTGGGGTTTTAAATGAAATGAAAACACTAATTATAAGCCGTGACCAATTACATGACTCAATTCATGATTAAAATATTTCCTTTGAGTTATTCACACAGGTACATTTTTATTGATGTAACTGTCAACAAAAAAAACTAAGTTTTTATTTATTTGGAATGGTTTCTAAAATATAACAAAAATAATTTTTTTACAAGATGTAATAATAGCTAACCTCAAACTAGAAAAGATAGAGTGATATCAAAATTTATGTGTCTTTAATAACTAAAAAGAACATTTACTTCAAGTTTATAACAAACGAGGTTTCAGTTATATTCGTTAAAGATGGATTGACATTGTGAAAAATGGCCGTAATATTCTTTCGCACGTGCCGATTTCGGGTAAACGGCGGAAGTAACTACTCGACTCGAACTTTCGAGTAATTTGCAATAAGTCGAGTCGAGCCGAATACTGTATACTCGGCTCGAAAAAAGCTCGATTCTCGAGTACTCGCACACCCCTAATGTACTTAAACATCAATATTTTATAATTGTTAATGATTGGATGTACTGGTAGATATAAAATAATACCGAGCAAGGCTTGGTCCACTAGGTCAAGGCCACACTACACTACAGGCCGGAGTCCTTTTGTGGTGACGTCACATTATCAGACGGAATCGCAGACGATTTTATAATGTACTCTTATGGCGATTCACTGTCGCACTCGTAAAACTATCGTGCCCTAAGTAATTCAATTAGTTTTCGTTTAGAAACCATTATTTTTTTCGAACCTGCATTAATCAATGAATAACTAAATGCGGTCGAAAATACTTTTAAAGAAAACAAGACTTTATTTCATAAACTCAAAACCGGTAAACATTACAGGCAAGTAATTTGTTTACTTTTCATCAGATGATTTATTGGAAATCTGACAGTTTTGTTTCTAATTGTTTTCATTTTGATGTTCTAATATCATAATTTGTTGGTAAATGTTTACGATTTTCATATGATTTTAGTTGTTATTTCCAACACAGCGCTAGGAGTTCGGCCGATGTTGTGACGTGGCATCAGGGAGGAGGGGAGGAGACTCCGGCCTGTAGTGTAGTGTGGCCTTGACTAGGTGCTAAAGATTTATTTCATTAAGTCGGTAACACCTAAACACAGCTGACTGACAACAATAGACTTATGATTTAATACATTTGCAAATCAGAACTGGTGAGTTTACAGGAGAAATCGTGGTAAATTTGGTGGTTTCACGAAACCCAATCCCCTAAATAGCGGTTCGACGACTTTTCATCCCATCATTTGGAAGACCTGCTTCTGGTAGAAGAAGCATCAACTGATGGTATTCGCATTTTAGGGAAGGAGGCAGTGTATGCGACAAGAAACACGCTCTTATAAACTCGTCATTTCTGATTTGTTAATGTTTTAAATCATAACTGTATTGTTGTCAATCAGCTGTGTTTAGGTGTTACCAACTTAATGAAATAATACCCCCGTTGCAGCAGACCTGCATACTCAGCGAATTTCAAATGCAAAACAACATATTTCAATCCTACATAGCGAGATTTGACATGTTTTTGTAAGCTCCATAAGAATAACATGGGGAATGAGTATGCAGGTGTGCTGCTACAGGTATATTAAAACTGGGTGGTTTTAATTCAATATTTAGTAGATCTGAACTAGAAGAAGCTATTTACCAAGTTTTATTGAGATATGTTGAGAAATAAGCGAGATATAGAATTTTAGTTATTTCCCATAAGGTTAACATTGGGACAACGTACTGAGTTTACCACTTTCAATATCTCGGTAACCAATGGACATAGAGCAGTGTTTCAAAATACTAAATTGTTTGTTTTTTTGAGCTGAATTCAATGGTGCCCACAAAAATTGGATAAATTTTATTTTTCTATGTAAAAAACTCTAAAAACCCATTTTTGGGGGGGTTTATCCCCCTTTATCCCCCCTTCCGGTGGTCCGATCGGGCTGGTTCACGAACTCGTCCAATTGATTACCACTTTACATGTCCGTACCAAATTTCATGAAGATCGGACCATTTTTGCGGCCGCTATCGTGCTAACAGACACATATATATATATATATATATATATATATATATATATATAAATTCGAACGAATAGTGTTTTTTGCTTCTGGGGGGCCCCAAAACGAAAAGTTATAGTGGTCCCGAGCTTAGGTCTTACCATGAGACCTACGGTAATAGCTTCTTCCCTATAGGGGAAATTCGTTAAAACTTCATTAAGTTCCCTACAAAACAAGGCATAGAAGTTAATGGTGGCTCTAATCTAATGGTTTTCGTGCAGGAAAGCTATTCAATCAGGCCAAGACTTAGTGGACACCCGGTATTTCTCGAGTTAAATAACAATTTTTTTCAATTTCAAAGAGGGATTGAACAATTTCCATAAACAGGTTTTGCCACCTTGGAACTCGAGATTTTTCAAATCTCTCTAGGGGAGATTTCTTAGATTTCAAAACGCAAAATATTACGCTAAACACATTTTTACCGTCTGAAAACAGCCTCAATAACACTATAACCTCTTAAAAGTTTTTGTCTACAAAACCCGTTTTGCTCAAGATGACATGAATCGGAAAAGGAGCATCGATACAACGATAGTATCGGTACCAAAATATCGACGTACTTCTTTCGGATGGATCTAAAATATCGAAATGAGTCGTCCCCGGAAATTCGTCCGTGGACTGTGGACGAGTGAGTTTCTCACGGCAGAAATAGACAGGAAGCACATTGTTTGTTGCGACTGCCTCAAAACAAACATGATAAATTTGTTTTCGGCACGATTATTAGTTTAATATATTTAAATATAGACTTTGAAGATGGCATAAATTTCCGAAACATGTCGTCATAAAAGTTATAATAAAAATATGAATAAATAAAGGTATTTTGTTTAAAAATGTTCTTATTAATAAGAAATATATCATATATTTGATTTCGTAAGGCGATTTCTTGAACCAAAATTATGTGCGTTTGGCCTGATGGCAAGGTACGCCCTCTGGGGTCGCGAGTAAAATTCGGAAAAATTAACCGATATCACACCTCCGACAAGGGCGCTGGGAGATGAACCAATCAGAGGTGATTTATTATTAAAGTATCCGGCTCTGGGTCCACATCACTAATATTCATTGTCTTTAGTTGCCTTTGTCCAGTCAGCGGTACATCGTCTCGTGCGCAGTCGCCAGTACAGACGGTACAGAGAGGACGCCGGCAACGCCGTTATGGCGAGTAGTCCAGGAGCTACAGAAGAGAGTGAGCATGCATAAAATTATTAGGCAATGTTTTTGCAGACTGTTGTGATATGGACCTTGATAATGCCGAAAACGCATGTCAAAACTTTCCGAGGTGGTTGATAACTTGGGGGGGGGGAGATGGTGCGGGGCGCTACGCGTTAAAACGCTGATATCTTGAGAACGGTTAGAGTTAGAACGTAAGTTAAAACGTCGTTTTGTTTTGAAAATTAATTGGAAAATTAAGTACTTCAAGAAAGATTATTAAGTCCGAGGTCGCATCTCGATTGATAAAAGAGATATTGAATAAAACATGGAAATTTGGACATTTCGGTCGAATGTTTTTTATGGTGTTGCGTCCACAACGGCTCCCGTGGAGCTTTTTAAATGATTCAAAGTACTAAACGTGTGTTTTGGCGGTTTTGACGGCGCTCAGAGCGCATTTTTAAATAGTTACATGTGCAAAATTTACGATTTTAGGCGTTTTCTGGGATCGTTCGAAGTGTACGACGGCAATATCGAAGCGATGGTTCTGCAATCACTATTTTTATACAGCAATACGCACTGTTGTTATGGTACTTCAGATAACCCGAATTTATCGTTTTATAGATCGAGACTTCGCCACATTAATCTGGATAACCTTCTTGAAACTTGTTTTTGAGTCAGAAATTCGTTATTTCCTAAATTAAAAGGAAATAATATGAGCCGTTTTTGAGATATTGTAGCCTAATTGTGCAAGGAAGCGAAATACATTATTCAAATATAAGGGTAGCACCTGGTGGACTAAGCCTTGCTCGGTACTATTTCAAATTTACCAGTTCATTCAATACTACTATAGAACATTTCAGTGTTGAAGTTTTCATTCATACACTTCATACTTCTTCATGAAATCTTTATCCCACAAACTGTTTATTTCCTAGATGGCTTTAATTTTTCGTCAGATTTTATGAAGTATTTATTCTTTTACATTTTGTTGCTTATGGCAATTCGTAAGACAGAATGTTATTTTTTCAACTTTATAATTAATTTTATTAGCGAAAGCGAGAAAGACGCTTTACACGCGAAATGCATACTAATTTTTCCCTACAGCTGCAGTTTTAATTTCCCAATCGATAATTACAATCACAGCTACTCACGTCTATTGTAGCTGAATGCGCCATTATGATTGCATAAATTCTTCATATTTCTTTTCGTAGAGGTTTATAGATTTACGAGGTAATAAGTTTCATGAAACTTCTTTAACTAATTCACTAATATCAGGTGGAGTAAGTCCGTATTCGTCATCACATATTACATCCATTTTAGCTGAATGCGCCAGTTTGAGGTTATAAACGAGTCGAGCTCAGTCGGAAGCGGAAAGGAGCGCTGTTGCGCGCCGAGCAACAATGCAAAATCAGCTGGCGAGCGTGAAAGTAATCACGTGGCGAGCGCAAAAGACTTTGGCGCTCGCTCCAAAGACTTATATGTCAAGAGCATTTTAATTAATATTTACAAAAAATATAGTAATATCTTTCAAGAAATCTCCCACTCTCACAACACTAGGTATTCTTCGAGAGTTGGAATCTCAGTCTTACAAATTAATTATACTTTATCTACTACAAATTCCTTTCAAATTTCTCACATAGTTTATCGTAATATTTGCAACTATTTTAGTAACTTACAAATTTTTTAATGTCCTTCACTCAGACTTTTTTAAATTAGAGTCAAAGAACTTCTCTTTAGTCTAGGTACGGACGAGGCCGACGTTATCATCACGGCTGATTACCGGCGCGACTGACCCCGACCCTTGTACTGTGCCCCTCCCGCCGGACGCACCTCGCTCTCCGGCCGGCCGGCATGAGTCAAGCATACGCGGCTCTCACCTGCTTTTTTGCGCTGATATCTGTTGTTCCCTGTTTTTTTTACTCCAGAATATCTTCTACTTAATGAATGAAAAGTAAAACTCTTTTAATTTTGAGTTACAAATTTTTTTACTTGTTAATAACTTTTGTTCATTCTACTACTTTTTTCATAATAAATTAATAGCGGTCTTAACTTTTTCTTGACGCAACTCAACAGTGGACGCACAGGCAGCACCTGCCTATGTCTGCTGGTTCCTTGAGGCCAACAAATAAATAAATAAAGGCTACATAATGAAATGTTACTAGTTAAAGTTACCAGCTTAAAAATATTTTAGTTGATAAGTAATATTTTATTTTATTGTACTGTGAAGTAGCCTAAGTTTTTTGATGGAATAAGCTATGTTTTTTCATTCATTCATTTATTTATTCTCCTTGAAAGACTTAATCGCTCGCTCCTCAGTAAACAGCTGTTTTACGATTGGTTTTCGGTGCGTAAACTGACACTTAACTCGCGGTTGTAGGAAAAGTATATTACATGTCCGGCTTTCGCTGAAATCTGACCTTTTGCGAAGATACGCTCTCGGAACGTTCCCGCGGCATGAATACGGTGAATTTGCGTGTCCGTAGGCATAATACTAACTCTTTTCTTTTCTTTGTTTGAAATTCATTGTTGGTGATGGTGATTTTATATTTTGATTTGGATTTTTGTGGACATTTGCCATCACTGATTAGTAAAAAACAAGTTCCACGACGTTTCGGGATCTGGAATCTGATCCCGTCTTCAGGTGGAAGAAAGGTTCTAAGAAAAGTTCTAGGTTTTAGGTTCTAAGAAAGGTTCTAGGTTTTCTTCCACCTGAAGACGGGATCAGATTTCACATCCCGAAACGTCGTGAAACTTGTTTTTTTACTAATCAGTGTTGGCAAATGTCCGCAAAAATCCAAATAAAAAAAATCCAAATCAAAAATCTTTTCTTTTGGGATAATATATTTTCACGATCGTATTTTACGGCCATCCGCGTTTATTGGCCGATTAATTTTAAGTTACTCCCGCCGTGTGTGGATTACCATGTGTTATGTAGTAATTACAAATCGCAGTGTGTCATATCAGCTGCTGATTACAAAACATCGATACCAAAATACCAACACAATAACAATGATGCTGATTAATTGTTTTCCCATAAGAAGGGGAAACACTTGTTTCATTTTACCGACCTGTGAAGTTACACACGCGAACAGGGTATTTTTCTTCTAATTGTTTTTTCTTTGAAGAAACAAGAACGGTGAATGTATTTTATGAATTCTTTCATAAAGTATGTATGTATTTCTAACACACTGGACTATTATTTGTAGTAATTAATTGTATTTTTATCTAGAGTCATTAACGAAAATTATTATAATTATATTCAACGCTGTCTCCTCTTTCTGTAAATGTCCTCCTTTTTATACCCAACTGTCCTCCCTGAAAAGGTTTCTGCGGCAGGTAAGGGTCGAACCTTGGCTGCAATTGATCCTGCCTCGAGGATCTGTTGACCCTGACCCTGCGACCGCGCTGGGACTGTGACTGAACCGACAACGGGATAGCTATCGACTTAACATTTTGCGTTTGCATGCGAGTCGCCTATCTTTAACTGGCTAAATCTCCGCAACCACTAAACTTAGAGAATTCATATTGGTGTCAAATTGTTGCAATTTTTGTCTGCTTTAGCTCCATAAATGGTTTACTTAAAGAAAAACGGCGTCCTTAGAGGCGATTTTTACTTCCTCCCAAACATAGTATATGGAGAAAGTATTTTTTTCGTTAAAATTTTCGAATTTGAGTTGCTAGTGGATATAATCGTTTTAGTGCTCCCTGAATCCAAAAAAGTGGTTTTCGGAGTGGTGTCTGTCTGTCCGTGTGCGGATGTATGGATGTAAACAAAGCTAGAGACGACACCAGTGGTCAGATTTTCATGAAATTTGGCATGTAGGTTTATGCCGCCTTAATATCTCGAGGCGTTTTTTTTTCATTTTTTGAAATTTTGATTTTATAGGGTATTTACCCCATAAAACCCATAAAAATAACAAAAATAGAAATTTCTCAAAAACGGCTCTAACGATTCTGATAAAAATTTCATGGGTTTTAGTGCTTAAAATGGCAAACAAAATGACACCACCCGCATGTCTGTATAAATTCAGGTTCAGAAGTTATGGGAGTTTAAGTGTTAAAAAACTCATACTTTTAAATTTCACAAAATCTGTAACCTCTAAGGAAAATATACTTGCAACCATTAAATTTGGCTTCAAAAACCAAATAATCCAGTTTTTTTAATCATTAGTCTACGACAACTGGTTGCGGAGATAATTCATGATTTAGTTCAGCAGCAAACGCAGTGATGATTAATTGTTAATTTGTTTTATTTCATCATACAAGTTTTATAATTTTAAATGACTTTAAAGGAGAAAGTATTTGTCAGTTTCCTGATACCATTTATTTTATATAAACAAATAAGTACCGTAATTTATTGTTCATCCGTTTTATTTTAAGCTATGGGAACAGTTTTTACACCTGAAGTAATTGGAATGGAGTGCAGTGAAAGTCATCAGAACACCGCAGCTGATGTCAAGTTGTAATAGCCTGAAACGTTAACGTTTTTTAACTGTCCATTTATGTATTTATCGTGGTTTGCAAACAAATACAGTTGATGTTGATAAAATTAATTTTTACATTGTTTATTGTCCCAGATTATTAGAAATTAATAATGTTCGACAACTCAGGCAATGGAGTAGGCCATAGCTCAAGATAAAACCGTTGTTATGGTCACTGATAAAATGGACTATACAGGGTGTCCGGAAATTATGGTAAAATATTTTAGTATATGATAGTACAGGTAAAAATAAGAAAAAAGTTCATGCAAACATAGGTCCAAAAGTGCTTCGTTTTCTGTCTGCGTGTCTGTTTGTGATTTTTACATATTTAATCATATCTCACGAACCTCTTAACTTATGAACTTCAAACTTGGTATATAGATGACCACTATTAAGACCTATTTTTGTAGGAAGTATCAAATTTCTATTTTGTATTATTTCAAAATGGCGACTGTTTTTTGTTTTCAAAGCTAAATATCTTAAAAACCGTAAATTTTAGAAAAATTATACAAGAGATAAAAAAGTTGTGAAATTTAATTCAATTAACGCTAATATTAAGATTATGATGATCGGACAACTAATAACAGAGAAATTTTAACTTTTCCGAATAAATACATGCAAATTTCTGACAGTATGTTCTTAAGGACCATGTTGTTATTTAGGCAGTTTTTAAACAGACAGATGTTTTTTTTTAGCAGTTAACAAAATGTGAAATTCGACTTTGAATAACATAAGTTGCATCCGTAGACTTATTATCCAAGGCAATTGATGCTCTAGGAATTGATTATTATTTAATAACAAAAGTGATGGTACAACTGTTCGGCGACAATCACCTTCACGTGCCGATCTTATCCGAACCTCTTGTCTTCACTTTCCCGGCCTCCAGTTTGAAATTTCGCTATGAGTAAGGTGACCAAACGTCCCGTTTTGAACGGGACAGTCCCGTTTTTTAGCAACGTGTCCCGTTGTCCCGGCGCGAACTCTCTCGGGACGCCCATTTTGTCCGTTTTGACGTTGTTGGTACTTTTAAAATAACGTTTTACTGAAAAATCTCTTTTAAATTTTTCCGGTTCTTTTGTCTTTTCTAGTAACTTAAAATTAATGGTAAATATGAACTAGAGTATAGCACATATTTTCAATCTGAAAGAGTCTGAAACCCACCAAAATGCTCCTAATTTTTCAAAATCATCCGAGGGAGGACCCCCGGACCCTCCTCTGTTGGGGGGTATGGCAATAAGTTTTAGTTTAAAAAACTCCTAAATATCTTTTTGTTCTTTTGTACTTTCCTAGTAACTTAAAACAATTGTAAAGATGAACTAAAGTATTGCACATCTGAAAGTGTCTAAAAACCCATCAAAATGCTCCTAATTTTTCAAAATTTTTCAAAGGAGAACCTCCGAACTCCCTTCTCTTTGTGGGGGGTAAGAAAATACGTTTTAATGTAAAAAACTCTTAAATAAATGTTTTCGGTCCTTTTGTAGTTTTCTAGTAACTTAAAATTAATGATAAAGATTAACTAGAGTCTAGCACATATTTTCAATCTGAAAGAGTCTAAAAACGCACCAAAATACTCCTAATTTTTCAAAATGTTCCGGCGGAGGACCCTCCGGACCCCCCTCTATTGTGGGGGGTATTTCATACCTCCCCCACACCCCTCGGAAGTCGGCATCCCGTTTTGTCTGCTCCAAAATCTGGTCACCTTAGCTATGAGTCACTATATTGATTTTTGTATTACAGATCAAGATGTCCCGTACGCCTAATGTTAATTTTAGCGTTGGGCCACGGCTTTTGACTCGACCCTTGCCTGCTGTAAGGCCTCCGGTTCCTTCGTATTTTAACTGTTTTAACTGCTACAATGTAATTGGCTTTTGTAACCTGTTAGGTAAGGAAATAAAATTAAAAAAATAATTCAAAGTAACTTAACTCAAAACACAAATAAATGTTGGATTTTTAAGAAATACTATATGTTACCCGTGGATTCGCCCACGCTAAAAATTTGAAACAGGTGTTATTGTTATTGTACTCTTGTTTGTATCTGTTATTTGGAATTGGTTTTATTTGTTTACATTCGTCTGCTCGGGTGGATATGTTGTTACAGCTGACTTACATAAAATGACGAAGATGACAAACTCACTAACTTTCACACTATGAAAAGGACTAACAATGGAGCAATGACCAGGAAATTAAATAATTTAAGGATTGCAAAATTAAATTGCTGATACTTCAGGAAAAAGAAAAATAATCCATAAGGCAATACCCGTCAGTAAATATGCATGTAATTCAACTGGTGGAACTGATAAGGCAGAACCTGATAAGGATAACATAAGCTGGAATTAGATAGTGGAGTGGCACTACAAAAGATCCAAAAGTTATCTGTGACACGGTGAATGAATATTTTATAGACTTTCAACTGCAGTTAAATAGTAACAGTTATTCAATTTCAAAAAATGAATTAAAATCAAATATTTCTATGTTTATAGTGCAACTAATGAGGTTAAAATAGTTGATTGTATAAAAAATCTTAAAGAAGGGATTTCCAGTTGACTTTGTAAAGATGGTTTTGGTAGAACCTTATATTTTTGCGGCTTTAAATGATATTTTAAATTTAAGTTTTGTGAATGGGAAACTCTCTTTACATTTCACAGGCTGTAGTGTGGGTGCACCAGTGAATGACCGTTTGGATGAAACGTGAATGAAACGTAAAACCAGCCTTGGAATTTTATATAACATTTATCTTTCATTGATTAAAATTGGTGGAGTCAAAAATACTTTTAAAACATATTTAATATCGAATGTCCAATCATCTTCGATTTTGATGTTTCCTGCTATAGCTACTATAGTTATCTCTGCAATGCTTAGCTGGATTTACATTCATTCCGATTTTCATGAATATTTAAAAAATGTGTTTCAATTAAATAATAGTTAACATACTACAATTTAATACCCCCATTGCAGCAGACCTGCATACTCAGCGAATTTCAAATGCAAAAGAACATATTTCAATCCAACATAGCAAGATTTTACATGTTTTTGTAATCTTCATAAGAATAACATGGGGAATGAGTATGCAGGTTTGCTGCAACAGGTATGTTAAAACTGGTTGTTTTTACTTCTATATTTAATAGATCTTAACTAGAAGAAGCCAAACCCCAAGTTTTATTAACATATGTTAAGAAATAAGGAAGATATAGAATTTTTTATTTCCCATAAGGATAACACGGGGAATGAATTTGCAGGTTTGCTGCCACGAAAATAAAAGTATCGAGGATTTTAGACTATTAATCATTAGATCTCATCTAGATGAAGCCACAAACCAAGTTTTATTAAGATGTGTTGAGAACTAAGCAAGGTATAGAATTTTACTTATTCCCCATAAGGTTAACATTGGGACAACATACTGTGTTTACCACTTTCAATATCTCGGTAACCAATGGACATAGAGCAATGATTCAACATACTAAATTGTTTGTTTTTTTGAGCTGAATTCAATGGTGCCAACAAAAATTAGATAATTTATATTTTTGCATATAAAAAACTCAAAAAACCCATTTTTGGAGGGGTTTATCCCCCTTTACCCCCCCTTCCGGAGGTCCGATCGGGCTGGTTTTCGAACTCGTCCATTCAATTACCACTTTACATGTCTGTACCAAATTTCATTAAGATCGGACCATTTTTACGGCTGCTATCGTGCTGACAGACACACATATATATATATATATAAATTCGAACGAATGGTGTTTTATGCTTCTGGTGGCCCCAAAACAAAAGGTTATCATGGTCTCGGGCTTAGGTATTACCATGAGACCTACGGTAATAGCTTCTTCCCTATAGGGGAAATTCGCTAAAACTGATTTTATTGATCTAAATGTTGTAATAAATTTATTACTGAGGGCGGTCATATCAATTGGAACATAACTTGTGCAAAAACCAGTGAATGACCAGGAAAAAAAACTTTGCGGTCATTCACAAGAACAAGATCGGTCATTTACTAACTATGATCTATACTCTCAGCTGTATTTATTCTTATTCATTGTTGTCAGTTGTTAGGCCTATTCTCCCTTTTTTGACAGTTATTCAGCCAAAAGAGACCGGTCATTCACTGGTTCAGTCCCGGTCATTCATGGCGCATTGACCTAGTTGTCTTTTGATTAATGTTATAATCAGTATTCTCATTAAGTAACCAATTCAACAAATATCTCTTAATCTTAAAAAATAAATGAGCTTTGTATAAAATGCATAACTGTGACTGTGGAATAAGGCAGTAAGTAAGATAAAATTAACACGCAACGTCCTTAACCGGTCATTCACTGGTGCACCCATCTTATTATTGTTTTATTGTTTAAAAGAACCCTAGACAAATAAGCTTGTTGCCTGATCTGTATAAGTTATGGACAAACAAATGAAAAGTACCTTTTAACATAAAAAACACAACTTTATTAGTTACAGTTTGGGATTTATTAAAGAGAATCCTCTGAAGATGCTCTTTTTATCTTTGTTGAAAGGGTTCATAATGATAAAAACACCACAATTTTCATTGATTTTCATAAAGCTTTTGATATGATAAACCATGAAATATTATTATAAAACATGTAAGTATTCCATGGGCATGCTTGGGATGGTTTTAGTTTGGTTTTATAGCTTTTTGGCAGAAAGAGAACGTATCGGTCGCAATAAAACATTTTGTCAGTGATCCAAAAATAATATTAGAGGTCCCTAAAGGCTTAATTTTTTCTGCAAACTGTTTTGTTATCTTTAAATACGAAAGCATGATTTTATTGTAATCCTTTTTTTCTCAGCCTTTATGCAACGAAGGAAAAATCTTAACACAACGTTAGAAAAGTACTTTCCTGTAAATGTGCACAATCCTATTATAATTTATTATTGTTTTTGAAAATTGTACAAACATTAATTTGAAATTATAAAAACATTACAAGGGCCTTATGAGTTGCCATGCTGGTTATGCAATAACAACACAATTTATTTAAAAAATTAATGTAAAGTTTTTTATTGGCGCAACAAGATGTGCCTTGTCAATAATCTTAGAAGATCAAGGAGGAAATGGAGATCGGCTCGAGAATTTGAGGATGGAGCAGGCATTCAAAATCTTCATTGTAACGATCAAAATTTTTACGTAACATTTGAGAATCTTCTAAGATTATTGTCTAAAATCATAAGTTATTCATTGTGATGTATTGTGATAAAATAACGTGTTTTGTAGTTTAAAAAAATAAAAAAATAAAAAATAAAATAAAAAAAGTAAAAACTAAACACAAATATTTTCTGGTTGAATTTTGACCAGTGGGCGATCTCTAGTATTTATTAATAGTCCTTCTGGGTTACCCTTTAAAAGAAAAATATGTGCATTTGCTGATAATTTAGCTTTTTATATTCTAGTAAAAAACACAGAGTTTAATAGACAAATCATAAATTATCTGGTCATAATTAATGATAGGTGTAGAGAAAATAGTATGATTAATAATGTTTCAAAAACAAAATATATTATCTTTCATCTGAGAGGCCTTGACTTTCCTAATAATTTTTCATAAGCAAGTATGTACTTTAAACATCAATTGCAGTTGTGAAAAAGTAGGAAGTGTTGAGCACTTATGACTGATCTTATGCAATAAATTTTTCATGGAAGCACAGATTTAACAACAGCAGGATTCTTTAAAATCCCATGTAACCACGTAACTTTTACTTCATTAGTAGTACGGTGCAATTAGACCTAAACCTGGACATCCAAAAAAAGTTTCTAACCAGCGCCAATTTCTTCAATACACCTCTCCCAATAAATAAACAAAAGTTACACTTACAGTTACAGCATATCAATTTTTAAGTTTTACAAAAACTGCTACAACTTTTCTTAGGATCAACTTAGAGACCTCTTGTTTTCACTATTCATCTCCTTTCATCGTGCTCTTTAAAATGATATACAACATGATAGGGTTTCTGTTCAAAAGATCTTACCTCCCACTTTTTAGATGGAGGGAGTAAAAATTAAGAAGGACCAAAAACATCCTTCCCTAGACTTGTAATGATTCCCTGAAGTAAAATATTATTTAAAATAATGGAAACTGTCAATATGGAGCATGTGGAGTGGATATTTTGAGACATTTGGTTGTTATAAAATAATAATAAATTTACATTTACCCCTCATTACCTCAATAACCGTCCACGTTAGATAGGTAACATATGGTACCTATCATTTTGTTTGAAATTTAATGTAGATTATTTTTGTAAAGCATAATATTTTAGAAAAACCGCACTGTTTTCAAAATATTTGCTAAAATGTAAAAAAAATTATATTTCCCCCTCTATTAAGCCCCCTTCCACCCAAAACCGACGCTCAAATCAGTGTAACTTTTGTTTACATATTGGGGGAGGTGTATTAAACAAATTGGCGCTGGTTAGAAACTTTTTTTTTGGATGTCCCGGTTTTCCCATTTTTAAAGCTAATTGCACTGTAGCCTACTATAGAAGGTGACCCATATTTAATTAAATCATTGTACTTTAAAGAAAAAAAAGTAAAAGTAAAAATAAAAATTCCTTGGACGAAAAAGAATTTTACAGTACAATCAGTAGTGCTTGTTTTAGAGTAGTATATCAATTATTTTGTGCAGTATGATTCATGTTTGGTTTAGAGAAATTGTAAATTGTTTGATTTAAAGTTAAGCAAAAACATTTTTTGCATAATATTTTATTTTATCCACGGGCACACATTATCATATTAGATAATGAACAAGGAAGTGAAGGCACTATGCCATTCAGACTGGTTTGGATGTTTCAACTGTTAATGTGTAATTATGTGTTATTCAGTGCTGGCCTTAGCGAGTGCGAGGCCCTGGGCAAGAAAACGTTTGCGAGCCCCCCCCCCCCCCCAACGACAATCCTACTCGATGCATTAATAATTTTTAAACGCATATTTAATCACATGTAAATTACGTGTAAGGTCCAGTGATTGAAAACATCGTGGTTCATGAAACTTATCCCATAGGCCAAAGCACAAATTCTCAAAGAACACTACGCAATGACAGAGCCTAACAGTTACAGAATTTCTAATTCAAGAGTGAACATCATTCCATAGTTTGCTTCAGTGTATCCATGATGACTTAGTTTAGAGAAAACAAAAATTCCCAACTTTCTAGACCGCGAATCTCTTATACTGTTTTCTGACAAATCCGCTGAACTGCATTGACCACTATTAAATTGAAGAACTTATTAATTCGAAAATTTGAATAGGAGGGTTGGGAAATTCACGGTCATAAGTTGAGATTTTTAGGTGGTCTCCTCACCCTACAGTTTGATAATACAGTGTCGTACGATGCCAACACTACTACTATGAAATATTATGTAATTCAGCAGCAATAACCTCTCCGCATAGAACGGATGAAACTAAAGGAACATTTAATTCTGCTACTTCCCCTCGGTACCTAGCAGCTGTGCTCGCTGGTACCTAGTGATTACTGTATTTACTTTGAATACTTCAAGTAGTTCACACATTATTTTCTTCAGGCCTTGCGCAAACCATACACCTTTATCAAATAACCTAAACGGCGAAGATCGTATTTGGATCATCGTTTTGCCTTCTTTTGAAATTGCAGTGGTTTCAGTATTACATGTGCAATCAGTCTCAAGGTTTAATAGATATCTCTCTGCTGTTTTATTGTAATATGATTTTGTTTTCACCCATTTTAAACAAAGTAAAACTCTTATTAGAAGCACGAGGCCCTCCCAGGCGCAAGGCCCTGGGCGGCTGCCCCTGTCGCCCTCCCCTAAGGCCGGCACTGGCCTTATTAAATTTTAAATGGAATACATATTATTTTAATTTCATTTCAATGAAAGCCTTGACAGTACACCGATTGTCAATATAGTGAAAGACGGCAGAGGACTAAATGGTATTAAAACCTTAATACTTAACTTTAAATATTAAAGGTATTCTAAGTTTAAGATAAACAAATATTAATTACATGGAAATAGATATTTTCCAAAAGAAAGAGGCATGTACCATATGTGACTCTACAATTCTGGAAAACCTGCTTTTTTTGTAATGAGCAAGCAGAGGAATGAAAAAATATAAACTTCATATGTAATATGAAATTTAAAGCATTTGTCACACTAGAGCCCAGAGCCGGATTTACAGCCGCTAAGTGAGATTTACCGTAAGCTCAGATTTCTGTCTGGCCCTCTGAGGCACCCAAGACTTCATCGAAAGTGGTGCCCTCTTTTTCTAAGCAAAATTACGTTTCAGATGCTAATTATGCTCTCTTATTCATCCAAAATACCTCATTATCGATTGTGTGCTGCCCCCCAATGGGCATGCAACCCTTAGCCCACGCTTTGTGGGCCTAGTGGTAAATCCAGCACTGCTAAAGCCTAATTTACACTAGCATGTGGCAGTGATCACCCTTGGAAACGAAAATTACATTATCGTTATGCTACTATGTGTAGGTACACTTTATGTGTAAACCCAATAGAGGTGTTCATAAACCTATAGCCTAGTTTGGTTAACAAACAAACAAACTATAAGTTTATGAACACCTCTATTGGGTTTACACATAAAGTGTTATGACTCTTCATTGATTATTGATTACACTGATTAGTATTTATATATTATTATTACTGTTTTTAATATAAAATTTCAATGCATCGACTATCAAATTCCATAAAGAATAATACAAACTCAGTAATTTCTTAATAGAGCAAAAACTCTTCATGTTACACTATCAGGCCTTTTTTCTAAATAGATAACGTGACTTGTCAATCTTTGCTACTTACAATTAATTATGTTTCAAAGCTTTCTTTAAATCACTCAGTTTTACAAATTTGTATGAGATAAGCTAAGAGAGTCAATTGCTGCATTATTTTGGTTTTATGAAGAATTTTACTGCAAAACTTGCTGATTAATCCTTGCAGTTCTCAGACTGACTTAGTCCTTTAACCACGGCAGATTATGACTGAAATGATGAGTTTTTCACACCAGTACAGTATGTCTGAAAAATCAAAGATTTTTCGGCTGCAGTTCACTATATGTTTCACTCCTAAACAAGAACCTCAACAAACTTACTTTAAGTTACACACAGGCCGGCTTCTCTAATCACACAAGAGCAGAAAGCTTGTGTCGCTAAGATTGCTTTCAATGATGTTAATTCCATTACAAAGCTCCCTACGTGGTTCAGTCTAGGTTAGGTTAGGTCCATATAATTTATTACAATTGTCTCTGAGACTTCAAATCATTAATATGATATTGAACTTTGTTTAATCTAATTATGTGGTTATACATTGCATGAAGACTGTTTCCCCTACTCAATAGCCTAACTTATACCCTAGATGGAGTAAATAAATAAAAAAGCAGAAAGAGCCGAACATACTGAACATAAGGAGGTTGACATAACCTCCTTGACTGAACATAATAACAGTGAAACAGAGGTTAGGTATGGGACTGATACTAAACTGCAACCGGTTTTTTCTGGCAGCCAAAGGGTTGAAAGTGAACAAACCTATGGTAAAAACCATACAATTTGAAAAATTTAGAGCTTAGCAACCAAGCAACTTACTGAAAACTTAGCAATTTCCAGGCATTAGAGTTTCCATGTAGGGTGGGAAATAACAGAACAGAAAGGATAATACTAGGGTACTGTATAAGGTTTAAAAAATTATACTGCTAAGTATATTCTGCAGAAAAAAGTAAGTGATAATGTTCTAACCTTAATCAATATCCTATTTTCCAATTTGATTTGTAAATACAAAATCACAAAAATACTGCACAACTTTCTGACAGAACAGATCAGCTGATTTAGACTACTGACAGACGACAGACAGCTGACAGCTACACGATTTTTTGGATAAGCAGGCTGGAGGGAGGTAGTTCTCCACTTCGCATCGGCTGTTTTTCCCTCGTAGAGGCCCAAATTTCCCTTTTCTCCTCACCGACCTAATGATCACCATATTGTGGAGAAATTGCCGCAAATAAACCTGTTATAATTTGTCAAGTGTTTTAGTAACTGTTTGGTCAGCTATAAAATGCCATTATGAATGTATTTTGTAATACTTCCTTGAAAAATAACATTTTTATGAGTTCACCATGACCTTTATTTAGGACCAATTTTTTATGATAGAAGTGTAAAATTAATGGGAATTTTGTCAATATTTCCTGAATTTTGTTCATTTTACTCTAGGTGAAAAAGCATTGCCACATTGGGCATGTTTTTACACACAAATTTACATGTATTTCTTATGGAAGGGATATTTGTTTGAATATTAATAAAATTAGTGCTTACCTTGTAAATGGTTAGACCAAAATAGACATATTATATACTTTTCTTACACGAAATTTAATTTTCAAACTCAACAGGGAAAAAAGTTGATTGTTTTCAAGATACTGTATTAAGGAAAAACCAAAAATGGTACCTTCTAACCCCCTTCCTCCCCCCCCCCTACCGCTTCTGACGGGGACTTTTGATATGTCCACCTCCTTTTTTTATTTTATTTTATTTTATTTTTTTGTATTTTAACGCCAGTGGCATTTTTTAACGTTTTGATCGGGAACGGTCCAAATCCAGGACTTGTTACTATCTATCGGCGACCTTTTGTTAGATAGCATCATTAATTCATAACCCAATGACAAATGGTAACTGGACCCAGTCTCGATCCTGTTAGGAATCGAACCGGCGATCCTCAGGTTTTGAGGTGAGCGCTTTATCCACTCTGCTAACCAACTAGTCCAAACAAAGCTGCAAAGTAAAAAATTGTGTTCCATGCAATTCCCTCTATACCTTTTTTTGAGGATTCGTTGCCTGGCTCTCGTTGGCTCTCTGTTTTATTTTTGCCAAAGATACTAAATTTACTGCAATAATGAACAGGGCTAAAGGAGTGTTCTATAGTCTACTGAAATAACCCCCTCTGAGCCACAAGCTAAATCTAACGTTACCAACCAGACACAGTTAGTTATGAATTTTAATTGATAAGCAGGGCCACCACTAGAAGATTGGGGGCCTGGGGCAAAAGTTCAGCTGGGCATAACTAAGACTATCTTTGGGTAGAATTGACAACTACTGGGAGGATATTATGTATTAAGGAAAGTAAACTTTCAATGGCAGATTTAAAATTTTATTTATTTTTTACCTTAACTATAAAACTGAACCCTGCATATTGTTGAACGATTAAAAGGGGTCATAGCCTTTCATTTTTTACTTCGAAATAATGATTTATTCTTCCAACAGACAGTGAAAATTAAATAAAGAAACATTCTCAGAAAATGATTAGCCACTGTTGCAAAGTAGCATGGCTAGCAATGCCTCATACTTCCTTCTGCCTTCCTTCTGAACAATCCTTCCTTCAACCCATGGTTCATTTTCCAGTTGAGGTCGTCGTTTAAACCAAACATTTTGGCCTACGCTCAAAGGAGGGAGTTCTCTAGTTCCATAGTCGAACTGGTTTTTATATTTCATTTTCCTCTGATCCCACAATTCCTTAACATTGTTGGATATCTGAGGATGGAGCAGCTTTGGCATAATAGGAAGCCGACTTTGCGTTCATCTGTTCATGAGCAGTTGGGCTGGACTGTAGCCTATCCCTTGAAGGGGAGTATTCCGGAGTTCCAGAAGCGGTTGTTGAAAATCAATCCCATCTTCTCGGGATTTTTTCAGTAGATTTTTAAATATTTTCACTGCTGACTCTGCTTTTCCATTTGCTTGATGATGGTAGGGTGGAGATAGTACTACTTTAAATTTCCAGTGTTGTGCGAAATCATTAAAATTTTGAGCTTTGAGCGGTGTACCACTGTCTGCAACCACAACTTCTGGTATTCCATATCTGGCAAAGAGCTCCTTGCAAAATGTGATGAGGGTTTCACTAGTACATTTGGTTGTTTTCTTTACTTCAAAGAAAGATGAACAGTAATCTGTCACAATCAAATAATGTGTGGAGCCCTCCTGAGCAAAATCGATGGCGATTTTCTGCCAAGGTCTTTCTGGAGTCGTGTCCTGAAGGAGGGGCTCTCTTTGTTGATTGGGTGCATATTTTTTACAGATCTTGCAGGAACCAACTACATTTTGTATGTCTTTATTTAAACATGGCCAAAAGAAAACATCTCTGGCTCTTCTTATGCATGAGTCTGCGCCTTGATGTGTTGAATGAATGACTTGAATCAATTCTTGTCTTAAACTAAAAGGAATGACGATTCGTTCTCCTTTAAGAATAATTCCCTGCTCTGTTGTCAGTTCGTCCGAAATGGCCAATATGCTTTTAGATCTTCTGGAAGTTGTTTTCTTGTTGAAGGCCATCCTTTTTGAATAATATTAATTAACTTTACCATCGTTGGGTCTGTTAGGGTGTTACTTTTGATCTGCGAGAGTCTCTTATCAGTCACATTCAAGTACTGAATCGAGCTAGTTCTTTCAAAACTTCTCAAGGTATCCGTCGAAAATATCTGCACATTTTTATCGTCATATTGCTTGTTACCTACCACAGGAGCTCTTGACAAAAAAATCTGCGATCAGCATACATTTTCCAGGTCGATAAACTACATTAAACGAAAATCTTTGCAGGCGAAGAAGCATTCGTTGCAGTCGTTTTGGTGCTGATGTCAAAGGTTTCTTAAAAATTGTCTCTAATGGCTTGTGATCTGTTTCAACTGTAATGTCAGGTTTACCAAAAAGGTATTGTTAAAATCTTTCCAGAGCATAAACGACCGCCAAACATTCTTTTTCAATCTGTGCAAAAAATGATTCTGTCTTGCTAAGAGTTCTGGACACATATGCCACTGGCTTACCACCTTGCAAAAGAGAAGCCCCTAAACCACACTGGCTTGCGTCACACTGTACAGTTACAGGTTTGTCAATATCAAAATACTGTAACGTTGGGGCTGATGTTACCATGCGAATAAGTTTATGGAACGCTTCATCGTGTAATTTTTCCCATAACCAAACTGAATCATCTTTTAAATTCGATCTTAGTGGTGCTGCAACTTCTGATAGCTTAGGTAGAAATTTTCCCAGGTAATTTACAAAACCTAAAAATCTTTGTAATTCATTCTTGTTCTGAGGAGGCTTCATGTTGATCACAGTCGTAATTTTTTCCGGATCCGGTTTCAGGCCGTCGGAACTGATTATATGACCCATGTATTTAATCTCTCGCCAAGTTTTCTGACTCTTCATCAGTGACACATAATTGAGTTGCTTTATCCAGGGATAAGTTTGCTTTCGTTAGTAAACGTTTCCTCAGACGTACATTTTTTACCCCGGCTACCAGACGATCACAAATAAGCCGCTCTTCTAATTCTTGCTGGGATAGATTTGCCAAAGCACCAAAATCACATTTTCTCGCGATGACATGTAACCTATTAATAAATTCTTTGCATGATTCTTCATTTTCTTGCATAGCGCTATTAAATGTAAAACGCTCATAGGTTACATTTTTCGCTTCTTTGAAATACTCGTCTAATCTTGAGATTACGTATTCGACGTCTGATGGTTCATCGCATAGTTTATTTATTAGCTTTACAGCTTTTCCACCTATAACTGAGAGGAATAGTGCAAGCCTGACTTTCCTGTTTGACAAATTATTTGACTTAGAGCTGCATGCTTCTGCCAAGGTGATATAATTCTTCCATTGACATTTGAAAAGCTTCCAATTTTCTGTTGAGCTCTGTTTTTCTGTAAAGTCAAATGGCTCTGGCACTGGTATATTATTCATTTTTCCCAATTTAATCTTCTGACACCATCTTAACAACTTAATTGAACTTTAGAAAATGCATTAATATTGAGCACTCTTTTAATTCAAACAAAAAGTAAACATAAACAAAAACACAAACATAACCATGTGATTAAAATTAAAATTGACAATCATATGGTTTTAACTAAATATGCCAACAGATATACAGACCGATTATACAGATATATATTGCTTGTCTTTTGTCTATTGTCTACTGCCTATTGTATATTGCCTCTTTTCTAATGTCTACTATTACACAAAAGGTTGACACCTCTACCTTCTCTGTGCTACTGTGTACTGTGTACTGTCTACTGTCTATTGTCTACTGTCTACTGTCTACTGTCTACTGGCCTGCAGCTGGTGCTGGGAGCCCAGCCCGGGGTTGTGGTGGACCTCGAACACCAGTGATGTCGCGGCCCAGGTATCTCCCCCGCCCCGTAGCCCAGCACTGTCAGTAGAGCCATCACCGTGATGTCTACTGTCTACTGTCTACTGGCCTGCAGCTGGTGCTGGGAGCCCAGCCCGGGGTTGTGGTGGACCTCGAACACCAGTGATGTCGCGGCCCAGGGTATCTCCCCCGCCCCGTAGCCCAGCACTGTCAGTAGTGCCATCACCGTGATGTCTACTGTCTACTGTCTACTGTCTACTGGCCTGCAGCTGGTGCTGGGAGCCCAGCCCGGGGTTGTGGTGGACTTCGAACACCAGTGATGTCGCGGCCCAGGGTATCTCCCCCGCCCCGTAGCCCAGCTCTGTCAGTAGTGCCATCACCGTGATGTCTACTGTCTACTGTCTACTGTCTACTGTCTACTGTCTACTGGCCTGCAGCTGGTGCTGGGAGCCCAGCCCGGGGTTGTGGTGGACCTCGAACACCAGTGATGTCGCGGCCCAGGGTATCTCCTCCGCCCCGTAGCCCAGCACTGTCAGTAGTGCCATCACCGTGATGTCTACTGTCTACTGTCTACTGTCTACTGGCCTGCAGCTGGTGCTGGGAGCCCAGCCCGGGGTTGTGGTGGACTTCGAACACCAGTGATGTCGCGGCCCAGGGTATCTCCTCCGCCCCGTAGCCCAAAACTGTCAGTAGTGCCATCACCGTGATGTCGTGCCCCACGTGGAGCATCATCCGCAGTCGCTCAGTGGCTTCCTCGGCCGTCGTCATCTCTGGTCGCTGCTTCAGAAGCATCAGCAGACTGTCCAGGAACGGGCCTGCGGAAGAGAGGAAGTAATGTGTTTAAAATTTTATGTTATTGTACTTTAATTAATAATCTGGAAAGCCGTGGCAAATCATGTAATCTCCCAAAGTGTTAGAAAACTCGTGTTATGTCAAAATGTTAAATTTTGTTTACATTTACGCTGAAATATTACGCTGAAAGTTTTCTTTCAAAATAAGAATGTTTTGTGCAAGTTATCTGCTGGTCTTTTTGTCTTTTTATAAATACTACCAAGAATAAAGAGATGTTACGCTATTTTCTGAAGTATAAACGAACAATCCAAATATTTTCTTCTTTGTTTTTAATGTTTTGCAAGAAAGATGAATGTCCAATCATAACATGATAACTTCCTTGCAGCACACTGAAATTCTCTATGGGAGATTTTGTTGTGTAATTGATGAATTTTGCTAACTTTGCTTGCATTGCAATTATTGCAGTCGCGGAAAACTATTTTCTGGTGCATAGGTGTAAAGTGCCTTCACATAAACATGTGATTTATTACTTAAACATTGCAGATTTTAAACGCTAATTTCAATAACAGCGCACTAACCCACCAACTGATATATTTTTTCTAATTTAGAACATAAATATGTTGTATCGATAAAGCTGATTAAAATTTAGAATATCATACTCCTTAAACAAATATATACTCTTGATCAAGTTTTTAATTTTAGAAATGTTTCAAGCAGCAAACCTCTGATATGTAAAAAAACATATTTCCAAAGTTTTTACAGTTCAATTAATTTCATTTACCAGTAGTCATTTCAGGGGGAGTTGTAGCAAATGATTTGATGAGTTTACAGTTTCCCCCACCACCTTATTTTTTGTACCTGTCAAGTTTTTGCAATTTTAATTTATATTTAAGAATCAACTTACCAATGATTATTTTGATCATTTTCAAGTTTTGTATCGTCGTGTGTCGAACCATTCGACTCACAATGGGGACGATCCTAGATGTGAAAATTGGTTGAGCCCACTCTGGCAAGGGCAAGTTGTTTTCATCCTGCAAATAAGCAGGAAAAACTTCAGCTTATTTTAGCTGAAAACTTCAGTCACAGAAAACTGCCCCACTATAGAAAACTAAATACTTATTTAGTTTTCTGTGCTTCAGTGTAGCCATTAAGGTTGGTTATGTTGTGCCAAAACATGGAACTCAGTCTTGTAACTGAGATTCAATGGTCCATGAAGCAAAAAGGCGAAGATCTTTGAATTTCACCTTCGGAAAATATATTACATCGTAACCCCTACTCACCAACAACATTGTTTTCTTATGCGTAAAGAACAATTGTAGCCACTGTAATGTATCCCATAAAATATAGGTAATGGATGATAGTAAAATTATGATGGTCAACTTCAATTTTATCATACTGAAATAAGGTGTGGATTACTACAACACAATATAAATAATATTATTGTTTGAATAATTTTTTTATTAAAAAAGAAAGTGGCGGAACCTGATAGAATGGCTCATTGACATGGCGATCATCCTCTCAACTCTGAGGTGGTAATTTGACACACCACACATGACAGATCGCCACCGTTAATGTCACGGCCGAGTTGCTGTGGCGTGGGAGCGAAACAAAGAAACCAAGTAACCGATAAACTAAATTTTATTAATCAATATTCGAATTACACGGAATGAAATCGAGAGTTACGCACGACTCGTTACTAAGCGTTAAAGAATTAATTATCCAATTAAAAAAAAAAGAATTTTGAAACAAAGACGCGGGAGGACGGACCGCGTGCGGTGTTGAACCGATGGAAGTTAGACGGACTCTGCTCTCCGTGGGCTGCGCCACGGGGGTCGACAGACTGCTGACTCTAGTTATCAGCAAATTCCAGAGACAAGTGCGCAGCTAACTGTCGCCTTGCTTCATAACTTGTTCACTTCAGTTATAATAAGTTTTACAAAATTATTTGAATTGGGTTCTGGGCCTCGAGCTTAAGCTAATTTCCTGTTGATAGCCATTTAGGGTTGGCTAAAAATTATATCCTTGATTATCTTCCGCCAGATACTCCATTTTATTGATCTCCAGTATTATTCATTTTATTTATGAAAATAGGCAACCAAATCAGGCCAAAATGAAATTTCGGGGAGCGGGTTTTCACATTAATGACCGCGTGAAGTAACAAACTGTCAAATCACCACCCCTTCAAAAGGTAGTGATCAGACGTGGACGACACACAACAACCTGCCACCTCAAAACCTTTAAAAAGGTGGTGACTTGTCGGTGTAGCAACTTGTCGGGGTGGCACCTAGAAACGTTCCTCTGTAACCTACCAGCGCAGCGAGGTTCTGGTAGAGAATGAACAGCTGGGAGAGCGAGGTGACGTTTCGCCCGGTGCCGGCGGACATTGCACCGAACAGCTCGGACAGGTCACCGAAGCTTTGCTGCACCGAGGGGATGGCCTGCACCGAGACGTTCTGTTCATGGAGGTATCGGGGACAAGACTCCGGTTCCAGCACCAGCTGAAATAAAATGAAATGAAAAATTAAAATATGGATAACAAATTAAATGAAAAATAAAAATGAAATACAAAATTAAATATAAATAAAAGGTTAAATAAAAAATAAAAATCATATGAAAAAAATACAGTGAGAAGAGATTGGAGTCAGAAGTAGGGGGTAAGGCAATAATATGTATATATCCGAAGTATCGATATTTTGTTCTGATCATTGCAAAAAGCATATAGATATTTTTTTCAATAATTCATTGTATGTATTGATATTTTGGTTCCAATTCATTGTGTGTCTTGATATTGAGGTCCCATTACTTATAAAAGAGGTTATTGATACTTTTTAAATTGCCATTCTTAAGTAAAATAAAATAACCTAAATATATCAGAAGTATCGATATTTTGGTTCAAATACTTCCCATGTATCCTAAATACATAGTTGAGTTTCTTTCTCCTACACTTGCTGTAACTGGCACTTTGAAATCTGAGTTTGCTGTAGTACAAATATTTTATAAATATTATTCGTAAAACATTTTTTCCATTAATTCTCAGAGCTCCTTAAAATCACTACTAATCAGTGACAACCAAAGCCGTGACAACCAATTTTCCGTAGCCAGGAAAATTTGTTGGGGGGGGTGCTCCACGGCTACAGGAAGAGAAAAAAATTACTTTCTAACCTTTCATTTAAACACAATTTCAACATTTTCGGGGGGGGGGGGTTGACCCCCTGACCCCCCCCCATTGGCTACGGCCTTGGTAACAACCTGATGCGTTGAAACACGTTGAAATAGCAAGTCAGAATCCGCTCAAGCTCGGAGCTTCTGCTCTTACTGCCAACAGTGCTTTCGCACGAGGCCGCAGCTTTGCAGTGCGGGTGCTGCCCACTCTACCTTTGCTCGCTCTAGGAGGCAGGCACACTATGAGATTTTAGTGATCACAACTTCTACAGTTCTGAACTGATTTTAATAATTTAGGAGTCATTGGAAAGAACTCTGTATGAAGTTTTGCAGAGAAAGAAATTTATTAAGGTTAAACTTGAGGTATAAAAGTGTAAATGGCATTAAAGTTTTTTTATCCAAGATTTTACGTGGAAATGGAAATTTCAGGTAAACAGCAGATTTGGGAAAACACAGTTTTTCGGAATTTGTTTAAGCGTAGTAAGCTTAGCCATCTCTAGCAAGGCCGCGGCGTCAGTAAATGGCAACATCGCATCCAGGGGTTCAACTGGTTTTCTATCCATACTCCCTTGTGGCACTACCTCTTGTTTACTTGATATTTTGTTTACTTGCAAAAAGTCTTTGAAAAGGGGAGTTGCCAGTTTAAAGGCCTGTGGACTTATTGCTGCAGACGGCTACAAAATATGGTTGAAGGCATGTCATTAGTGAAATAGTGGGTGCTATTGTAAGCAAAGTTCCTTAGTGGTTGTTAAATTTAAAGGAATATTTCAGAAAACCCTTATGTTTAATATAACACTAAAAATAAAACTTCTCTCTGAATTAAAACAATTGGTTACAGTTTGTCTGTTTTTTTTCTTGGGCTATGGCCTCCTCTGTTGCTGGAGCTGTCAAACATTGTTTATTCCCAATGATCTGGGACAAAAAACAATGTAAAAATGAATTTCAACAAACATCAACTGTACTTGTTTACAAACCACACTAAATATATAAATGGACAGCTGTTAGAAAATGTTAACAAGTCGGGCTAGTACAACTTCAGAAATCAGCTGTGGTTTTCTGATGCCGTTCACTCCAGTCCAATTGATTCAGGTAAAAAGGGTTCCAATAGTTCAAGATAAAATGGACGAACTGTACTTCTACTTCATCCTTAACCCTTGAGCGGGCGCTTCACCAGTAAATACCAGAGGTCGCATATTTGGAGTTTTACCCCACAACACAAAATTGTACAAATTTAACCCATTTTATGTGTTTTATAACGAAATATTGTATCGAAATGTTGACAGACGTCATTAGGGATTAAATTTAATCATTGATAAAATTAATTGTTCAACTTTGATAGGTGTAATATTTTGATGGAACATAGAAAGTAATTTTGTAGTTTATAATAGGTATCACTGTTTGCGTTACCGGAGAGGGCGCTCCACAAACTGACACATCATCACTGAATTGTAAATAACTTGGGGGGGGGGGGTATAATTAGCTTTAGGGGACACCCATTATGCCAGTTTACTTTAATGAAAAAACAAGTGTGGAGGAAAACTCTGCATGCACCTGCTAGAGGTTTAAAAACTTACCAGCGCTTTATCCAGGAGGTTGGGGTAGATGGGGATGGGCTGCCAGGTGATGTTGGGGTGCCAGCGCTGCCGGGGGAGGGGAGGGTAGAGCCCAGCTAGCAGAGTGGCAGCACTGCACATCGTCCGGTCCACCAGCGTAGACTGCGGCAGGATCTGGGACCCGTGGTAGAGCGGCGACAGGAAGCTGTTGTACAGTCCCCTCAGCCGCCGGCCCAGACTGTACATCTGGTACTTGCCTACCTTGGACACATGATACTCTTAGAGCAATTAGGGGGATGACATACAGCAGAGCCCTTCATACCAGGCCTTTGTTTTACCGGCCCTCGGTTTATCCGGATACCGGAGGCCAGCCTCTTCTCAGAAGCCTTCATCAAAACATATTTATCATGCTTACACGTCCATATTCCCTCTACTTACCTCTTGGATACCTCTATGTCTGTTTACATTTTATTATCTCTCTATTTATTTATGGCTCCAGTTTGCTACCGACAATCAGAATGATCTAGGTTAATGCGAACGCATACTGGTACGTTCAACAAGACTCGTCTACATCACTCTCATAAGACCACTTGCGGTGAATTGCTTGCCGAATGTTTAAAATTAGGATCCACCCTAATTCGGATAGTGAACTTGAGCCAATAATTTGTACTGCTATGTATGAGTGCTATGTGTACAGTGCTCAGTTGATCTGGTAACTTCTAAACTGTTGTTTAATATGCAACAAGTGTGATAATTAATTCTTTTGTTTTGTTGTAAGTTTCATTGTATGCCTGTGGTAGGAAAACATAAGAAAGGCATGACGGAGGCAAATAATACTACCAGGGATATTATTTCATTAATTCAAAACCATGGGTAAAAGAGTAAATCAGTGTTCCAAGTGATGTGTCATCTTGGTTTAACTAACATGTGTATTTTAGAAATCATCCAAAAAGACAACTTAAAGCTTTACTTTGGTTTTAATTCACTAGCTACATATTATTACTTAGGTATAAGTTATCGTTCTTATAAAAGTTTGGATTAACCAACCAAATCGTTATCTGGCCTGGGTTCAGTCCCGTGGAGGCCGGATATTAGGGGCAGTATTCATTGTTAGAGGTTCTACTGTACCTAACATTGGAGAGGGTAGTGCAAAGTTTATGAATAGCTTAGGTCTATACAGTAGATTCCCTCTGATCCAAACACCTTTTAACCGGACATCAGTGTAACCGGTGTACACCCCACAGAAGTGACATGTTTTTAAACGGACGATTCTAATAAAAACATCGGTTTAACCGGACGTGATTGGCAGGAAATGGACAGTACCGTATCGACAATTCACGTGGGAAAGATATGAGATCAGGATCACAAGTCTAAATCAGTGTATTAGATTGTACAGTATGCATTAGAGTTATAATGTAATGTTTTAAGGAACGTCGGTTTAACCAGGAAAACCGTTATCCGGAAGAGTGTCGGTCTCGAGATAAGATAAGATCCTTCTTATCCGGACACCTTGGGACTAGCTCCTGTCTTCTGTATTTGCATGTGGATTTACATTTAAAACCATTCCATTCCATTTATTCTAGGTAATATAACAAATCCAGCATTAACTTAAAGGGGAAACAGTTAATTTCCAAGTAAATTACTTGCTGTATTTTCCAATAGTGAGCAGTGTTCTTGCAAGGTAAAGTAAAAGTACAGTTTTACAATTTTTACAACAAAATATGAAATTTTATGGTTAAATCCAAACAAAAATTGAATTTAGAACCATTTACCCTAAGGAAGTCAATAATTTATTGGTGAGACTGTAAATATGTATTCCATGAGATGCACATTTATGTATCAATATGCTCCCTAAGCAATTTTGGCCATCTTCATTTAGATCAAATTGCATAACGATATAATTCATATGAATATAAGTAAAATGAAATAATAAATCACTAAATAATTCATTACTCTCTAATTTTCTAAATCCACACTAATACAGCAACGGAGAAATTCTAATTTTAAGTTCAAATTTTATTCAACACTAAATTTACTATAACATTAATATAGCTGCTTAAATGTAACAATACCAACGAGTTCCTTAAAGCAAAACGCCTGCAAAATCTCTGCGATACCTTCAACACTCCCAAGTTTCTCTATCTAGCATCAGAGAAAATGCAGAGATACTGAAATGTATTCACTATGCAACATACTAAATTTTATGGTTAAATCTCAACTAATAATGAATTTAAAGAAAATTTTTCCCAGTAAGTTATAATTTCAGTGTTGCTACTGTAAAATCGTATTCTATGTGATTCACATTTATGTATGTTACAATCAAAATGCTTATAAAGCAATGTAGGCTACACATTAGATACAAATAGATACATTTTTGTGTGGTGATTTATTGTTTCTTAGTTACAATATATTGATAAATCAATAAATAAAATTCTTGATGTTCTTCTAAATCCACAATAATTCAGTATAAGAGAAAATTCTATTGATTTGAATGTTATTTGCATGTCTTGACTACTTTTAAAAGTCAACTAAACTGATAAAATAAATACTTACTGAGAAATTATTTCAAATTTCAACAACAAACAAGTTGGAATCATATTCAACACTAAACTGACTACATTAGAACTGCTTAAACAAACGAACTGTTGTTACTAACGAGTTCCTTAAAGCTTAGCGCCTGCAAAATCTTAACGAAAACTTCAACACTCTCATGTTTCTCTGATTAGCATCAGAGAGATTGCGGGGTTACTGAAAATGAACTCTTTTATGGTGATTCTCTCATAATACTTTATGCTTCATAATTTAAATGTCCTATTTCTGAATTTCTGATTTGCTGCTAGTTGGAGTGACCCACATACCAAATATGTTGGAAACATATTGGTATGTACTATACTACTACTACCAGTAGTAGAGCTACACTACTAGAGTAGAGTGCACGAAATAGGGCGGGCGGCAAAAAATGCAAACTCATCAAATAATCTCTAAACCTCAGCTGAAATGACTGTGAAATATATTTGGTTGAACTGTCTACACTTTTTTTCCTTTGTTTCCACTTTGTGTTTCCTTTAACAAATGATCATATAGTTTACTAATCACCCAAACAAATAATAAACAATAATTTCTCCAGCAGCGCACTCAATCACCAGCCCTATTTGGTGCCCGCGATAGTATAGCTGGCGCCAATTTTTGGGGCCCACGCCGTCCATAAGACTAATGTTAATTTTAGCATTGGTCTTATGGACGGCGTGGGCCCCAAGAATTGGCGCCAGTTATAGAATAATTCTTTGGTGTGGGCTGCTTACCCTGGTGAGCTGCCCGGCGCCCTCCGGCCAGACGCCCTTGTCCCTGTACGGATCCGCGGGGTAGGTGTGTGTCGCAGCCCGCGCCCCGTGCTTGCTCACCTGTCACAACGACTCTTTCTATTCATGGTCAGTGAGCCCCCCCCCCTCTCCAACACCGACCCTGTGGTAACTTCTCGACCCAAGTATAGAAACTATAGAAATATAATAAATAATCTCTAAACAGGGTGTCTGTAAAGTCCGTCTCCACCCCCCAGGGGCAGTCGGCTTTCGGCTGTTCGGGTGTCTCTTTGGCGGCCCCGGGTTCCCGAGCCAAGCTGCGAGACTCTTCTTCTCGCAGTTCTTCCAGAGCTGAGACCTTTCTTCCTTCTTTTGGGTCTTAGCTCGCAGTCTTTCCTCTTTTCTGGGCTAATCTTGCCCACCTCTTCTTTTCTTCGACCCTGCATGGCCCCTCTCGCGAGCCCTGCATGGTGTCATTTCTTCTTCTTCTTTCCTCTGTCTCGCCTCCTGAAGAAAGTGCCTCCTGCCCCTTCAGGAGTCGAAGGAAAACACAAAAAAACACAAAAACACAAAAAAACACAAAAGACACAAAAAACCAATCAAAAAATCACAAAACACAAAACCCAAAAAAAAACAACAAAGGGCAATCTAGTGGAGGCTTGTAGAAAAGAGGTAGCGGGGTGGCTGTCTTTTAAAAACACGAAGGCGGCTCGGGGTCCGGGTACGCCTGGCTTGCCATGGCAAATGGCCCCGGTGCTGAGCTCATCCACACGCCTGGGTTTGAGCTCTCCCCCTTGTACTCTGGTCGGGGTGCTTGGTGGGACGCTTAGTGGGGACATGCCGCTTCTGTAAACTCCGAGCCAAAACTAGAGGAGCTGCTGAGGTCGAATTGGCCTCAGCAGGTGGCCGCTGCAAGTAAGCACCCCCGCCACGCTGAAAGCAGTGTATTGTTGGAAGCGGTTTTAAGAACCATGGGCATATTCCTGATCCTGCGACTGTGCTAGGCGGGTGACGGGTGTCCGAGGAGGTTTGACTGATGTCTGTCGGTCTAGGGCCGTGGAAGACACTCGGAGCGATTGGCAATGCTCCCTTTGACCGGGGAACCAAAAACTCAACTGGAATTAATGATTTGGTTTGTTTCTTCTTTTTCAGATCAGAAGCACGAAGACAAAGATGGCAGAAAATCAGGCGAGCATCAAAAACGTTCTGAGTTCCGGATCGGGGGCTGACCTGTCGCCCTTCGGCCGGAGCTCACGATTGAAGAGGACCCCTCCGAGTTCCGGAAGGGCTCCAAAGCAGGAGGATGCAGGGGGAGGGAAGGCACTGGTGGTCGGTGCGCCTCCCCCAGTTCCGTTCAAGTCCCCGTACTCCAGGGCCGACGCCTCGAAGTCGGTGCCCGAAGCCACGGCGGTTGGGCCATCGGCGGAGACCGGAACCCCCAAGAAGGACGGAGATCGGAAGCGGCAGCATCCGAGCAGCCCGTGGGACGAATCACCGCCTCTCGGACCGCACGACCCCGAGTTAGACGTCGTCCGAAGGCAGGTCGATGACTACGACCTTGCGGAGGACGAGGCAATTGCCAAAATCGTGGCAGCGCTGGGGCAGATCCGTGATGCGATGGCCATCCAGAAGAACATCAGCAATGGTGTTCGGACGGCTGTCGCAAAGATCGAGGAAGCCGTCATGAAGGGGACACGGACGGTCCGGCTGAAAGCCCTCAAGGCTGAACGCCGGGTCGTGGAAAGAGCCAGGAAGAAGTCGCCGCCCAAAAAGCGGAATAAGACGTCCTCCTCGACGCCGGGGGCGATGGGGGAGGGGTCTACTATGACTTCACCCCAGATGCTCCCCCCGACGCCGAGGGAGGTGAAGAAGACGGAGGAAAAGTCTTCTATGACTTCTCCTCCGAAGAAGAGGAATGGTGGGAAGCCGAAGGGTGCCCAGACGCCTGCAGCTGCGGGTGGGGGCACCAAAGCTTCGCTCCCACAGAAAGCGACCGATCCCCCGAAACCGGCGGATGATGGCTTCACTCAGGTGAAGTCAAAGTCCGCCCGGAGGAAGGAGAAGAAGAGGCGGGCTGCCACCCAAGAGGTGCCCCCTCGAGGTGCACCTGCGAAGGCAAATAAGCCGAGGGCGACCGGCTCTGGGGCGAAGATGAGGCACGTCCTCATCATCAAACCGGGGCAAGGTCGCTCCTACGCCGACGTCGTTGGGAAGCTGCGGAGGGACGTCCAACCCGAGCAGTCGGGTGTGGAGGTCCGCAGGCTCCGCAGGACCAACGACGGCGGCGTACTCATCGAGCTTGGTTCTGGCCGCGGTCAGACCCGATTTGCCGAGTCAGTGAAGTCGGCGCTCGGCGCCGGCGACAGGCTCAAGAGCGTCGCCCCTCGTCTGCGTGTGGAGATCATGGATCTCGATTCGTGCTCCACATCGGACGAGGTGAGCGACGCTCTGAAGCGGGAGTTGGGCCAGGAGACGGGAGACTTCAAGGTCTTCCTGACCAAACCCAACGCCCGTGAGCAGAGGTTGGCGGTCGTCGATCTCGACGCCTCAAGCGGCCAGAAGCTCCTGCAAAGGGGCAAGGTCAAGGTCGGGTGGGTTGTCTGCCGAGTGCGAACTCGAGTAGAGATCCCACGATGCTTCCGCTGTTTGGAGTACGGCCACACTCGACGAGAGTGTAAAGGTCCGGACCGCAGCGAGGCATGCTGGAAGTGTGGAGGTGTCGGGCACAAGTCGTCCGCTTGTAGCCAGGCACCCTCATGTGAAGCCTGCAAGAAGGCGACTGACGGCCGACCGTCGGATCATGTCCAAGGTTCCGGCGCTTGTCGGACCTTCAGAGACCTTTTGGTCTCAAAGAAGACTGACAGGCGCGGACGCTGAGGGTCATCCAGGGAAACCTAAACGGGAGCATCGCGGCAAGCTCCCTGGTGGACCAAATCGTTCGGGAGACGGGAACATCACTCGTCTTCGTGAGCGAGCCTCACAGGGCTAAAGGTCCACTATGGTTCCCTGACCGCACAGGATGGGCTGCGCTGTGGGTGCCCGACCCGCGCGTGGTCCCCATCGAAAGAAGTGGGAACGGCGAAAATTTCGCCTGGATCACAAGCAACGGAGTCACGTTCGTGAGCTGTTATTTTTCCCCGAATGACAGCATTCCACGATTCACAGAGAAGTTGGAGGCCATGGAGGACGCGATCCGAGCGATCACCGGTCCGTGTCTCTTGGCCGGCGACTTCAACGCCAGAGCGAGAGAGTGGGGGATGCCACATACAGACACCCGAGGAAGGTTGCTGTTGGAGATGGCATCCAGGCTGGGGCTGCTGACAATGAACGAGGGGGACACGCCAACCTACCGGAGGCCGGGATTCGGGGAATCGATCCCCGACGTGACCCTGGCATCGGAAGGTCTGGCTTCCCGAATCGTCGGCTGGAGGGTGATGGGTGATTACTCGGGGAGTGATCACGAATACATCACCTTCGAGCTGGCCGAAAGAAGACAAGGAAATCGCAGCAACAGCCGGCGCCCGCTCGGCTGGAACCTGGCGAGAATGGACGAACGGAGGCTGACAGAGGCTCTGCAGAACGGCATGGGGGACATCCCCCAGATGCCGGACGACCAGCCAAGCAGGGCGGACGCGGAGGCTGTGGTGGAAGCCACATCACGCCTCATTCATCGCGCTTGCGACGCGTCGATGCCCCGCAAGTCGGCACGTACCGGAAAGCGCCCGGTGTACTGGTGGACCGACCGCATCGCCGAGCTGCGGCGAAACTGCCTGAGACTCAGGCGGCGAGCCCAGCGTTCCCGGGACAGACCCGAAGCGGCGGAGAGGTCGAGCCAGTACAGAACGGCAAAAAGAGAACTGGTCAAAGCGATCAGAGAAAGCAAGGCGCGCTGCTGGAGCGCACTGCGAGAGGACGTGAACAGCGACCCCTGGGGACAGGGGTACAAGCTGGTCATGAGGAAACTCGCGCAGGGTCCCGGGTACGTGCCGATGGAGGCTGAGAAGATGCGGACCATCGTGGACGGACTCTTCCCAGATCACCGGGTCAGAGACGACACCCCTTTGCGGGTGATCGCCGAAGAGGTCCCTTTGTTCACGCGCCAAGAGTTGGAGAGAGCGGTCAGCTCCATGAAGAACAAGAAGGCCCCGGGCCCAGACAACGTACCGTCAGAGGTGCTGAAACTTGTGGCCAAATGCCGCCCTCAGCTCCTGCTGGACATGTACAACGTCTGCTTGAAAGCGGGAGTGTTCGCATCCCGCTGGAAACTGGCCAAGCTCGTCCTTCTGAGCAAAAAACGGGGCCCACCAGACGCTCCATCGTCGTACCGCCCTCTGTGCATGCTGGACACGGCGGGAAAACTGATGGAGAGGCTGTTGAAACCGAGAATCGGAGAGGCTGTGCGAGCGGCAGGGGACCTCTCGGCCCGACAACACGGGTTCAGAGAGGGCCACTCGACACTCAGCGCCATCTCGGAGGTCGTAGCTTCGGTGACACGAGCGGATCAGGCGTGCCACGCGGCTCGTCCGATCGTGCTGCTGGTCACGCTTGATGTCAAAAACGCGTTCAACTCGGCACGGTGGTGCGACATTCTGGTCGCACTGGAAAGAACATTCAGGTTACCTGGGTACCTCCTCGCCATGGTGAGAGATTACCTAAGGGACCGGCGGCTGATGTACGAGACGGGCCGGGGTTTCGTAACCAGGGCCGTCACCTCTGGGGCAGCCCAGGGATCGGTGCTGGGGCCGGATCTCTGGAATGTCTCGTATGACAGCTTGCTCCGCACTGAGATGCCACACGGAACGTTCCTCGTGGGATACGCCGACGACGTGGCGGCGGTCATCACCGAACGAAACGCGGAGTTGGCCCAATTGAGGCTGAATCAGGTCATGCGCCTGGTGGAAGGCTGGATGCGCGATCACGGCCTTCAGCTGGCTCTTTCCAAAACGGAGATAGTCATGCTGACGAGGAGGCGGATACCCACGATCATTCCGATGCGGGTGGGTACCGAAGTGATCGAGACGCAGAGGACGGCCAGGTACCTGGGGGTGGTGCTGGACAACAAGCTCACCTACTGGGACCACATCAGAAGCGTGTGCGACAAGGCGGCCGAAGTGACGTCCTGCCTCGGAAGACTGATGGCCAACATCGGAGGACCGAGTCAGGGGAAACGGAGGCTGTTGCTGTCGACGGCACAGGCCATCATGCTCTACGGAGCGGAGATCTGGGCAGATGCGACGAAGGTGAAGAAATACCGGACTCGCATGCTGGCGGTGCAGAGACGTGGCGCGCTCAGGGTCGCATCCTCTTACCGCACGGTCTCCCAGGCGGCGATGCTGATCATTGCGGGAGTCATCCCAATCGACCTGCTGGCGCAAGAGAAGAAGATCATCTGGGGGCGTGCTCCCGAGATGGATCGGGAAGAGGCTGCCGAGCTGGCCCGTGGCCAAACAATGGCCGCCTGGCAGCGTCGATGGGACGAAGACACGACCGGAAGGTGGACATGGCGACTCATTAGGAACCTGGAGCCGTGGGTTTGCCGCGACCACGGGAAAGTGAATTTTTATCTCACCCAGTTCCTGACAGGTACACGCTAATCACGTCGTCTGTACATCCACCGAATGGGCAAGGTCGACTCGCCCAGGTGCAAGTACTGCGGACACGACGGAGACGACGTGCATCACACTTTCTTCGTGTGCCGTCGCTTTGACGAAGAACGGACTGCTCTCGCCGACTCGGTCGGCGGTCATCTGACCCCGGACAACATCGTGGGGAAGATGCTGCAGGGCAGTGTCAGCTGGAACGCAGTGGCTGACTTTGTCATGTCCGTCCTGCGCCAGAAGAGGACAGACGGGTGTCTCGAGTGACCCCAGAACCGAGGACAGCAGAAGATCGGTTGAACACCAACTGAGGAGTCCCGAAAGGGACAGCAGCGTGGAGTCCTGAAAGGGACCAGAGGCCACGCATTGCGATGTCGCAATGAGCAGACGCTCGGGTCGATCGCAATGATGTGGTGACAGCACGCGAGGGGTTTTTTTTAGCAGGTATGCCCAAGGAGACGTACAGGCAACTGCACACTCCTAGCCGCCTCGAGCCTCGAGGCGGGGCCTCTGACACTGATGCTGTCTGTCAGAGGTTGGAGACCCCTGCTCGTCGCTTTGCTCTCTTGTGCGAGCGGCGTAGAGGGCCCGCATTTCGGTGCGGGTAAGGGCTATTTTTAACCTCCCTTCCAGCGTGGATAGAAAAAAAAGTCCGTCTCCAAACTCCATAACTTGGTTTGTTGGTTCAAAATGAGAAAAAGGTTTCTGTGAAGGTATGTCCTATAAATATATATTTACCCAGGAATCCGCCATTTTGAATTTTTTACAAAATATTTTTTATCTCCGAAGTTTTTAATAGATTTTTTTAACTCGGTATGTACCTATAATTGGTCAAGGTTAGTTTATGAAAAATAATCAGCATGATCGAATGGTAAATTTCAAAATGGCGGTCGATTAAAATCTTTAAATTAAAATACCGAAAAAACCTTACGTGGTACAAACAAATTCTATAGAACCAGATCAAGTATGAAAATATTTAGTTGGAATTTTAAATATAAAAAATGGATTCCATATAAAATTAACAAATACTAGGCTATACTTCCACCATGGCTATATACGGTAACTATATGGAGTGCAACTAATATTTTTCCCCCACCTGCTATGTTTAGACGCTATTTACTCCTTGTAATGGGTGCGTAATATAATGGGCGGGAGACAAAGTAAACCCAAAAGAATGACATTTAAATCAATTAATTATCCAAAAATTAGAGCGCCTTCAGATTTTCACGCACACATGAAAATATGTTGCAGCTCAACGAATGCAGGCGCTACCAGCTGATTTAGTGGTAGTATTCGGTAGGAATAATCAATTAATACTAACATAACAACAATTAGTTGTGAGAACGTTCAAGATTTCATCATGTAAGACCCGCATTACGCTATCAAATATTTTATAGAAAATTCTTTTATAAACGATGTGACAATCAGCTGATCGCTGGTGCATGCATCGTTGCGGCTTCCCGGATGCAGGCGCTATTGGCAGAACAAAACAAAATGGATATTTATATTACTTACGAAGTTAATAAAATAAAGATTTATGGTCAGCGTATTAATTATTGCAGGTGGGAGAAAAATGTTTGTGATTCGAGAGTAAAGCTCTCGTGAAAATCGTCGCCCTCGCAAGCTCGGGTGCCAACACTTTCACTCGTTAGACAATGTTGTACTTTACTCACTCAACACAACTATCCAAACGTTTACGAACTGAAAACTCACCACAACAACAAAGTCCAATGTCGACACGGCTCTGGGGCCATTCAATTCGGAACAAGACTTTTCATATGAAATAAACAACAGCACTAATACGAGACGCATTTTCACTGAAGGCGGTCACGAAATTGTGTCCATAAGGCAATAAGTAAAACTCGCGGAAGGGAAGGCAGTGACATGAATTACTCAACAATAGATCTTAATTACATCATTAACGAAGCAGTCATATAACTGATCGTTATAGCTGATAAGAAAGTCTAAAAATAATTCTTTAGCTTCACAGAGGAGCTCTATTACAAGATACAAATATTCTATCCCATATCAAAAAATATGCATTTCTAATGCATTTTTAAAAATGCATTTAAATACAGTTTGATGCATTTTGTGAAATGTATTAGAAATGCTTCATAAAAGTATAAATTTTGGAACAGTTATAATTGATTTTAAATACATTTAAAATGTATAAAATATGTATTTCAAATGAAGTAAAAATGCATTCAAAGATTAATAAAATGCATTTTTAATGTATTTATATATATACAATTAATACATTACAAATGCATTTTTAATGAATATTCTTGAATATTTTGTATGAATAAAATACACATATTTTTTCAATTTAATTGTAAAACTTCTTCAAAAAATTAATAAATTGATAAATAAATAAATAATAATAGCCTTACATTTGATTTTCATGAACAAAAATAATGGGCGACTCCGCTGGGATTCGAACCCCGGACCCCCCATACTCTATCAACCCTTCGCCTACATCCTAACCTAACCTAACCTACGCCTTTAACCGCTCGGCCATTTCAACTCATGGGTGACATGGCATAACTTAGGATGTAAAACTGATTGGGAACGCTGTTTTCTTTTGGAGTTGGAGATTCAATGTTTTTGCGTTGTAGCACTAGTCAGACAGCATTCAGTAATTAAATAGTTGTTGTTGTATCTAATACACGTTGCATACTTAAAGTTTATCATAGGAGTTGGCGAAGACTGTAAATGTTCTTTGTATCTTATATGAAAATTTATTCTAAAGTTTGTCCAAAATAGATGTTACCGTATCGCAGTTCCAACATTTACGTTCATACACTCCCCAGCATGGTTTCGTCAAGTAATCTTTTTTCTTTTATGCTGTTGGTTGTGATCGCTTACAAATCGAATGAATTTTTTACATCGAAAGCATTTACAGGCTATTTTTACTTCCGCATTTTTAAAAGTCTCATAAATGCTTTGTTAATCGTACATAATCTGATTTAGCATTGTGCATTACATTATGTGTTGGGTGACAGTATATTAAGATGTATTTCAATTGTGTTCCGTTAAATATAAAACATCCTATATAATTATAGGATTGCATTCAAATTGACTAAGAAATATTAATTCTTTGACATGTATTTTTTCTTTGTCATTTTTATATGAGTACATTCTGGTCAGTACTTTTACGTTTTCATTATGGGTGTGATTATATTTTCTTATACAGGGTGTCTATAAAAGAATTCCGGGGTTTTGAGGCAAAATATTTTTATGAATCAATAAGCTTATGTAAATGTTTTATACATGTTAAAAAAGGTTGCATTTTCAAGTTTCTTTTAGCAATTTCATAAAGTTCAATATGGGCCCCCACGGCGGCATGGCACACATCGTAACGATATTCCACCTCCTCATATGTCCTGGCCGACATTTCTGGGGGGGGGGGGGGTTTGTCACAGAATTAATTAATTATTCGTTGCCTAAGATGGTCAACATCACGAATTTTCCAAGGATTTCTTTTCTTTATATATTTCAAAATATATTCCTAAAATATATTTCATTAAATATATTTGAAATATATCCTAGTATAGATTTCAAATATAAACTAAAATCATATATACTTGATAATATATTTTTCATTTATATTGGTATTTTTAAATAGAATTGAAATATATTCAAATATATAGGCCCACCTATCCATGTGGGATACATTCCATATATCTTAAAAAATAGTTTATACGTGATATAAAAATGTATTTACTTTGTAATTGCAATGCTATTGGAATGCTTAAAAAATTATACATAAATGTCCACAAAATACATTTCATTTACATTTAAAATGTGTTTTTTAATCTTTTTCTTAATGCATTCTGAACACATTTTACAATGCTTTTAAGATGTATTTTAAGGGTGCATTTAAAATACTATTAATATACAGTTAAAACACATTTTATTTACATTTATAATGTGTTTTTTACCTTTTTCTGAATGCATTCTGAACACATTTTACAAAATGCTGTTAAGATGTATTTTTAATGTATTTTTAAGGATGTAAAATAAATGCATTTAAAATACTATTAATATACAGTTAAAATGTTGTATAAAATCATTTATCATACTTTAAAAAATAATTTGGCCAAATACATTTCACAAAATATATTAAAAATGCATTTGCATTTTTTTAAATGCATTAAAAATGCATTTAATTGCATTTCTTTTTGATGTGGGATTGACCTCCTATGTTTATTATATGTACAAGGTAATATGTTAACGGTCTCAAGAAGCAGGCCTGATCAGTAATTTAGATATAAAATATAAAAATAACTTTTACACTGTTTAAACAATCTACAAATTTAGGCATAGTCATATTTTTTATACAAAGTTAATGTCATAAAACGTGTTTTTAGGAACCAAAATAATATATTATTTTCCAGATTGGTTATTTTAACTTCTCGAATGCGGTAAAAGCCCTCGGCAAGGGGTTGAGAACAATAACTTTGTAGGCACAGAAAGTTGGAGACAATTTTTGTTTTCTGTGTTTTAGGGTTAGGCCCCTAATCAAGCTCTTGCATTGCACATCATGCAGCAAGTCTGGTTATGTGTTCTTTGAAAGAAGCACAAAAGCAAGTAGAACAAACTTTTGGCTTCTTGTATATCATCTTATTGTACGAAGTATTTTTAATTTTTATATGCTCGCTTTTTACTTCACAACAAATATTGAAGTAATGCATCCACTGCAGTTTGATTTGTTTTCGATTGCGAGTTATTATATAGATTTTGTAACAAAGGTCTTGTACAGTGTAACAAACAAGGTAACAATATATTGTAACAACCGTAACGAGGTGTCACTGGCCCTGGCCTCGCCAACGCATTTGCAGCCGCACGATATGAATGCCGGCTAAAACGACAAACGACCAAAACCACAAATCTAAAGAATGCGGTAAAAACAACAAAAATATCCTGGGTCTGTTACCTGGGGAGGGTCAGTAGGTAATCCAAACAAACATTTGGCGGCTAAAACCACAATGATTCCGTCAACCGGTAGAAGTACAATTTTTGATGACTAGCAATTCTAGTAGCGCAGTTACAGCGAGCTGAGATGTCTCTCTGTAGACCTATATGTAAAGAAAATCTCTTAAATTAAGGTAGGGTTCAATAATTCTCGCGCAGAAAAGTATACCATAAACTGGAATTCCACATTAACTGAAGAGAAACTTGGAGTTCCACATTAAGTGGAGCGAAACAAAAATCTGATTTCCATCACCCCTTATCCAGGCTTTGGACCACAGACCATGTAAAAAGTTTTTTTCTTGGTCTGTGCTTTGGACTAGTAAAGTGACAGTAAAACTAAGATTTTTGTTTCGCTTCAGTCAACGTGAAACTTCAAGAAAATCTACCTTTATGAGCTATAACTGCGCTACTTTAAGAATCGCATAAGTCATCAAAATGTGTACTTCTATTGGTTGACGGAATCTTTGTGGTTTTAGCCATTACATTTTTAGATTGCCTACTGACCCTCCCCAGGTAGCAGACCCAGGATATTTGTTGTTTTTACCGTATTCTTTAGATTTGTGATTTTGGTCGTTTGTCGTTTTAGCCGGACACCGCACGATATGATGTATGTGTGCATGACGGAATTCTTTGGGCTTGGACTTGGTGCTTTGTTTTTAATTGTATGCTACTGATTGGTCGTATTTCGTATGTGCATGTCTTCAATAATGTAAGTAAATAGAAATAATAAGTGATATGAAAGTAAGTATTAAATTTTGCAGGTTTTACAGGTTTTTAGGCAACTTCAATCCTAGGTAGACAGGCACGTCTACCTTTGAGATATCGTGCTGCCTACGGAAGAAGAGGATTTGTAGTGATGAGAAAGGTATGGATCGGTCAGTCTCGCGTGTATTTATTTACATCGATGGTCTCGCCCTTGAAGGAAGAGAGAACTATTTCAAAAATGTATCCTCTAGGCTCAGGAGGGGGAATGACTGAGCTAGACAACCAATAGCAATCCGTGTTTTGGGGAGCCCAACTGCTAGGTAGTTCACCCTCGATACCTCGAATAGTGCGATAAAGTAAAATTCTAATCAAATACACGAGGACCAAGACAGTATTTATTTTAAAGCTATCGGTTATTACGTTAGATTCGATACATACTTTCAGCCAACACAAAATAATTTACTCGATTAGAATCCAATTAGAGATCTCCGGCCGCTCGCTGCCTGGAGTCTTGCTCCACGGCGTGGTGCCGCTTGTCGTACCTCTCCTTGGGCAGGTAGAGGTACCTGTTCTTCTCCGCCGGCGTTTCCATCAGCTCCACGTTGTTGTTCCTGGAGAAGCAGTCGGTGCAGTCGTACTTCCTCTTGAGGTTCTCCAGGAACGAACTGACCGTTTCTCCGTCCGAGACTTCCTCCTCCTCTTCGTCGTCCGAGTCGGAGAAGTCGGAGTCCGTCAGTTCCTCCTCTTCGCCCTCGGGGCGCTCCGCCCCCTCGTCCCCGTCCTCGGGGCCCTCGGCGCCCGCCCGCAGCTGCCAGCCCTTGGGCTTCGATCGGCCGGACTGCTTCCTCGGCCTCCCCTTGCGGCCCATCATGACCAGGTTGCCCTGGGAGTCCTCCCTGATGTCGTACTTGGCGTCCACCCTCTGTTTGATGGGGATGTAGTAGAAGTCGCTGATCACCCTCCGGCGGTCCGACGACGACCGCTTCCTCTTCCCCTTCGCGTCCTTCTTGCGCGGCGCCGGCGGCCTGGACGCGAGGAGGATGGCGCTGGGCAGCGGCGTGAAGGCCGTCTGCGTCTCCTTCACGTCCACGGGCTCCAGGCCGCCGTCCTTGCCGCGGATGTAGAGGACGTACATGATCTTGTCGTCGCCGCCGCCCTCCCGGTCGCCCGGCACGTCGGGCTTGTCGCAGTAGATGCAGTGCAGCAGGTACGGCGGGAACTGCCCGTCGCCGATGCGGCACTTCTGCAGCACCGTCCAACCGAAGTGGTTGTCCAGACTGTACTTCTTCTTCGGGTACTCCTGCAGGGGGACGGACGTCGCGCTCAGCTGCCCCCGCAGCAGCTGGCGGTGCCTCGCCCGCGCCGGCTCGTTCCTATGACTATGACTCATGACTGTGAATTTTGACTGAATTCCTGATATTTGTTTACTGAGAAAATTTGTGCACGGGCATCGGGATTGTTTACATGTATTGTTTACTTCGATCAGCTGCGTTCCTCAATCGAGGGTTTTGAATGTAATAGAAAGATTCGTTACAGGCAATAAGCGATAGACGATTCCCTAGGCAAAGAGGTGTGATGAGCTTGTAGCCAATATTTTTGATCGAATGGGAATGTGTTATCAAACTGGAAAGTGAACTGTTTATTGCCAACGGCTAGTTTATGAAACCAAGAGGAGAGGATTTGACCAATTTGTTGATTTCTTTAAAGACAATGAGTGAAGGAGAGCGTCTCTTCTAATAGTTTAGTAAATTATATTTTTAGGCAAATCCCCCTCTCCCATGCTGATTTGGACACACAGATTTTAGCCCACCTGAGGTGCTGCCTATTTAAAATTTTAACATAATCGCCATCGACTATAGGTCGCTGCGTCGGTTGCTCATCTTCAACCAAGACAACATCTAACACAATAGTTTATTGTTTCATGTTACCTCCGGAACCCTTTCTACCCTCTTAGAAGGTAATTAAATCGAAACAACATTAGACGATAAATTTTATTAACACAAATAATAATAAATTCGAATAACAAATAATATACACGATCTGTACAGGGTGGGGGGTCAGACTGTCTCTGGCTTGAGCTCCAGGGCCCAGACGTGCTGCGGCCAGCCGGTGCGGCCCTTGGCTTTGCCCTGGTCCGTCTGTAACACAAACACACTCGTTAGTCTTAAATTCTGCTGAAATATAACAAAATCATTTGTATCTTTTTACAAAAAAGAAGGCAGTCTCCTCTTTTCGTTCTCAGTCCATCAACATAGGCTGTTAATGGGTGGTACGTACTAAGCTCAATACAGATTTCATGTACGATTTAGCTAGACTGTCTGGCTGTTCCTGCCAGAATTTGGCTGGGACAGCCTTACTTTGAATTGGCTCATTGAGCTTTTTCTGCAAAACACATAGCTGGTATTGAAATATTTCTAACTGAAACAGCTAGCCTGTCTGGCTGAGTGTCCTAAAACATTCTGAAGTTTCTGCAAGATTCTGGCTGGGATAGCCTCGCTCATTTAGCATTTTCAGTTAAACTTTTTGCTGGAAAAGCTACAATTTATAACTGAATCAGCCGAAGCAATCCATTATTATAGCTAGGTACATCTGGCAAAATCACTTAAAAAGTTTAATTGGTTTAGCTGTTTTCAGTTAGATAAAAATGAGTAGCTATTTTAGACAAACTTTTAACAGTCCTAATTTTAGACATTCAGTTGGCTAAAACTATCGGTGTATTTTTTTACAAAAATCCAGTTTACTAAAAAAACCGGGATTATTTCTAATCAACTGTCCTAGAAAAAGTTTGCTTTCTTTGTATTTTAAAATTTTTATTATTTATACTCAGTAAGTTTAGTCAATCCTTTGGCACCTAACAATTATGCTAGGTATAGGAGGCTTCAAAATTGGCAATACTTGACTTAAAGGGCTCTATAGACTTATACAAATGATTTACATCAGAGCCACAATATCGTGCATACATTTTTGTAAATTGTATTTATATATCGTATGTTAATTGTATCCAATTTTATGGGTAAATAAACGTTCATTTATTCATTCTTTGGATTCTTTTATGTTTTGAAAATGAAATTCCATAGGAGTAAAATAAAAGCCGTTTATTGTAGACTACTTTCGTTTAAATAGTATTGTAAAGAATAATTAATTAAATTAGTCTCTGCTGGAAGTCAACCGTATCAAGCCTAGAAGCAATTCAGACCCTAACAATACCAAAATACAGAAATTTGATTTCCTTAAGTTGATTTGAAACGACCCCAGCGCGCGGGTGTCGAAAAGATGGACTCACTTACGCAATTGGCAGATAATTCGATTGTGGCCGCCAAACACTGAAGGGAAATTGAATAGCTTCCTACCAACGGTAGTGGGGTGGTTACTGTCATGTTCAACGTCAGCATGAACACAGTTTGACAGGAGCTTTACAGCTAGTACCTAGTGAAATATTAAATATTTATATTTTTTTAAATAAATAAATAAATAAATAACGTCTTTATTTTGGAGCGATTTTCAACGTACACAGTTGTTTTTCAAAATAACTCAGGTCACAAAATCAAACTTATAGTAATAACAAAAATTGATATAACTATTTAAAATTTAAAATAATTATCTTCTAAAAATGCCTTAAAACTATTTTTAAAAGAGGGGTAGCTTAAGGACTTCATTTGTTTACACACGATCAGGGCATTGAATCCTATCCTATCATCCTATACTCTTATATGAGTAATGTTATCTTGCTTGCTTGCTAGCTTGTATGCTTGCTTGCACAACGATCTCAAAAACGGCTCCGAGGATTTCCTTCAAAGTCTAGAAATAAGTAATTTATGACTCAAAAACATCTTTTAAGCAGATTACTTGGCCAAAGAAAATCTAATAACGTAATAAATCAAATTTTAAAGTTGTAAAATTTTAACATTAGCCTTATGGGTTGCCGTGATAGCAACGAAAATAAACAAGGAAAGTGTAAACAAATGAAGTAATCATAACAGCTGTTTGGAATCTACAGCCGTCAAGGGAAAATACAGCAAATGGGATGAAGAGTCCATGGAGCAATTAAAATGATTTTGATTTATCAATTTTATGACATTGAAATATTTTATAGTAACTGGATGAACTGGTAAACATGAAATAACACCGAGCGAGGCTCGGTCCACTAGGTACTACTTAGTTAAATATTAAATATTTCTATTTTTTAATCAGGACATTGAGTCCCTGTTGACCCAGTAGTTCGAATGTATCAGCCGAAACACTAAGTTTTGGGTTTAGATTGTTTCGATCAAAACATTAAAAAATCCCACCGGCGTTTAGATACTCAAAAATAAAAAATAAATCATTTGTTTCAAATTCTGACGCCAAATCTTATAGGACTGACTTTAAGATGGAAAATGTTGAAATATTTAAGTAGAAAATATTTCAAAATTAGAAAATCAATGGTTTTGGGACTTTAATTTAAAATTAATTTTGATACGAATATTAATTTACGATGAGTGTCAAGTGGAAGAACTAGCGACTAATTAAATAGTTAATTATTTTGTAAGTTAGCAAAATTGATTGTTAGGCTTTAAAATATTTTATGTAGGTCTAAGTTTAAAATATACCTAGGCTTCATAATTTATGTCAAGCCTTAACAAAGAAATAAAAAATATTAAATAATTTTTTACTATATTTTATATTACATTTATATTATATTTTATTATATTATATCATATAATATTTTTAATTAAATAAAAAAGGAAATTTCATTAAGGGAGTCTGGGGCTCTCTTCTAAAGACTGAACTTCATGAATATGTTTCCTGTATAATTTCAAACCGAGTGAACTAAGTAAAGAAATAATTAAACTAAGTAAAGATAAGTAATGTTTCCTATTCTATGTGTTATATTTTTGGGAAAGCGGTCCAAACCCGAGTTGTTATTGAGTTGTTGCTCGACGCTCAGGCTCGGGACAAGTGATAAACATTTCGCAGACAGGGGAGGTGCCCTGGGGCGGCCAATCCTTTACGGAAGTTTTTGCGTCACTGACACCCTCGCCATGTGTTGAGGATACGGCCTCTGACACATCTCTGACCCACTGGGATGTAAAGTATTTTTCGTTATATCACTACGAAAACAGTAGTTTTCATTACATATGCTGCTGGCCTAGAGAAGCTCTATATCGCCCTAGGGAGAAAAAGGGTCAGCTGATGTCGAGGACATCAGCTGTTCGTTTATGATTTACTGAAACTGCAAACGTGTGTATGTCAGCGTCGATGGTGAGCTATCGATTTTATCGAGAGTGGTTATCGGTTTTTTATCAATTGTAATTCGTTGTTGCATTGTTGTCGGTTCTATCGATTTGTGAAACTCGCTCATTTCGCCAATCGATTGTTTTAAAGCGTTCGATACATCGACAGTCGGCCATTACCGCCAGTCTTACCTAATGCAAATGAAGCAGGCAATCAGCTTAATATACTAAGTTTTATTGAGATATGTTGAGGAATAAACGAGATATGATATTTTACTTATTTCCCATATTGGGACAACATACTGTGTTTATCACTTTCAATATCTCGGTATTTAATAGACATATAGAGCAGTGATTCAAAGTACTAAATTGTTTGTTTTTTCAAGATGAATTCAATGGTGCTAACAAAAAATTGGATTATTTTTAATTTTCTTTATGAAAAAAACTCTAAAACGTATGAAAATGAACGAATGATGTTTTTGCTTCTGGGGGCCCCAAAACGAAAAGTTATCATGTTGTCGGGCTCAGGTCTTACATGAGTACTGCGGTAACAGATTCTTCCCTATAGGGGAAATTTCTCTAAAAGGTTATATTAGCAAATATAATTATGCCGATTGATAGCCTTGCGTCGCCGCGTCGTGTGTCGTGTGCCGTGTGGGGTGTGATGGTGTTGGGCCCCTTTACGGTAAATTAACGGCCCAATTTGGGGCTGCGGCGGTCGCCCCCCCCCCCCCCCGCCACTGCTATTAGGATATTGAGCCATTAACGCCTTAAGTTCATCAAACGATCTAATGAAATTACGTTGTCATTTTTATCTTTCCCTCGAAATCGAGTCAAGAGTTTTTCACCTTGAAACAATTAAAGTATGGTCAAAGTAATTCAGAACTAAGTTTATTTTTATTATTTATTTCTGACCGGTTGCACTTTTTGTGAAGTATCTTCAGCATTTATTATTAACTTGCAGCTTGTATGCTGTAAATTTTCATCGTGCAGATTGATCTAAATATAGCATATTATGTTTTGGCTAATTAGAATCCTTGTGAGATTACTACTTAAAAACAATAGTTTCTTATCAAAAATTAATCCAGGGTTTGGCATGTATGTCACGTATAGAAGAAGGAGAGATTTCTGGTGGTATTGTAAACAGTTTTGTAAAACTCATTTGATCATGTATAAAGTTATAAAAAAACCGGTAAAATGTTTACATGAAGTTTTATAACATACTCTATTTAAGACGGAAAAATGTTGGGACGGTTTTGGAGGTGCATTGACAAGTAAAATAAACGTAATAGCAAGCCATTTCTAATAACAAGAGACGGCTATGGTAATAGTCAATCGATGGGTGTATGATAAAAAAAATAAAAATAACGGAAACACCGACGACTGACTGTATGACCATCTCTTAAGGCCTCGGCCTTCAAACTGGTATCGCCACTTTTCAGGGTTTTTTTTACACATTATAATCCATTGCATAGCCAGCTGATATCAAGTAAACAAAAAATAGTGCCATAAGAGAGAATGGGGCAATGGGACAAACCAGGTGAACCCTTAGGCGCGATGCTGCCATGTATGTACTAGCGCTGCGGCCTTGTTAAGAGTCGGCTCGGCTATGCTGACTGACATCGAATCAGGTGCAAGATGGCGGCCGGGCGAACGATGTGAAATAAGTTTTAAGGATTATGTTAGTAACAGGTATTTGCATTTTTATACGTCGTTATCGTTAGAACGACTTATAACTGGCGCCAAATCTTAAGGCCAACGCCGTCCATAAACCCAATGCTAAAATTAACATTAGACTTATGGACGGCGTTGGTCTCAAGAATTGGCGCCAGTTTACCACCCTATTGAGATGGTTTTGAAATTACTTAACCAGCTGACTTCCAATTGTAATTTTTTATAGTATCAGATGTTCAAGCAGTTTCAAGCATCTCAATTTCATGACGCTGACGTTAATTTTTGCCGTTAAATCACGTGATGTAAACAACAAATACATTCGATTGCTGATTAAATCGCGGCAAGCTATACTTTATTCAATGAGAGTGTTAAGTGAAGTCACGCCTCCTGCATCAGTTGTAATGTTGGCAGGCTGTGTCACATGAGTGCCTGATGTTATTGCTACAGAACTGTTTTGGTAAATTCTGGAGCTGGAACTGGATGACTGTTGACAAAGCCAATTATGGCTATGTTTGTAAGCAGTGAACGTAAAATACACTTAAGCGTTACAATAAGTAAATTAATAGTTCAAAAGACAAATTAATGCATCCACACATTTTTGTATTCTTCATATCATATTTAATTTTTTCATTTGAAATCATTAAATGTAATGACTGTGAAATATCCCTGGGAACATGGACTGCCTCTTCTCTGATCGGTTCTTTTCTATACAAATGTCATTTAAAGGGAGAGGCTTCACAGATTAAAGTATAACACCGAGAAATCGATGTTGAGCACGACAAACACCACACACCTGGGGACTCGGTCTCGGGCGGCGCCCCTGGCCCAGGTCGGCGTGGAACCCCTCGCCGCAGTCGTCGCGCTCCAGCACTCCCATGAGGTAGCCGATGTAGGAGGTGGCGAGGCGCAGCGTCTTGATCTTGCTGAGCTTGGTGTCGGCGGGCACGTTGGGGATGCAGTCCCGGAGGTCGGCGAACGCGTTGTTGATACTCTGCGTCCTCCTGCGCTCAGGCCAGCCGCGTGAACAACACAACACAGAGTACAGGGGCTACTTGGAATAATGCAGAGCAGGAGGGAAGGTGGACTTAGCGGAGGAGAATCAAAAGAGAAAGTTAAAGAAGGAAGAAGAAGAAGAAGCAGAAGAAGAAGGAGGAGGAGGAGGAGGAGGAGGAGGAGAAGAAGAAGAAGAAGAAGTTAAAGAAGTAAGAAGAAATAAGATACAAGATATTAAAGAAAAACCTATTGTGAAATTAGAAAGAGGAAGAGAAGAGAATAAAGAGAAACAAGTCCGAGGAGTGTCGGAGGATAAGTAATCAAGAAAGGGAAAGGAAAACACGTCTGCCATGCAACCAAAGACAAAACTGGGGTAGACTCTAATGATTACAAGAACAGTGGCTATTAAGAATCATGAAAAAGTAGTAGGGAAGATGGATAGTGAAGAAATTCAAAAGAGAAAGTCACAAAACAAAGCAAGGCCACCGCCAGTTAAAACGGTGGTTTTATTGGTTGTTTTGTGCTTTGTCTTATGCGATAAGCCAAGGTACAAGGTATTGAGGGAAACTCCTCGAAAAAGAGAAGAAGGAAGATAAGAGAAGAGGGAGAAACGAGTCCGAGGTACGACGGAGGATAGGTACTCGAGAGAGGGAATGGATAAAACCAATGACAGAGCTAGGGTAGACTCTAATGATTGCAAGTACAGTGCCTACTTAGACCCGACACAATGTTAGGTAAAATCAGCTATGTATAGAATAAAAGAACTAGAGTAGACCCTAATGATCTACAGAAACAACAAGCTAATGGTCTACAGAAATAACATAGTAATCAGTGTTATCTATAGTAAGCTGTATAAACAACAACACAACTAGGGTACTCCATCGATGTAATGGGGTAACCCCAAATGATTACAAACACAGTAACTAGGTTCTACGTTCAATTTCAGAACAGGCCTTATGAGAGGTTATTATTATATTATCTTTGCTAAGTTTATTATTTGTTTTCTATACAGTATATTTGGCATGTAATAGTAAAATCATCAGCTCAGTGGCTTGTACACCTTAAATTGTCATTTGAAATACGTGGCTTATGGCAATTCCACAATGAAAGGTGAACGTGAGACAGAGAATAGTCGAAGTGACATCAATCCTGACGTGCTCTCAGTCTCTTTGTAACCCTGGACATGAGCCTCGATTACGGCTTGACATTTGTTTCAGTACTTGCACATTGGCATCTTTTTCAATGACTTCTTTATAAAAAAACCATTTACTCATAAACGTTGGTTTTTCTACTCTTAATAATTCAGGATTCTATTATTGTAATTTCTTAGTAAATTATCCTATTTAAAACATAAAAATTTGATTTAGTAGTAGGGGCGGCTCCAAGATACTTTCTCGGGGGGGGGGGGGGGAGAAGTATGAGAAAATTTGGCTCATTTTTAGTCATCCCCTCTCCAAATACGTGTTTACTAACCTCTGACTGTGAGATATTAACACTTTGTTAAAAAGTTTATTTAAGGGGGCATCCATAAATTACGTAACGCTAAAATCGGCCTTTTCAGAAACCCCTCCCCCCCTTTAACGGACTTGTAACGCTGGCACTAACCCCCCTCAAATGCTACGTGACACTGTACTATCACCCCCCCCCACAAAAAGTCAAAACTTTGTACTTTGAAGATAATTTGAATTTTTTGGAATAATTTATGAAATTAATTATTAAGGTTTAATCAGGCTTACAGAACCAATTTCACACCACTTACAAAACGGTAAAAGGTACTGTATTAAGTCAATAGTAAAAGTGACGCCACTACTAAATGCTTGTATAAACCTAGTTTTAGCATCAAGAACCACCCTGCGCACGGATCAGGCTTCGGAAGACTACTTCTACCCCAGAGTATGTATGCGCCCTACCTGCGTTCCTTCTTGTTGGCGGTGTTCCGTCTCTTGACGACCCTGATGATGGGGGTGGGGTCGTGGAGGTCGTAGCTGGGGCCGGGGTCTCCGCCGTAGAAGCCGCACTGCGGAGCGTCCAGGTTGTAGTAGCGCGCCGCCGGACTGCCGAACGGCTCCTCCTCGCCCTTGTAAAAGCGTGACGTAGGGCTGAAGGAGTCCTCCTCACCGGTGGGTGTGCCGGGGCACGACAGACTGCGCGCCCCGTCCGACCAGTAGTCCGCCCCGCCGCCGCGGTCTACGTACTCTGTGGACATGGAGTAATGTTATGTAGCGTGACGTAGGGCTGAAGGAGTCCTCCTCACCGGTGGGTGTGCCGGGGCACGACAGACTGCGCGCCCCGTCCGACCAGTAGTCCGCCCCGCCGCCGCGGTCTACGTACTCTGTGGACATGGAGTAATGTTATGTAGCGTGACGTAGGGCTGAGGGGGTCCTCTTCACCAGAGGGTGTGCCGGGGCACGACAGACTGCGCGCCCCGTCCGACCAGTAGTCCGCCCCGCCGCCGCGGTCTACGTACTCTGTGGACATGGAGTAATGTTATGTAGCGTGACGTAGGGCTGAGGGGGTCCTCTTCACCAGAGGGTGTGCCGGGGCACGACAGACTGCGCGCCCCGTCCGACCAGTAGTCCGCCCCGCCGCCGCGGTCTACGTACTCTGTGGACATGGAGTAATGTTATGTAGCGTGACGTAGGGCTGAGGGGGTCCTCTTCACCAGAGGGTGTGCCGGGGCACGACAGACTGCGCGCTCCGTCCGACCAGTAGTCCGCCCCGCCGCCGCGGTCTACGTACTCTGTGGACATGGAGTAATGTTATGTAGCGTGACGTAGGGCTGAGGGGGTCCTCTTCACCAGAGGGTGTGCCGGGGCACGACAGACTGCGCGCTCCGTCCGACCAGTAGTCCGCCCCGCCGCCGCGGTCTACGTACTCTGTGGACATGGAGTAATGTTACGTAGCGTGACGTAGGGCTGAGGGGGTCCTCCTCACCAGAGGGTGTGCCGGGGCACGACAGACTGCGCGCCCCGTCCGACTAGTAGTCCGCCCCGCCGCCGCGGTCCACGTACTCTGTGGACATGGAGTAATGTTATGTAGCGTGACGTAGGGCTGAGGGGGTCCTCTTCACCAGAGGGTGTGCCGGGGCACGACAGACTGCGCGCCCCGTCCGACCAGTAGTCCGCCCCGCCGCCGCGGTCCACGTACTCTGTGGACATGGAGTAATGTTATGTAGCGTGACGTAGGGCTGAGGGGGTCCTCTTCACCAGAGGGTGTGCCGGGGCACGACAGACTGCGCGCTCCGTCCGACCAGTAGTCCGCCCCGCCGCCGCGGTCTACGTACTCTGTGGACATGGAGTAATGTTATGTAGCATGACGTAGGGCTGAGGGGGTCCTCTTCACCAGAGGGTGTGCCGGGGCACGACAGACTGCGCGCTCCGTCCGACCAGTAGTCCGCCCCGCCGCCGCGGTCTACGTACTCTGTGGACATGGAGTAATGTTATGTAGCGTGACGTAGGGCTGAGGGGGTCCTCTTCACCAGAGGGTGTGCCGGGGCACGACAGACTGCGCGCCCCGTCCGACCAGTAGTCCGCCCCGCCGCCGCGGTCCACGTACTCTGTGGACATGGAGTAATGTTATGTAGCGTGACGTAGGGCTGAGGGGGTCCTCCTCACCGGTGGGTGTGCCGGGGCACGACAGACTGCGCGCCCCGTCCGACCAGTAGTCCGCCCCGCCGCCGCGGTCCACGTACTCTGTGGACATGGAGTAATGTTATGTAGCGTGACGTAGGGCTGAGGGGGTCCTCTTCACCGGTGGGTGTGCCGGGGCACGACAGACTGCGCGCCCCGTCCGACCAGTAGTCCGCCCCGCCGCCGCGGTCCACGTACTCTGTGGACATGGAGTAATGTTATGTAGCGTGACGTAGGGCTGAGGGGGTCCTCTTCACCGGTGGGTGTGCCGGGGCACGACAGACTGCGCGCCCCGTCCGACCAGTAGTCCGCCCCGCCGCCGCGGTCCACGTACTCTGTGGACATGGAGTAATGTTATGTAGCGTGACGTAGGGCTGAGGGGGTCCTCTTCACCAGAGGGTGTGCCGGGGCACGACAGACTGCGCGCCCCGTCCGACCAGTAGTCCGCCCCGCCGCCGCGGTCCACGTACTCTGTGGACATGGAGTAATGTTATGTAGCGTGACGTAGGGCTGAGGGGGTCCTCCTCACCTGTGGGTGAGCCGGGGCACGACAGACTGCGCGCCCCGTCCGACCAGTAGTCCGCCCCGCCGCCGCGGTCCACGTACTCTGTGGACATGGAGTAATGTTATGTAGCGTGACGTAGGGCTGAGGGGGTCCTCCTCACCGGTGGGTGTGCCGGGGCACGACAGACTGCGCGCCCCGTCCGACCAGTAGTCCGCCCCGCCGCCGCGGTCCACGTACTCTGTGGACATGGAGTAATGTTATGTAGCGTGACGTAGGGCTGAGGGGGTCCTCTTCACCAGAGGGTGTGCCGGGGCACGACAGACTGCGCGCCCCGTCCGACCAGTAGTCCGCCCCGCCGCCGCGGTCTACGTACTCTGTGGACATGGAGTAATGTTATGTAGCGTGACGTAGGGCTGAGGGGGTCCTCCTCACCGGTGGATGTGCCGGGGCACGACAGACTGCGCGCCCCGTCCGACCAGTAGTCCGCCCCCGCCGCCGCGGTCCACGTACTCTGTGGACATGGAGTAATGTTACGTAGCGTGACGTAGGGCTGAGGGGGTCCTCTTCACCAGAGGGTGTGCCGGGGCATGACAGACTGCGCGCCCCGTCCGACCAGTAGTCCGCCCCGCCGCCGCGGTCCACGTACTCTGTGGACATGGAGTAATGTTATGTAGCGTGACGTAGGGCTGAGGGGGTCCTCTTTACCAGAGGGTGTGCCGGGGCACGACAGACTGCGCGCTCTGTCCGACCAGTAGTCCGCCCCGCCGCCGCGGTCTACGTACTCTGTGGACATGGAGTAATGTTATGTAGCGTAACGTAGGGCTGAGGGGGTCCTCCTCACCAGAGGGTGTGCCGGGGCACGACAGACTGCGCGCTCCGTCCGACCAGTAGTCCGCCCCGCCGCCGCGGTCTACGTACTCTGTGGACATGGAGTAATGTTATGTAGCGTGACGTAGGGCTGAGGGGGTCCTCTTCACCAGAGGGTGTGCCGGGGCACGACAGACTGCGCGCCCCGTCCGACCAGTAGTCCGCCCCGCCGCCGCGGTCCACGTACTCTGTGGACATGGAGTAATGTTACGTAGCGTGACGTAGGGCTGAGGGGGTCCTCTTCACCAGAGGGTGTGCCGGGGCACGACAGACTGCGCGCCCCGTCCGACCAGTAGTCCGCCCCGCCGCCGCGGTCTACGTACTCTGTGGACATGGAGTAATGTTATGTAGCGTGACGTAGGGCTGAGGGGGTCCTCTTCACCAGAGGGTGTGCCGGGGCACGACAGACTGCGCGCCCCGTCCGACCAGTAGTCCGCCCCGCCGCCGCGGTCCACGTACTCTGTGGACATGGAGTAATGTTACGTAGCGTGACGTAGGGCTGAGGGGGTCCTCTTCACCAGAGGGTGTGCCGGGGCACGACAGACTGCGCGCCCCGTCCGACCAGTAGTCCGCCCCGCCGCCGCGGTCCACGTACTCTGTGGACATGGAGTAATGTTAAGAGGCAACAACGACAAATTTAAATGAAGAAAAAAGATTATGACGATTCTCTGGTTTCAACGACTACGGAAAAGAGGACGTGGGTAAAAGGTAAAAAGGTAGCGTGACGTAGCGCTGAAGGACTTATCTTCGCCAGTGAGGGAACCCCGCTTATCCTGCGTTTCTGACTACAGGATCCAATTAGCTCCAACGGATGTTTCGATTCCATCCTTACTTTTATACTAATTCTCATCTAGCATTTAGCTTTTAAACAATAAACCGTGGTACTTGTAGTTTTTTTTCTTTTTTTTCATTTCAGTTCTAATATATTTTAATCAAGTTTAAGTTTCTATTTAATTTCTTTTTTGGTTGTGTTCAGTCCCTCCAGTCGACTTGTCTGGCTCTTGGCAGAACGGCAATTATAACCAGGTCCTTAATAACTGGTGGAACCATCATCCTTGTTTTAGCCATCCTCGGAGCATAGAAGGCAGTTATAATAGTAAAGAAAATTCATGGTCTGACTTTAGGGAATAGCCCTAGACACCTTGAATTTTCTAATCTAATTTGGGAATAAAACTGCTTAAGCTATCCAGACAGTTTTTAGCTCTATAAGCAATATTTTATTATTGGATTCGAAACCATTCAACATGTACACATAAGCATTGTGTACGTTCGTTCTTTGACCCTACAGACCCCTAATCAATAATTGGCTGCCATTGGTTGTTGGGCTATTAATTAACATACATTACATTAGATACATTAATTGAAATGGCGACCTACCCAGGTAGGTATTTTAAGCCAAGTATGAATGACAGAAGAGTGAACGATGATTGTGGCGCGTTTAAAAACTTAAACAGTCCTGTCTAAGGAACGTGCTAACCTTAGTCAGTAACAAGGCTACAAGATCGCGCCACTACCATCACGATCATCACCATATTCAGGGTAACGTCCTCCATGAGGTCCTCCTGTCTTAATAAGAATGATTAAGAATGATCTCTGAATCAAATCGTGTAAGTCAGCGACCAAAGCGGTAACAGAACAAAGATTAGTAGAAAGTTTTCTTTGACGTGGAATGTATACTGACATACACGAGCGGCCGTAATGTCGGTGTTTAACGGTGGAGGAGTCGTGAGGCCACATGGCCCCCCGGAAATAGCCTTGTAGCTATCTCAACTGCGGCGGCGGCTTGGACCGTTCTTTTAGTGAGGTCGGTGTACAGTTTATAGGAAATGGTTATACATTACTTTACCATAAAGCAAGCTGAACATTTTTTCATTTTCCCTTTTCTAAAGTTTTGATCTTTTGACATATTTTGTTTTTGATTTCCGTAGTCCTTTACATCTTTTTTTCCTACTATGGGGGGGGGGGGGACACTCCTCACTTATTTAGTAATAAGACGCCGAGTACCAAGTATGAGGGTTTTTAAGGCAAATATGAGTGAAAGATGAGTGTTGGATGATTGTGGCACGATCTCGAAGTCTTGCTACTGCCTAAGGCCGACATGCTCCTTTGACAGGACTGTTGATTAATAGCCCAACAGCCAATGTCAACTAATGGACATACAGTTTTACGTGGAATCCGCACCAAACTTTCGTGAATTAATTACGTACTGGTCTAGTTATAGGTTGACCCAATCCATCTACCTTAAGGGAAGAGGTAGATAAAAAAATCCCCCCTAAAAACCCTAAATCCCCCGGGTTATTATTTAAATTTATAATATTTGATACTATTACTATTATATAAAAAGTTTGAAGTCAAATTTTTGGCTGTAGAACAATTACTGTGCATCTGTTGGTTGCTGGTAAATGTCGTAAAACTGAATGCCAATTGAATAGATATTTTGCCCAAAAAGTAGCTGACCACTGTTTCCAATATCTAAAGCTTAGAACCTCTGCGAATATAAGTACATCTAGTTTTACGTAATATGCTGAAATTTATTGTTATCAAAAGCTAAGCAAAATTAATAAACTCATATTTATTGCAATGGGCTCTGTTAACACACCAAAACATCACATAAAGATACCAAAATGATAATTAAAACGTTATCTATAGGCCTATATTAATACGCAAGCGATTTTCTTTTCACAGTCCAACCGCAATAACGGCTGAGCGGATTTTAACGTTTTAGGTGTCAAATTAAAGGGATTTTTATGTAGATTTGTCAACAAGCCTCAGAATTTTAAAAAAAGGCGTCACTAAAGTACAGTAAAGGGCTGAAGTTTCGGAACAGTGGCGCTATTCATCGACATTTGAGCAAGCTCAGTTCCTTTGTTTACAAACTGAACGTATGTTCAAGCTCTGAAATAGTTCTATAGGTAAACCACAGATTGCAGCACTTAATTAATTTTTCGAAAAGAGTTTTTATTTCACAGCAGGTTTGGCTTTGTTTTCAAGAGTTTTGTTTTTTAAAAGATTTATTTTGTAATTTAGGTTATGTTATGAAGTATTTAAAAGTCTTAAACATTGCAGTTACCAGTTTTACAATGTATTTTACGATATCCCATAGTGTTTTAGCGAATTTCCCCTATAGGGAAGAAGCTATTAGGTCTCATGGTAAGACCTAAGCTCGGGACCACTATAACTTTTCGTTTTGGGGCCCCCAGAAGCAAAAAACACTATTCGTTCGAATTTGTATATATATATGTGTGTGTGTGTCTGTAAGCACGATAGCGGGCGCAAAAGTGGTCCGATCTTTATGAAATTTGGTACGGACGTGTAAAGTGGTAATCAATTGGACGAGTTCGTGAACCAGCCAGATCGGACCACCGGAAGGGGGGGTAAAGGGGAATAAACCCTCCCAAATATGGGTTTTTTGAGTTTTTTACATAGAAAAATAAAATTTTTGTGGGCACCATTGAATTTAGCTCGAAAAAAAAAAACAATTTAGTATTTTGAATCACTGCTCTAAGTCCATTGGTTACCGAGATATTGAAAGTGGTAAACACAGTACGTTGTCCCCATGTTAACCTTATGGGAAATAAGTAAAATTCTATATCTCGGTTATTTCTCAACATATCTTGTTAAAACTTTGTAAATAGCTTCTTCTAGTTCAGATCTACTAAATATTGAATTAAAACCACCCAGTTTTAATATACCTGTAGCAGCAAACCTGCATACTCATTCCCCATGTTATTCTTATGGAGCTTACCAAAACATGTCAAATCTTGCTATGTTTGATTGAAATATGTTGTTTTGCATTTGAAATTCGCTGAGTATGCAGGTCTGCTGCAACGGGGGTATTTTAAGTTATATTAACCTTAGCCAATCTATTTTAGCGAATTTCTTCTATAGGGAAGAAGCTATTACCGTAGGTCTCATGGTATGACTTAAGCGCGGGACCATCATAACTTTTCATTTTGGTGCCCCCAGATACCAAGAACACCATTCGTTCAAATTTGTAGATATATATATATATATATATATATATATATATATATATATATATATATGTGTCTGTAAGCACGATAGCGCTCGCTAAAATGGTCCGATCGGAATGAAATTTGGCACAGGCGTGTAAAGTAGTAATTATTCCGATGAGTTCGAAAACCAGCCCGATCGGACCATTGGAAGGGGGGGTAAAGGGTGATAAACCCCCCAAAAATGGGCTTTTTGGGGTTTACACATAGAAAAATAAAAATAATCCAATTTTTGTTAGCACCATTGAATTCAGCTCGAAAAAACAAACAATTTAGTATTTTGAATCACTGCTCTATGTCCATTGGTTACCGAGATATTGAAAATGGTAAACACAGTACGTTGTCCCAATGTTAACCTTATGGGAAATAAATAAAATTCTATACCTCGCTTATTTCTCAACATATCTTGATAAAACTTGCTAAATGGCTTCTTCTAGTTCAGATATACTAAATATTTAATTAATACCACCCAGTTTTAGTATACCTGTAGCTGCAAACCTGCATACTCATTCCCCATGTTATTCTTATGGAGCTTACAAAAACATGTCAAATATCGCTATGTTGGATTGAAATATGATGTTTTGCATTTGAAATTCGCTGAGCATGCAGGTCTGCTGCAACGGGGGTATTTGGATTTTGTGCACTTATAATGCCACCGATAAGACGAAGACGAACATTGACCGGTCGGAGGAGTCGGGGAGAACACGATCGCGACCGCTGGCATCACCTCCCGATGTAACATTTGATGCTCCTTCCAACCTCAGACCAATGAACTAAATATGTTTTCATTGCGGTGGGTTGCATTTCAAGAAACGGAAAGACTGGTACAGATAATGCTTCATTTACGCGTTTTTGCCACAAAGGAAAGGTTCCCTATAAAGACGGCTGGGAACCTACAATATCTGTTTTGGCTATAATTATCAATAAGGTGCAGGGGCAATCCCTAAACAAAGGTAATAATTCCTCTAGGCGCCAGTGTTTGCTCTCGGTCAGCCATATGTTGCTGTAAGGAGAGCTTGATCTTTTGCCAGTATTAACATATACATTACAGAAACAAGAGGACATGGGGAAATGAAGGTGTTAAAAAAATCGTTTACGTTTACCGGAAACTCCTGCGGTAGATCAAATAAACTTTTAAAAAGTTTCAGTAGTCAAGCCATAATTTTGTTAATGAATTTAGCCCTTTGATTAAAATTTAAAAGTATATAAGTAGGGTAATTTTTCTTCATTCTTTTATTATATGATTTTTGCTCGATTTCGAGCTACGTGTTATCTAGTATTACTTTACTGTGCCACAACTGAAAAAACATATGTTTTATGGTTATATATCCAACAACTAGAATTCGACTTTTTTAAATACAGGGTGTTTTTTTAAAACGCAACCCATTTTTAAGACTGAATAATGCACATATGAATGTGTAATGACTATTGTTTTATTAATTTTTACATGTTATACAACCTATTATTTAAGTTTGATAACCTTTATTTGACATTATGTGCTCAAACAGTCCGCCATTGGCATTTGTATAAAGTTATGCCCTCTCCATCAAATTCCCCAATACGTGCGTGCGAGGTACCTCTTTAATTTCTTGCATTAAATTTGTTAAGTTTGTTTTGAGGTTCTGAATATCTTGTGAATTGTTTTCTTAGGATATAATTACTACTTTACATGTCTGTGGAAAATTTCATCGTGATCGGACTACTTTTACGCGAGTTTTCGTGCTTAAAGACACACACATTAAAAACGCAACCCAAAACTTGATTTCATCGGTCGGTGAAGGATTATTTCCCCCCAAGATCCCCGGATTTTACCCCACTATATTATTTTATTTGGGGATACATAAAAAGTCAGGCCTACGGAAACAATTCTCAGGATATTCAGCACCTCTAATAAAACATAACAAATTCAACGCAAGAAATTCAGTGAAGCACCTTGCAACACGTGTTCGGGAATTTGATGGAGAGAGCATAACTTTATACAAATGCCAATGGCGGACTGTTTGAGCACATAGTGTACACTAAATGTGATGAAACTGAAATAATAGGTTGTATAAAATGTAAATATCAATAAAACAATACTCATTTCATATTTATATGCGCATCATTCAATCTTAAAAATGGGTTGCGTTTTTAAAAAAAACACCCTGTATTTACATCGATGGCCGAGAGTGTCTGAGCACGGGACTGACGAAAACAATGAAATTTTTACCTTCCCCACTAAGCTATGACATTCGCAGACCGCTCACATGTTGTGTATCCTTTCCCTGTTACTCACATCCTTAAAAAATTTAATAAAAATAATAATATCCTTAGTCTACCTCTTCAACGTAGGTGCATTCTTCATTATCATTGAAACCTCTTCTCTGTGTTCACTATACATGTCTAGCAAAATATGCTGATACCTCATGAATTTAAACTTTAAAGATGGTTTTTAAATAAAGGTTTAATACACCCATGTTACTTATTACCCGAACCGGTAGAATAAACTCGAAGAATTACTTAAGTAAAGTATAAAATGATCAAGTTAAAATTGAATCTGGCTTCAATTTCATTTACTAAACAATTGCTTTTTAAAATTGTAATAATTACAATAAGCAGAAAACCAATATGATTTTTTCTCAAACACAATTCATAAACGTAAAAAAATATTGAGCTAAAATATAGTTGGGGGTCTGCTCAATAGAATTAAGTTTAGATGACAGAAAAGAGTAAAAATAAATAAATTACTCAAAATAAAACAAATCTGCTCAAACTTCAGAAACCCGTTTCATTATAAACTAGAAACAATTGTAAATTTTAATTATTTAAATTTATTGTCATAGTTTTATTTCTGGATCAATATACATTATATTATACACAGAAAGGATAACAGTACAGCGATAACTTTATCGGATTCACTCTATTCAGAGACACCCATGAACAAAATTAAATACAAATAGTTAACAACAAGGAAGAGAAAACAATTAAATTTGCTGAAATAATTCAATGGAATTCTTCCATCTTATCGCCTTAATTATTTAAATTCTAATCATCACGAAGAAACATTAAAATCATTACATAACAGTTAAATAGAATCCCGCTTTAATATTTTATTTTCAAAATTTCCACTGGTCAAAAAAAGGTTCGTCGTTTGATTTGAATAATTAATTGATTAATGTACTCGATTCCACGTTCACCTTTAAGTATAAGCCAATCGGGGGATTACTGTTATCTTTGCAGGGTTAATTTGTTTACTGGTGTTCAAAACACATATCATAAAATTATCAGCCGATTATAACATAATTTTCTAGTAAAACTTAAATTGCCATTTGAATACATGACAATTCTAGCATGAAAGGTAATGGTCGTGGAACAGAGTATGCAGTATGTTTGTTTTACAATCATCATAAGTTCTGCGGAAACAAAAGAAAGGTAAAAAACAAGTAAAAAATGTTTTTTATTGTCTGTATATGGTTCTAATATTTTTCATATATATTGAAGAATAGATCCTTCAAATTTGTCAATTCAGGTCAAAATGGCAAGATTCAGACGAAAAAATTAGGAAAGTATTTAACTAATTTAAGTATTATGTACTAATGTAAATTCTAATTTATACAATTTAACCTTTGACTATAAATAATTAACAGACCTCCCATTATTATGACCCTAGCTTCAGATTCGAAGTCAATGCTTTAACGTATATAAAGTATTCTCTAAGTGATATGAAATATCATTAAAGAATCCACTTTCCACTTTATCTTTATATATAAACGGCCTACCATTAATTGAAGAAAAAAGAAAACCATATGACATTTAGTTTGTAGAAATCAATCATTTCTAGAAAAACTGGGTTAAAGTTTCCTATAAAGATATCTAAATAAACTAACTCTCTATTACATTTTAATTAAGAAAATAATTCTTTATTTTCACACTGATGCTGTTTTACGTTCTAGTTTTTTAGCGAATTTCCCCTATAGGGAAGAAGCTGTTACCGTAGTACTCATGGTAAGACCCATGATAACTTTTCGTTTTGGGGCCCCCAGAATAAAAAAAAAACACTATTCATTCATTTTCATACATATATTTTTATATCTATGTGTCTTTAAGCTCGATAGCGGCCGTAAAAATAGTCCAACCTAAATGAAATTTGGCACAGCCATGAAAAGTAGTAATTATTCGGACGAGTTCAAAAACCAGCCCGATCGGACCACCGAAAGTGTTTTGAGTTTTATGCATAAAAAATTTTAGTTTTAGTTTTAAAAATGAAGTTTATTTTAGCTGTACTTTCTCGTTCTGGTTCCTTAAATGGTAACCACCTACTTAAATCTAATACAACAACAAAACTGTTGAAAACAAAATTTCTTTCATTCCTTCAGTGAGATTATGTTTGCAACGATTTATTTTGGACAGAATAATAAATTTAAAAATAGTAATAATAGTATAAATTTTACATAGTCAGCTTATTTTACAAAAAAAATTCATGGTTGGTCAAATTACGGGAAAATATTCATATCACTGGAGCATTTTTCAAATTTGGATTAATCAACAACATAACAGTCATAAACATAACCCTCACTAATAATAAAACCCGGATTCGCATTGATGGTATTTCTATAATAATTTAGCAAATATCAATGTAGGCCTAAAAAATTTTTAACACAACAAAAATATGAATTTTCAAAATTTTTGGACATATTTTAAAATCAACATCCTTAGATAGGCCTATAGAATATTTGTAAAAAAGGGCTTGAAATTTCATGGCGTTCAACAATTTATACTGTTTCATAAGTGAGCTAATGTACTTATGAAATAATTATTTAAACCAGGGTTGCATTATATAAAACATAAGTTAATGATCCCTCAATAAAAAAATTATTTCTAATTTGGATTCATTGAATGAATTTATTGAAAAAATATGAAGTTTTGAGTAATGGAACAAATTGTTTATATTTTATATTTATACAGGGTGTCCATTAAAAACGTTTCAGGATTTCAGGAGGTGATTCCTTACATCAAAAGTAAGAAAAAGGTTGCCGTAAACATGGGTCCTAAAATGCTCAGTTATCCATCTGTCGGTCTGTATGTGTTTTAACATGATTTTGAATAACTTTGGAACCACTACAGAGATCAACTACGTATGTGCTGACTAATAGGACCTATTTTGGTGCGGAATATCAAGTTTCTACTTTGTACCATTTTAAAATGGCAGCCATTTTTATATTTTAAAACTTAATATCTTAAAAACCGTAAATTTTACAAAAATTGCAAAAGAGACAAAAAACTGTGCAATTTTGTTTCCTACAAAACCATATAAAGATTATAAAGATCGAACCACAATTAATAGAGTTATTACAATTTTTCCAATAGAATACATGCTTGTTTTGTGGCACCTATAGCAAACTTGCTTGAATTTACGGTTTTTAAGATATTAAGTTTTAAAATATAAAAATGGCTGCCATTTTGAAATGGTACAAAGTAGAAACTTAATACTCCGCACAAAAATAGGTCCTATTAGTCAGCACATAAGTACCAAGTTTGAAGTTGATCTCTGTAGTGGTTCCAAAGTTATTCAAAATCATGTTAAAAACATAAACAGACCGACAGACGGTTAACCGAGCATTTTAGGACCCATGTTTACAGGAACCTTTTTCTTAGTTTTGATGTTAGGAATCACCTCCTGAAATCCTGAAACGTTTTTAATGGATACACTGTATTCGGAGCCCAATGACATAATCTCCACGAACAAATGTTTATTTCCATAGTTATTTTTTTAAATAACTACAAAATATATAAGACTATTTATTTCTTAATTATGTGATGAATATTCTTCTTGAATATGTAATTTATTATGATCTTTATTAATATTTGTAGTCCACCAACTATTCGCTACGCCACAGCACTTCAGTATTTTACTGTTGTTGTGTAATTTGATAACATTATATCTTTAGAGCCGTTCATGATAAACTATACTTTAATCTAACGTATCACCACAATACCTTTTGCTTAAAATAAAAAATAAAATATGGAAAATAGCCAAAATAAAATAATATATTTATCTCGTTTAAAATGCATAATAAAGATCATAAGTAATTATCAGTTAGTTACAAAAGGCATTTTTTCATATCTTTATCTCCCGTTTTAGATTTTTGTAGATTGAAGGCAAGTATTTTACCTATCTTGTTTACCTATGGGTTATTACACCTCGGAATTTCCAACCACTCCATTGCAGCCCAAACCAAGGGTTGATTTAAACAAGATTGTCTTGAATTAGTTTTAAATCTGCTCTTGTTTCAATGTTGAGATTATAATTTAATTTTGGGTAGTTCTACCCATAATAACCTATAGACAAAAGTCTTTAGAATTTTAATATAAAATTTTAAAACTAATCATGTATTTTTTCTATTTCTAGTTGAGTTCCATTGTATAAATATATTTCCAGCTTAGCTTTAGATTCAGACAGTTAATAAAGATCATAATTCTTTCCTAGCTGAAAGAAAGCATACATTCCGGTGAAATCTTGTTAAAATGAAGTTTTGTTTGAACGCACATTTTTTTCTTCCATGGCGTGCATAGAATAAATCTATTTTCGTAACATAAATTATCTATGACCTTTTGTTTTACTACTATGAACTAGTATGTTTTTGTTATGTATTCATCGCCTTCGAAAATTTATCATGCCATTGTTTACTATGGGAGCTCAATGTTTACTATTGAAAAGAAACGTTCTTTGTTTGAAATTCATTGTTGGTGATGGTGATTTTGTATTTTGATTAGGATTTTTGCGGACATTTGCCAAAAAACAAGTTTCACGACGTTTCGGGATCTGGAATCTGATCCCGTCTTCAGGTGGAATATAATAATGGTCAGTCTCAGCTCAGCTCTGATTGGGTGTGGACGTGCTCTCTCCTGTCTGGTGATTCTTGATACTTGTGATTCCTGTGTTATTTTGTGTTATTGTTTTTCTTTTCAGCTAGTGTTTTCGTGACTGTTTTTACAGTTCTCTGTTTTAGCTGTGTTTTTGTCCAGGTTTTCCTGGCTATGTGTTACTAATCTTGTTATGTTCTAGGTTTTCTTCCACCTGAAGACGGGATCAGATTCCAGATCCCGAAACGTCGTGAAATTTGTTTTTTACTAATCAGTGATGGCACTTCAAACATATGGTCTGGAATATGCATTAACCCACTTTCCATTCGTTTTATAAGTATACTATTTCGACGAACCACGTGGATCTATAGGACTAAAAATCTAACTTTAATTTTTGCATTTATTTCTAAATAATATGTGATTGCATAGAGTATCTAAAGTTGTTCATATGCACTAACGATATTCTTTGCTTTTGTGTACGCTCAAAGGAAATAGCTATTTGTGTATTAAGAGCGCAAGGTACGTCATTGCCGCTCGAGAATTGATTTCGAGAGCGGCAACGACTATTTGTGCTCGTAATACACACAATATTTTTCCTACCACCATTACTTAAACAGTTTAACTTATTAACTAACCTGTACAAAAAGGTCCATTTAGGTTATGTTTGCTTATTCTATTGGAACGAACCGGAAGTTAGTGTGTAGAAACGCCGACAGTGAAATCAGCTGGTTTAGAGCAAGGAAACTAGAATTTAGAATACGGTGAGTGACATGGCCATTCTGACCAATAGAAACTGTTCTTTGGTGTTTGACGTCATAGTTATCTCTCTTGTGTGCGCTCGTGCGCTCGCATTTGTGAGCGAGAATGAAATGAAAGCGGAAATGAACAGTTTTGCGTACAGTTGACAGGTGTGGCAATGTGATTATTTCCATGCAGTGGTAGGAAAATTATATTTTTGTTTTATTTCTTATTCATTACCGATAGGAGAAAATTATAAGCGTGTTAACAAGGAGAAGGGGGATTATTTATATCTGACGTGCTCCAAGTAACATAACAGTACAATTTTATCCGAGAAAATTTTTAAAATAATTATTTTCATAATTTGTTTATCGATGTTTAGTTTTTCTTATAAAGTTTAATGCTATTGTATCATTTCTCACATTTTTTGTAGTAGATTTTTTTATAAATTGTTATAGGCAATATTTCGTTTTTTTTACACTAGTGACACTTTGGTTTCTCTTATTTCTCAATCAACAAAAAACCCTATACAGCGCTTTAATGTTTTTTTTCTAAAAACTACAAAGTAAAACAATTTTAAATTGGAAACTTTGTAACAATACTAAGGATTTTGTTGATTATTGTGGATCGCTGACAAGTTTTAAGTTGCTCAGCCACGCCTTAAATTCAGTTGAACAAGCTGCCACTTATACAGTAACAGTGTTTGTTATACTTATAAGAACGTTTGGCCTGAATATATATCTTTCATTATTAGTCCTACTTTTTTGTTGCTTTCACTATATTATTTATTCGTTATTTATGATTGGTTGTTACATTTTTGCAGTTGCTGCATTTACCAAACTAAAACATGGTGTTTGTTTAGAGTACTTACGAAGATCGAAGTGATTACAGGACGGTCATGTAGTTAAACTGACATCTCAAGCATGTACAAAACGTTTGTAAAATTTACGCCATTTAAATATGAGCACCCCGGAACGTGCGAGTGTACCCGAGACATGTCTTTGCTTTCAAATAAATTATTCTATGTCAAATTTTTATGTAGACCGAAGTGAACCAGGACGGTCACATAATAAACTGACATCTCTAACATGTACTTACAATTTTCTTAATTTTACATTAGTTAAATGTTAAATATTTTATCCCGAACGTACAAATGTCCTTGACACATTTATTGCTATTCAACGAATATGTTTAATAACAATTTGACCAATTGAGTCAAACCAACTTACCCTGCTGGTGGTAGGGGTTGGGGTGGAAGTATCCTTGGTAGCAGAAGGCGTCCTCGGGGCCCGGCTCGGGGTACGCTCCCGGCAGGCTCATGGTCGTGACTGCCCGGGGGCTGCCTGGGTCCTGGGTCCCCGCCCCCAGCCTGGGGCCCCGCCTCTCGCACGCCATTGGCTCACGTCCCCGGGGGGGGGGGGTGTACTGTTCTGGCCGCAGATACAATAACATCAAGTGTTCCAAGATGTTTCCATCAGTTTTTATGGTTTACAATTTTCCACTCTTTCAGGATGGAAATATTGGGGGGGGGGGATTATTTTATAATTTTTTATTTTGGATACAGTCTGTTCGTTGACTAATTCAACAATCGTTGTTAGGAATTATTTAATCATAATAATAGTTGGAGGTCATAGGTGAAACTTGTTTTACTAATCAGTGATGAGAAATGTCGCAAATTTCTAAATCAAAACATAAACTCACCATCAGCAGAAATGAATTTCAAACAAAGGTGAGAGTGGTTAATTGTTCGAGAAGGTTAGTCACAATTTTCAGACTGATTACAAGTTTTTGAAATTTCGATCTTTACTTCTAAACAGATTTGAGGAAGTGCGATTTTGTGAGAATTCAATATTGAGGCACTTTGGTTCTCATGTAGCCAATATTTTGGATGTAGACATCAAGGTTTTCAGATAAAGAAGGTAATCTCAGCATTGTAACTCATATAATACTGCTAAATGTTCATCCAATATTACAACTGTATTTTTATCCTACACGAATTGAAGCCAGGTATCAGCGTAGGTAACACTATTGAGGTATTTTTTAATACAGCAATATATTAAAGGACTCATGTTTTAGTTTCTTTGTCCATTTTACTACAGTACCCACTACCACCAAATTAATTTTCCTTAAAATTGTACCTCACCTTGTCTCCAAAGATTATTACTTTACATAACTTCTAACAGTACTTCAGCAAAATTTCATTCTGATAGCTTTTTTAATTTGTAATTGTTTGGTGGATTATCATTATTATTGTAATTATAAATAGTCATGAGTTATAAAACAACAATCACTAATTTATTTTTTAACGGGAACAAAGTTCATTATTTATCAGACAAATTTATAAAGCTTGCTCTTGCCAAGTCAAACTCCTAAGTAGACTTGTTGGACGGCGGCGGTGGAAGAGCAATTCGATGTTCGATGTTAATCGAAGATCTCGGAACAAGAGATGTTTAAAAGAGATGTTCCAGAGATGTCTTGTTCATGTCGGATGACATGAACAAGGACTGTGACAAGGATTATGCCTACCTGCGCCTTCAAAGAACTACCTGCAATATGGATGCTACTGCTATATTGCCTAGGCCGCGCCGTGCGAGGTCTTCCTAGATCACAGTTCAAAAATCCTTTTGTTTAAAAATGTACTGGCGTCCCTCAAGCATCGATTAAAGGGCCAATAATGTTTCTTAAACATCAATGATATTTTAAATTGCCAATCAACTAAGTTCCTAATTATTATTTATACTTCAGAAGACGCTCCTTCCTTAAACTCACACAAATACATTCTCACTTTTTAAAGCTTTATCCTATTCACTTATATGAACAGTGTTATCTTGTATGCTTGTATGCTTATTTATGTATGTTTGCTTGCTTGCTTGCTTGCACAATTATCTCAAAAACGGCTCCGAGGATTTCCTTAAAATTTTTGTAATAAGTCATTTATGACTCCGTGTTCTATATAGGTTACTAGAAGAACCCGTGGCTTCGCTCACGATTAAAATTAAACATACAATATCACCCATCACCTATAAAGTTTTGCTTTCCCATTTATTTTTCTTGTTGTAAAATCTACTTCTTTGAACATATCAAATGTACATCCATAAAGCAAAAAAGGTTTTTAGAAATCCGCTCTTAGTAAGCAGGTCTGCTACGACGGGGGTATTCTATTCCTGTATAAAGTGCCTGTCTATACAAAACGGCACCCTTGGCTTTTTCGACAGCACTTTGAATCTGCTCGCATATGTTACCCTTAATTAGAACTTTATTATGCACCCCCGTCGCAGCAGACCTGCGTATGTGCATGTCTTCACGTGTATGCCTTCATGAAGGAAAGATATAGGATTTCTACTATTTCTTTTCTTCATGAAGGCATACACGTGTTAGAGGAACCATAGAACATGGCTTGAAATTTTATTCACTGTAAAAGATAATTTTCTTAGGGTTTTAGGGTCTACCTTGAACAAAAATTATAATGCCAATCCAGCAATTATTAAAAAAGGCTGACACGTTTTTTAGACTCTATATTGAACAAAAAGATTGAATGAGCCGTCCCGGCAATTTTTTTAAAGTGCTGTAGATAAAACTGATTCTTTACAGTAGTACACTCTTCCTCTTTAAATAGCAGTTAGTTGTCATAAAAAAGAAGTCCTTCAAGTGATCAGTGATCACTGAAGTCCTTCAGTAATCAGTTATTTAATTTATGTTATACTACATACCAACATTTTTTATAGTTTATTGCACTTTGAAAAAATGCAAAAGTCTAATTCATTAACCACATGGCACCAAGTAACAAATCTTCATGTAAACAAATACAATTAAAGAAGCAAAAAGAAATACCATTAATTTACATCACCTGTTTTAAATTTTACTTTCATATGTTTTAATAGTAAACAAATCTAACTCAACTTCCTTCAAAATCCCTGACATGGGCACCTTTAAGACGGTCCCAGGGCTAAGCCCTAAAAGTTATCACGAAACTGATGGTGTATAAACATACTCCATGAAATTACATGTATCTACCAAGTTTCGTGGTCATCGGTCCAGCGGTGTCTGAGTTTATCAGTGCTAAATATATAAATATATATATATATACCAACATCCTCTTTTATACTTATAGAAGATATATTTAACATAGTACATATCACCTAAAAAATCAACAAAACAACTATAAAACCATTATGAAAGTAACTGTTGCGTACAGAGGCACCATCACTTTTATCACCCACCACTTTCATTTATATATATATATATATATATTCAATTCTTTCAATTCATAATATTTCCTAATTTCTTTAACCTAATTTCTTTCTATATAATAATTTCTATTCCTTTTCTATTTTTTGATCATATGTTTCAATTTAAATTTATATTTGTATTTGTCAGACTTTTCCATTATTAACTCCGTTTTTTCATAAAAAAGTAATCATGTAGATTTTTTCTTTGTTTTGTTAAAATTATTTTCATTAACCAGAAAGATGTTTTCAGGAATCCTCAAAGTCCGCAGGTCTGCTGCGACTGGAGTTATTCTATTGCTGCCCCCCCGCAGGAGGTATTTCTATTGGCCTTCCTGTACTATACCATAGCCGCCTTTAAAGAAGGCCGCGGCGTGATAGAATTGGCAACGCCGCGAGAGGAGTCGCGAAGCGTCAGCCGGCCCATATGATATGATGGCGGATGCGCGTCGCTCGCTCGTTGGATCGTTATTTTAACCAGTTTTTAAGAATAAACACTTTCAAATTCTTAGCCATATGCCTAGTTCTTGTGTAGTGCCTGGTTGCAAGTCAAATTATAAGTCTGCTATAAAAAATTAGGGTTGTATTTCCATATTTTCATTTCCAAAGGATTGGTCATTTTCATTTACAGATTGTGGTCTTACTATTTTAAGTGTAATTTGTGATAACAACAGCATCAATCGTGTAGTTTTTAACGAACTAACCAAAACATCTGAGAGCAATTACTACTTTTATGCTAACGAAAGTAAAAACAAAACTTTCGTAATGTATGACACTGTGCATATTTTTAAGAATATTAGAAATAACTGGCTGAATTTTACCAATTTTTCTAAGTCATTTTTCATACCTGTATGGGAAAACGTAGATACATTTTTAAGTGGAGATTTAAATAATTCACATGCTAATGAGCTAAGTTTTGAATTTGAGGATGTAACCGAAGCCTTATTCATGAATATCAGAGATCTTTACAGAAAAGAGACTAATATGTTAGTAAAGTCATCAACTAATTTGACGTTTAAAACTGTGTTCCCGAACTCATTTGAAAGACAGAAAATGTAGTTGTGCATAAAAATGACAGAAAATTGAAAATTCTCTCTTAGGCTATATTAGTATTCATTTCATCGCTTAAATTTAGTCCGTTTTAATAAACGTTAAGTGTTTTGATTTGTAATTCATTCAACAAATATATTTTAATCTTTTGTGTAAAATTAGGCTTTTTATTAAATATTCCCAATAGCCACTATATATATACTTTCTAGCATAAAAAAGTATTCAGCTCAAGAGTTAATTAATGAACGTCCACTGTCGCAGTTTGATGGAAAAGGTATTGCGGTGGCCCTCGCAGCGCCAGGCGCTCGCGGCGGAGTGACTCCACTATGCCTTTTGATTGCAGCGTTGCCAGTTCGAACGCCGCGGCCTTCTTTAAAGGCGGCTATGACTATACATATGAGCAGATTCATCGCCCCACCGTTAAAGGCCTCAAGGGTGCAACTGCCCTGGGAAGGCTTATGCCCAATATCGTTAAATCTGCTCGCATGCATGGTATACTGTATAGTGGCCCTTAAGGAGGAATATAAAATCTCCGTCGCAGCAGACCTTGCGTACTTTGTGAATCCTAAAGCAGTTTTCTGTTTCATGAAAGTTTATGTACGTAAAACGTAGAAATTGCCTTTATTTAATGTCAAAAAAATTCTAAGGTTTTTAGGGTCTATCTTGAACATAAAAATACCCCCGTTGCAGCAGACCTCCAGACTACGTGCAGGACCTTATTTCATTTCTTCCATAAGAATAAAATGGGGAATGGGTATGCAGGTCTATTGCAACAGTCATTCAAAAATTTGGTGGTTTTAAAACAATATCAGGTGAATCTGAACCAAAAAAAACCATATACCAAGTTTTATCAAGATATGTTGAGTAATAACCGAGATATAGAATTTTTCTATAGGGACAATGTACTGTGTTTTCAACTTTAAATATAGTTTGAATAGTGTTTTTTGCTTCTGGGAGCTCCAAAATGAAAAGTTATCATGGTCTCGCGCTTAGGTCTTGCCGTGAGACCTATGGTAATAATTCCATCAATGAAATTTTCTAAAAGACAAAGGCAAAGTATTTTTTTCTAATTATGTAGATAAAATAAATGGTTTAAATTAGCTCTTTCATTAACAGCTTTTACGGGGAAGAAAGGTCTTATAAGTATCTCTAGTCAGTGATTTATTTTATGTTCTATTCCTGACAGCTGGTTTGACATTACACTAAATTTCTTGCATTTTACATATGTTTAAATGTAAACATTTCATTTGTATTCTGCCATAAGGATAATATGGGATCTTTGAGAGGGTCCATGGCGGAGTCCGAGGGTCAGATCAGGATGAAAACCATTTAGTTTTCCTATTTAATGCCTGAAGAAACAGTGAACCAAATTTCAGCCTTCTGGGTTATTGGGAAGTTGGAGAATTAGTGATGAGTGAGTGAGTGAATGAGTGAGTGAGTGAGGGCTTTGCCTTTTATAGGTATAGATTTGGCCAGAGAAAATCTAATAAAGTAATAACATTAGTTTTAAAGCTGTACAATTTTAACATTGGCCTTATGAGTTGTGATGATAGCAACGAAATGAACAAGAAAAGTGTAAACAAATAAAATAATCATAACAGCTGTTTGCAAACTACAGCCAGCATCTAGGAAAAATACAGCGTCTGTGATAAAGATTGCGTGGAGTGATAAAAAAGGTTTTATTTATCAATTTTACGACACTGAAATATTTTATAATAATTGGATGAACTGGTTAACATGAAATACTGTAATACCGAGCAAGGCTCGGTCCACCAGGTACTTCCTTTTTCAATGTACAATTCATCCATAAAATATATTCAAAATCAACATAACCTTCGTAATTAAAAAGTACCTGGTGGGCCCAAAGAACGATTTGGGTGGACCGAGCTTTGCTCGGTGTTATTTCATGTTTACCAGTTCATCCAATCACTACAAAATATTTCAATGGCATAAAATTGATAAATAGAAACCCTTTTCATTGCTCCATGAACTTTTCAATCCACTCGCTGTTCCCTTGATCCCTTCCCCTTGATGGCTGTTGATTACAAAAAGCTGTTATGATTACTTCATTTGTTTACACTTTCCTTGTTTATTTCGTTGCTATCATGTCAACTCATAAGGCCAATGTTAAAATTTCATAACTTTAAAATTCGTTTTATTACGTTAATGGAATTTCTCTGGCCAAGTAATCTGCATAAAACAAATTTATGAGTCATAAATTACGTATTTTTACAGTCTTTAAAGGAAATCCTCGGAGCCGTTTTTGAGGTAATTGTACAAACAACCAACCTACAAGTAAGCACGCACGCAAGATAACATTGCTCATATAAGAGTATAGGACATAAGGTTATAAAAAGTCGTCTAGACAGGGCTGACATCGGTGTCGCTCGTACTCGGCGATACGTGGTACATTAATGATAATGACCTGATAACACGAGTGGCGATGCTCCAGGGAGCCACTGACGTTCCGCCCCCAGAAGATAAAGCTAAAACAACGCAGAAGGGACGTTCAGATACTAGTACGTATCGATACTTTTCTTTCGATATTCACGGTATCGGTATCGTATCGAATCATTCTATATTATTGTGGCATCGAAAGAAAGTTTGGAGTATCGGATGAAAAGTATCGAATCGTAGATAAATTAAACGCGTCAGAAAAGGAAAAATTTATATGATAATCAGGCCAAAAATTTCAGAAATTTAAGTAATATTCCACGTTGTGTTTTTTACCTCTGTAGTTTATTGTATATTTATTACTTTATTATTTATACTTTAATACAATTACGTTTTTAAATGTAAAATTAAATACTGTTTATAATTAATTTGTGTATATTTTTTTATTCTACGTGTTTATTTACAAAATAATAGACAATCGGCAATCTTCAATAATCCGGAAAAAGTTATAAGATCGTAATTGGACATGTCATGCACAAAGGAAGAATTTTCATAAAGATTGTCATGTAAAATAAATTAAAGTTTAATACCCCCGTTGCAGCAGACCTGCATACTCAGCGAATTTCAAATGCAAAAGAACATATTTCAATCCAACATAGCGAGATTTGACATGTTTTTGTAATCGCCATAAGAATAACATGGGGAATGAGTATGCGGGTTTTCTGCCACGAAAATGGAAATATCGGGGATTTTAGACTATTAAACGTTTGATTTCATGTAGATGAAGCCACAAACCAAGTTTTATTAAGATATGTTGAGAAATAAGCGAGGTATAGAATTTTACTTATTCCCCATAAGGTTAACATTGGGACAACGTACTGTGTTTACCACTTTCAATATCTCGGTAACCAATAGACATAGAACAATGATTCAAAATACTAAATTGTTTGTTTTTTCGAGCTGAATTCAATGGTGCAAACCAAAATCCAATTAGTTTTATTTTTCTATGTGAAAAAACAAAAAACCAATTTTTGGGGGAGTTTATCCTTCTTTACCACCCCTTCTAGTGGTCCGATCGGGCTGGTTTTCGAACTCAACCGAATAATTACTACTTCACACACCTGTGCCAAATTTCATTCCGATCAGACCATTTTTGCGAGCGCTATCGTGCTTACAGACACATATATATATAGATATATATATATAGATCTATATATATATATATATATAGATATATATATATATATATATATCTAGAAATTTGAACGAATGGTGTTTTTTGCCTCTGAGGGCCCCAAAACGAAAAGTTATCATGGTCTTGGGCTTAGATCTTACCATGAGACCTACCGTAATAGCTTCTTCCCTATAGGGGAAATTCGCTAAAAGTACAATATCTCTAATAACATTTAAGAATTAAAATGTTAAGTGTATCGGTTATTTAAATACCATTAGTTTGTTTTGAAATTCCGTATTAACACTTAAGACAACCTAATTTAATATGAACTTATTAATTTTTTCGTGGTATCTTCTAATCCGATACCGATACTCACGGTATCGATACCTTGGATCCGATAATATTGGGGTATCGATACTTTTCTTTCAATACGGATTCGATACCAAATATCGGATCGAAGTCGGTATCGGAACGTCCGCCCCAGAAGATAAAGCTACAACGCGGCGCCGAGTGACGAAAACCAGAACCCCGCGCCTGTGGCGTCCCTAACTACTTCAATTACATTGGCGCAACTGTGGAACGTAATTTTTCATCACTCTGTATACGAAAATTGCCCGTTACCGTACACCTGAGATCCACGAAAACCCTCGATTTTCTTACATAAAAACAAATATTGATCAGATGATTTTTCGGTACCCAAACATTGCATTTCCGTACTCAAACAAACTTTTTCGGTACCCAAACAAAATTTTGACGTACCCAAACAAACGAAGTTCCTATTTTGACAGTTGAACCAGCTGACTTTAAACTAAAATAAACAGTTCGCATAAACATTGTTTGTGTATAGAAAGTTTTTTTTTTATCAATATATTTATTTACAATCTGTTTGGTTACAAACAATAAGCAAATTTGATGAATTAAGGAATGACATGAGTTAGTATTTGTCCAGTGACAAATCTAACAAAGTTAACAATACATCAAGGTAATTTTGAGCACATTAATTTTGATTACTTGAAACGTGTTGTCAAGTCAAGGGTGCAATGGCGTTTCAGTCTATAAATGTGGTCACTGTTGTCAAGTAAATTTACTGCAAGGTGATTAGGGTGATTGTCCAATTTTGAAAGATACTTTTCCGTGTAGCGTTCAATTTCCGCAACAACAGAGGGGATGCCGGCATCGTTGTGAAGAGAATGGTTGTTGACATACCAAGGCGCTTGTAACACTGAACGGATGAATTTGGATTGAAAACGTTGAATAAATTGAATGTTAGAATCACTAGCAGTTCCCCACAGTTGTATGCAATATGTCCAAATTGGTTTCAACATAACTTTGTACGGTAAAATTTTGTTTTCAACAGATAATTTTGAATTTTGGTTGAGGAGCCAGCATAACTTCGTGTAATTTAAATTAAGATGCAGCCGTTTGTTCCAAATATTAGGTTTCCAAGTTAGTCTTCTATCTAGATGCATACCTAGATTCTTAACTTCATTAACTTGTGGCAGAAGAACATTGTTCAATGACACTGCAGGGCATGTTCCGCTTTTTAGGGTAAATGTTATATGAGCCGATTTGCCTTCATTGACTTTAATTCGCCACCTCTTAAGCCATTCAGAGATATGATTTAAGCTTCTTTGTAATATTATTGAAGCAGTCACTGCATTGAAATGCGATACCAATATCGCAGTGTCATCCGCAAAAGTTGCGGTATTTGTTCCACAGCTTGTCGGCAGATCTGACGTATACAATATGTATAAAACAGGGCCAAGCACACTGCCTTGAGGAACCCCCGACTCTATTCGACAGAAATCGGACAGCACATTCTTCAGCTTGATTTGGAAAAATCTATTACTTAAATACGACCGCAAGATGTTATAAAACGTGTGTGGAAGATATTTCTTTAATTTGTACAATAAACCTTTATGCCATACCTTGTCAAAAGCCTGGCTCACATCTAAGAATGCAGCCGTGCAATATCGTTTCTTCTCTAACTCTTGTTTTATTATATTGGACACCTATGGACTTGCTCAATCGTTGAATGTTGCCTACGAAATCCAAATTGATGGCTGGGAATCAAGTCTCTATCATTAATTATTGGCAACAAGCGTTTTAATAGTACTTTTTCAAAAACCTTTGATAGCACTGGTAGAAGACTAATTGGCCTGTACAGAAAAATGACTAAATTATGAATGTTGGATGATTTTTTATAAGTTTGGTTACTTATTTGCTTCGTGTTGAAAAGTATCGTTCAACTCGTCACAAAAGTCCCATTTCGAGGCTCGATAGTGTTTTACGTGCTCGGCTTACGCCTCGCAAGTAAACCACTATCTTTCCCCGAAATGGGCAACTTTCGAGACTAGTGGTGAAATGTACTATTTCCTCTATTCCATGTAAAGGATGCTTAAAAAACTCTGTTTATGTTGTTAGTGAATTTTCGCTATAGGAAAGAAGCTGTTGCCGCAGTACTCATGGTCAGACCTAAGCCCGACACCATGATAAGTTTTCGTTTTGGGGCCCTCAGAAGCGAAAAATCCCGATAGTTTGAATGTATATATATGTCTGTCACAATGGCAGCCGTAAATATGTTTTGATGGTAATGAAAACAAACGTGTAAAACGGTAATCACTCGGACGATTTCGTAAACCAGCCCGATCGGATCACTAGAATGGGGCGTTCAGGGTGAATAAACCCCCCAAAATGGGGTTTTTGAGTTTTTTTACATAGAAAAATAAAAGTTTCCAACTTTATTAGCACTATTGAATTTAGCTCAAGAAAACAAACAATTTAGTATTTGATTATTCACTAATAATTGATACTAATTGATAATTCACTCTACGTCCATTGGTTACCGAGATATTGAAAGTGGTAAACGCAGTACTTTGTCCTAATGTTAACCTCGTGGGAAAAAGTAAAATTATATATCTCGCTTATTTCTCTACATATCTTAATAAAACTTGGTTTGTGGCTTCATGTAGATGATATTTTATGTATATTAGTCCAAAATATCCGACATTTCCATTTTTATGGCAGCAAACCTGCATAATCATTCCCCATGTTATTCTTGTAGAACTTAAAAAATGTCAAATCTCGTTATGTTGGTTTCAAATACGTTCTTTTGCATATGAAATTCGCTGAGTATGCAGGTCTGCTGCACCGGGGGTATTTTAAAGTCCCATGTCGACTTTGTACATTCAATTTCCAAAATATGCGTTGCTTACATTGATGTCTTTGATTCTGAGAAAACAGAGTCTGAAGAATTGACTCTTGGACCCATAACTATAAGGATATAGAAAGGTTGTTTTAGGGAGGATTTAACTGGACAATTTTCCACCTAGTGTATTCTCTATAAATATTGTTTATTGGGAAAATGACTAAAGATTTGATCCAACGGTACATTACACGGACATTATTGATACAATCGAAAATCGAGACATAATAGATAATTGTATTAGTGCATAATACTAATTAGTGCCTTTGATTATATCAAGTTCTTTTAGAGACACCTTTTAAGAGATGCCCCTTAAAGATAAAGGGCCTACACCTAAAATCTTGAAATCGCACCATTATCAAAACTTAAAGGAAAAGAAGGTTTCATTTTCGGAAGTGATTTCACAGGCGTTCCTCAAGGACCTACCTTAGAACCTTCACTTTTTCAGTAGCAGTAAAAACAACATATTTTCTCTTTCAGAAAGCAATTTATAAAATGTTCTATGCGATACAATTGTATTATTGCAGAGCGTTATGCTCATTTTGATTAAAGATGAATCCATTTTCGTAAACTTTAATCACTATTGCGTTAGTCAATCGGGCTTTTAATAGGCTACCATTTACTAACAATAATTTTCTTTGGCCTACTTAAAACAATAAAATAAATTTTGTCTTTCTAAGGAACGTATAATTGGTTATTTTTAACAATGTAATTTGACAGTAACATAAAAATTATTTTGGTCATCATTGGTTGAAAACTCTTTAGGGGAAATTTCATTTTTCAAGAACATGGAAGGACTTTCTCCACAGCAACGACGCCGCTAGACTACGATCAATTTGCCTGACCAAGAAACCAACTGGGGCGGCTCGGCTCGACACCAGGCCCATGAGGCGGGTTCTCTCCACGGCAACGACGCCGCTAGACTACGATCACTTTGCCTGACCAAGAGAACAACTGGGGCGGCTCGGCTCGACACCAGGCCCATGAGGCGGGTTCTCTCCACAGCAACGACGCCGCTAGACTACGATCACTTTGCCTGACCAAGAGACCAACTGGGGCGGCTCGGCTCGACACCAGGCCCATGAGGCGGGTTCTCTCCACAGCAACGACGCCGCTAGACTACGATCACTTTGTCCTGACCAAGAGACCAACTGGGGCGGCTCGGCTCGACACCAGGCCCATGAGGCGGGTTCTCTCCACAGCAACGACAGCAAATGTTAAGTGTATCGGTTATTTAAATACCATTAGTTTGTTTTGAAATTCCGTATTAACACTTAAGACAACCTAATTTAATATGAACTTATTAATTTTTTCGTGGTATCTTCTAATCCGATACCGATACTCACGGTATCGATACCTTGGATCCGATAATATTGGGGTATCGATACTTTTCTTTCAATACGGATTCGATACCAAATATCGGATCGAAGTCGGTATCGGAACGTCCGCCCCAGAAGATAAAGCTACAACGCGGCGCCGAGTGACGAAAACCAGAACCCCGCGCCTGTGGCGTCCCTAACTACTTCAATTACATTGGCGCAACTGTGGAACGTAATTTTTCATCACTCTGTATACGAAAATTGCCCGTTACCGTACACCTGAGATCCACGAAAACCCTCGATTTTCTTACATAAAAACAAATATTGATCAGATGATTTTTCGGTACCCAAACATTGCATTTCCGTACTCAAACAAACTTTTTCGGTACCCAAACAAAATTTTGACGTACCCAAACAAACGAAGTTCCTATTTTTACAGTTGAACCAGCTGACTTTAAACTAAAATAAACAGTTCGCATAAACATTGTTTGTGTATAGAAAGTTTTTTTTTATCAATATATTTATTTACAATCTGTTTGGTTACAAACAATAAGCAAATTTGATGAATTAAGGAATGACATGAGTTAGTATTTGTCCAGTGACAAATCTAACAAAGTTAACAATACATCAAGGTAATTTTGAGCACATTAATTTTGATTACTTGAAACGTGTTGTCAAGTCAAGGGTGCAATGGCGTTTCAGTCTATAAATGTGGTCACTGTTGTCAAGTAAATTTACTGCAAGGTGATTAGGGTGATTGTCCAATTTTGAAAGATACTTTTCCGTGTAGCGTTCAATTTCCGCAACAACAGAGGGGATGCCGGCATCGTTGTGAAGAGAATGGTTGTTGACATACCAAGGCGCTTGTAACACTGAACGGATGAATTTGGATTGAAAACGTTGAATAAATTGAATGTTAGAATCACTAGCAGTTCCCCACAGTTGTATGCAATATGTCCAAATTGGTTTCAACATAACTTTGTACGGTAAAATTTTGTTTTCAACAGATAATTTTGAATTTTGGTTGAGGAGCCAGCATAACTTCGTGTAATTTAAATTAAGATGCAGCCGTTTGTTCCAAATATTAGGTTTCCAAGTTAGTCTTCTATCTAGATGCATACCTAGATTCTTAACTTCATTAACTTGTGGCAGAAGAACATTGTTCAATGACACTGCAGGGCATGTTCCGCTTTTTAGGGTAAATGTTATATGAGCCGATTTGCCTTCATTGACTTTAATTCGCCACCTCTTAAGCCATTCAGAGATATGATTTAAGCTTCTTTGTAATATTATTGAAGCAGTCACTGCATTGAAATGCGATACCAATATCGCAGTGTCATCCGCAAAAGTTGCGGTATTTGTTCCACAGCTTGTCGGCAGATCTGACGTATACAATATGTATAAAACAGGGCCAAGCACACTGCCTTGAGGAACCCCCGACTCTATTCGACAGAAATCGGACAGCACATTCTTCAGCTTGATTTGGAAAAATCTATTACTTAAATACGACCGCAAGATGTTATAAAACGTGTGTGGAAGATATTTCTTTAATTTGTACAATAAACCTTTATGCCATACCTTGTCAAAAGCCTGGCTCACATCTAAGAATGCAGCCGTGCAATATCGTTTCTTCTCTAACTCTTGTTTTATTATATTGGACACCTATGGACTTGCTCAATCGTTGAATGTTGCCTACGAAATCCAAATTGATGGCTGGGAATCAAGTCTCTATCATTAATTATTGGCAACAAGCGTTTTAATAGTACTTTTTCAAAAACCTTTGATAGCACTGGTAGAAGACTAATTGGCCTGTACAGAAAAATGACTAAATTATGAATGTTGGATGATTTTTTATAAGTTTGGTTACTTATTTGCTTCGTGTTGAAAAGTATCGTTCAACTCGTCACAAAAGTCCCATTTCGAGGCTCGATAGTGTTTTACGTGCTCGGCTTACGCCTCGCAAGTAAACCACTATCTTTCCCCGAAATGGGCAACTTTCGAGACTAGTGGTGAAATGTACTATTTCCTCTATTCCATGTAAAGGATGCTTAAAAAACTCTGTTTATGTTGTTAGTGAATTTTCGCTATAGGAAAGAAGCTGTTGCCGCAGTACTCATGGTCAGACCTAAGCCCGACACCATGATAAGTTTTCGTTTTGGGGCCCTCAGAAGCGAAAAATCCCGATAGTTTGAATGTATATATATGTCTGTCACAATGGCAGCCGTAAATATGTTTTGATGGTAATGAAAACAAACGTGTAAAACGGTAATCACTCGGACGATTTCGTAAACCAGCCCGATCGGATCACTAGAATGGGGCGTTCAGGGTGAATAAACCCCCCAAAATGGGGTTTTTGAGTTTTTTTACATAGAAAAATAAAAGTTTCCAACTTTATTAGCACTATTGAATTTAGCTCAAGAAAACAAACAATTTAGTATTTGATTATTCACTAATAATTGATACTAATTGATAATTCACTCTACGTCCATTGGTTACCGAGATATTGAAAGTGGTAAACGCAGTACTTTGTCCTAATGTTAACCTCGTGGGAAAAAGTAAAATTATATATCTCGCTTATTTCTCTACATATCTTAATAAAACTTGGTTTGTGGCTTCATGTAGATGATATTTTATGTATATTAGTCCAAAATATCCGACATTTCCATTTTTATGGCAGCAAACCTGCATAATCATTCCCCATGTTATTCTTGTAGAACTTAAAAAATGTCAAATCTCGTTATGTTGGTTTCAAATACGTTCTTTTGCATATGAAATTCGCTGAGTATGCAGGTCTGCTGCACCGGGGGTATTTTAAAGTCCCATGTCGACTTTGTACATTCAATTTCCAAAATATGCGTTGCTTACATTGATGTCTTTGATTCTGAGAAAACAGAGTCTGAAGAATTGACTCTTGGACCCATAACTATAAGGATATAGAAAGGTTGTTTTAGGGAGGATTTAACTGGACAATTTTCCACCTAGTGTATTCTCTATAAATATTGTTTATTGGGAAAATGACTAAAGATTTGATCCAACGGTACATTACACGGACATTATTGATACAATCGAAAATCGAGACATAATAGATAATTGTATTAGTGCATAATACTAATTAGTGCCTTTGATTATATCAAGTTCTTTTAGAGACACCTTTTAAGAGATGCCCCTTAAAGATAAAGGGCCTACACCTAAAATCTTGAAATCGCACCATTATCAAAACTTAAAGGAAAAGAAGGTTTCATTTTCGGAAGTGATTTCACAGGCGTTCCTCAAGGACCTACCTTAGAACCTTCACTTTTTCAGTAGCAGTAAAAACAACATATTTTCTCTTTCAGAAAGCAATTTATAAAATGTTCTATGCGATACAATTGTATTATTGCAGAGCGTTATGCTCATTTTGATTAAAGATGAATCCATTTTCGTAAACTTTAATCACTATTGCGTTAGTCAATCGGGCTTTTAATAGGCTACCATTTACTAACAATAATTTTCTTTGGCCTACTTAAAACAATAAAATAAATTTTGTCTTTCTAAGGAACGTATAATTGGTTATTTTTAACAATGTAATTTGACAGTAACATAAAAATTATTTTGGTCATCATTGGTTGAAAACTCTTTAGGGGAAATTTCATTTTTCAAGAACATGGAAGGAATTTCTCCACAGCAACGACGCCGCTAGACTACGATCAATTTGCCTGACCAAGAAACCAACTGGGGCGGCTCGGCTCGACACCAGGCCCATGAGGCGGGTTCTCTCCACGGCAACGACGCCGCTAGACTACGATCACTTTGCCTGACCAAGAGACCAACTGGGGCGGCTCGGCTCGACACCAGGCCCATGAGGCGGGTTCTCTCCACAGCAACGACGCCGCTAGACTACGATCACTTTGCCTGACCAACAGACCAACTGGGGCGGCTCGGCTCGACACCAGGCCCATGAGGTGGGTTCTCTCCACGGCAACGACGCCGCTAGACTACGATCACTTTGCCTGACCAACAGACCAACTGGGGCGGCTCGGCTCGACACCAGGCCCATGAGGCGGGTTCTCTCCACGGCAACGACGCCGCTAGACTACGATCACTTTGCCTGACCAAGAGACCAACTGGGGCGGCTCGGCTCGACACCAGGCCCATGAGGCGGGTTCTCTCCACAGCAACGACGCCGCTAGACTACGATCACTTTGCCTGACCAAGAGACCAACTGGGGCGGCTCGGCTCGACACCAGGCCCATGAGGCGGGTTCTCTCCACAGCAACGACGCCGCTAGACTACGATCACTTTGCCTGACCAAGAGACCAACTGGGACGGCTCGGCTCAACACCAGGCCCATGAAGCGGGTTCTCTCCACAGCAACGACGCCCGCTAGAATACGATCACTTTGCCCTGACCAACAGACCAACTGGGACGGCTCGGCTCAACACCAGGCCCATGAGGCGGGTTCTCTCCACAGCAACGACGCCCGCTAGAATACGATCACTTTGCCCTGACCAACAGACCAACTGGGACGGCTCGGCTCAACACCAGGCCCATGAGGCGGGTTCTCTCCACAGCAACGACGCCCGCTAGAATACGATCACTTTGCCCTGACGAAGAGACCAACTGGGACGGCTCGGTTCAACACCAGGCCCATGAGGCGGGTTCTCTCCACAGCAACGACGCCGCTAGAATACGATCACTTTGCCCTGACCAACAGACCAACTGGGGTGTCTCGTCTCAACACCAGGCCCATGAAGCGGGTTCTCTCCACAGCAACGACGCCCGCTAGAATACGATCACTTTGTCCTGACCAAGAGATCAACTGGGGCGTCTCGGCTCGGCACCAGGCCCATGAGGCGGGTTCTCTCGACAGCAACGACGCCGCTAGACTACGATCACTTTGTCCTGACCAACAGACTAACTGGGACGGCTCGGCTCAACACCAGGCCCATGAGGCGGGTTCTCTCCACAGCAACGACGCCGCTAGACTACGATCACTTTGTCCTGACCAAGAGTCCAACTGGGGCGTCTCGGCTCAACACCAGGCCCATGAGGTGGGTTCTCTCCACAGCAACGACGCCGCTAGACTACGATCACTTTGTCCTGACCAAGAGTCCAACTGGGGCGTCTCGGCTCAACACCAGGCCCATGAGGCGGGTTCTCTCCACAGCAACGACGCCGCTAGACTACGATCACTTTGTCCTGACCAAGAGTCCAACTGGGGCGTCTCGGCTCAACACCAGGCCCATGAGGCGGGTTCTCTCCACAGCAACGACGCCGCTAGACTACGATCACTTTGTCCTGACCAAGAGTCCAACTGGGGCGTCTCGGCTCAACACCAGGCCCATGAGGTGGGTTCTCTCCACAGCAACGACGCCGCTAGACTACGATCACTTTGTTCTGACCAAGAGTCCAACTGGGGCGTCTCGGCTCGACACCAGGCCCATGAGGCGGGTTCTCTCCACAGCAACGACGCCGCTAGACTACGATCACTTTGCCACTTTGCCCTGACCAAGAGACCAACTGGGGCATTTCAGCTCAACATCAAGGCCCATGAGGCGGCCTTGCTTCACAGCAAAGGCATGAGGATCCCTTCACAGCAAAGACGCCCGCTATCGTGCAATTCAGTCTATATCGGGCCTAATACGGTATAAAGCGTCTGCCGCAATAATAACACCTTCATCCTCTCTAAATCTCCGATGCGGTTGGAGAGGGAGGGGAGATCCCACCTCTCTGAAGCCCCGCCCCCTTTTACTCCCCCCCACCCCCCTCCCCCCTGCGGCTTCCGACACAAAACCACAACCAAGCCCCTCGTAATCTCTCTTTATCTATTCTTGACTGTTCAATTTTTCAACCTCGCCCCATTAGTCTTGTGCTGAGCGATAAATAAACTCGTTTAGCCGAGGTGTTCAACGGTTTTAATTTATTGAGGCTCGTTTACTAGTGAGGTTTCAATTGGTTTCAAGATATTTATAATATTGTAAACTAATTTATAAACTAGGCTTGTTATCCAGTAACGTAAACATTCCCTCGTATCAGTAAATTAATTTGATTAATTACTCAATAAACATCTCCTTAAAGCGATCAACTGGCTTGCTCTGAGCTATTTTTTTTAATTATAGAGGTAACAGCTCATGTAAAGTAGCTTTTCTTTTGATTATAGATCTGGACAGACTTACTGGCGGGTGGCGAAAATTGTAATCTCCCAAAATGTCTGCTAAATAAACACATGTTTTGGTAGAACTGTCAAAACTTTGTTTACGTTTCACCTCATTTACACTGCAAAAGAATGTCCTGTAATATTTCACCGAGAGATTTCTTACGCAATTAAAATTTCTGGAAAACATTTGCGCAATACATCAGCTGATCTTTTAGTTTGGCAACCTTACATCTTAAATGATTTTTTTACATTTACGAATGTGTTTCCACACTTTTGTCGTCGTACTTCATGAATTGTGTTGATCTTGCAAGCATTTAAAATTAGTTGCACTTGCGGTTGCAGCAAAATATTTTCTTGAGCAAAGTACCTCTACATAAACAAATGACCATGTGATTTATTACCAAAACATTACAGATAATAAACACTAATCACGACAACAGCGCACTCACTCACCCGCCAGTAAGGCTATAAGAGCTATAATTTTCCACATTCCATGTTATACGCAAAGACAGCCAATTACTCATAATTTTAAAATCCAAAAATTACTAAATTGGTTTGGCTACTTCAACTAAACCGCACAAAATTTCCAAAAGAAATGATAATCAACTAAGTCCCAGTTTTTCTAAATAATAAATGCATCGTAAATGTAACCGATATAAACATTCTTTCTTAGGCCAAGACTTGCCAAATTTTCTTATCGCGTGATCGTGGAGCACCGCTCCTCATATTAAAAGACAATTTAAATCTGATATAATCTATATAGATAAATTGCTTAACTATTTTAACTAATTTTTACGATTGAGGTATCATTTAAACTTATGATCCAGCCAAAGCCGTAGCCAGGAAATTTTTTCGGGGAGGGTTTGGACAGGGCCGGCGGCAAAATTTCGGGCTCGCGAAAAGTGGTGACCTTTTTTTTCTTTTTTTACTCCCGTGTGTCCTTTTCGACGCCTTTATCGTCATTTTTTACCCTTTCCGACTGTTTCCGGACCCCTCTACGTTTGCTCAGGGGGATTTGGGGGGGGGGGGGTTTCAACTATTTCGGGGGGGGGGGGGTTTCACCCCCATACCTCGTTTTCAATGCTATTTCAACTATTTCGGGGGGGGGTTCTGACCCCCTAACCCCCCCCCCATTGGCTACGGCCTTGGATCCAGCGCATATACTTCTATCTTGCAGCGACTTAAAGATGATGTTAGGGCATGAATATGCAAAGAAAACATTCTGGTATCCTATTTTAGTGCGGGAAGACAAACAAATTCTCATATAAATAATACTGGGGCTATATGAACAATGTATGTGTATTTCGTTCAGCTAAACTTTTTTTATTTAATTGAGAGCTTTATATTTTACTTGAAAGGTTAAAGATTAACAATGTTGAGTTTAAAACCATACAGTTTCTTAACTGCAGGTGAGTTTCTCTCAAACAGAAATAATATTAAAATGAGCAATTTTCGCATTGGCCCCCTACGATGACAAACGTTTCTATTATTTTGCAACGTTAATGTTGTGCATTGCATTTATTTACTTGCTCTCTTATTTTTCATTGTTTATAATAAATAAGTGTTACTATTTTAATTTTAAGTTTGCATTAAATGTTTAGAATTTCATTCTGAAGGTCGATAGTGGCTACCAAAGGCAAATGAAGTAAAAATTGTTTGTGATTATATTACTAAAGCTTCGCTTGTAATGACAATCACAATTCCAGTAATAACACATGCCTAAGCTGAAAACATGCCTTTTCACCCAGGGGCACAATGAAATAAATTTGCTACACACTACAATTAGTTATAGTTGTGGCTAGTTATGTGTGACAGTGTTATGTATTCATTGGTGATGGCTTGTGGATGCATGCGGAATTCCCTTTAACGTCCGCACGTTCATACATAAGTTCAGTCATAATCAGACCAGTCCGTAATTATTAATGGTGGCGTAATTTTGGTTCGGATCCCACATTAAACTGTAGATCCCTAGCTGCCATTGGCTGCTGGGCTATTAATTAACAGTCCTGATGTGAGAAACATGTAGGCCTTAGTAACAAGACTGCAATTTAGCGTCACAATCATCCTACTCTCATTTCTCATTTATAGGCCTACTTGGCTTAAAATACCTAGCAGGGTACATTGTATTACATTACATTACCATTACATTACCGACCACCAATACGGCGAATATGAGTGAAGGATGAGTGTAGGATAATTGTGGCCGTGATATTGTAGTCTTGTTACTGACTAAGACCGACATGTTCCTTAGACAGGACTGTTAATTAATAGCTCAACAGCCAATGGCAACTAAGGGACCTACATTTTAACGTGGGGTCCGAATCACAATTTTGCCTGGTTTACAATTTACTTACTGGTCTAATTACGAGTACGGTCTTACGAACGTAGGACTCAATAATACGGACGTTAATCCCCACTAGGGAACACCGTTCCACAAGCCATCGCTCAAAACTTGACTTCCACGTAGCCACAGTTCCAGTCGTGGGTACGTCGCCGTTTCAAGTAAAAGTTTAAGTACAAAGTATAAAGTGAGCTACAAAGTCAGCCTGCTGTTTACAGTGCGGATGTTTACGCCTCAAGCTGCGCAGCGCTGTGTGTATAGTACAGTGGACAGTGTACAGTGGACAGTACAGTGTGTAGTGCCCAGGCTGGGAACGGAGCCAAGATGGCGGCATCTCGAGTGGCGATAACAACATTGTGCTCAAGTGGCGAGCAGCGCGGCGGCTTCTCACAGCAGAAAAACCCTCGAGCCTGCGCCTAGCCGGGGCAATGCACGGGTGAAAAACTCTGAGTGTCAGAAAAGAACTAAAGTGCTTCAAAATACGCTATCCTGCTTTAACTATGGGACAAAAAAAATTTACGTTGATTTATGGCTGGTTTTGTAAAAACGTTACATTCATCTGATAGTTTCAATTAGCAGAGTAAATAAATGGTGGGCACGCACTACTCAGTAGCTTTAAGTTTTCACTTAGTTTGCTGATGAAACTATGTTTATTACAAACAGGTGTTCTTGACATCTTTATTTCCATGTTAAATCCAACGGGAGCACACGAAGCCTTTAAGGGAAAATAGGGCTTTCCCATTACTCTATTAACTTAATAAGTTTTATTTGGTGAAAGAAAACCTCATGCCGAGCCCTTCCCAACAAAACCTATACATTATTAAAATCAGTTCAGAACTGTAGGAGTTATGATAAAAAAAACCTAGCTTGTTAAGTAAATATAGATAATTTACTTTTTCAATTGTTTAGCCTCCGGATTACTGTAGAATGCTATTAATGGTTTAAAATACCTGCTTCAAAGTAATCCAAATATTTGCTGAGACTACTGGTTTCGGTCCTGATGAACCATCATCGGGCCATACAAGGTGACTTCATAATTTACCTAAATCGAAGGTCGTCATGGTTTTTAAAAATTAACACGGACACATTGATACAATTATTACGAAAAACATTAAAACAACGAATACAAGGACTGGAGCGACGCGACCGGGCGGAAGTGAGTTCGTCTATAGACTCTATAGAATCGTCTATAGAGACTGTGATTTGTCTACCAAGAGTCTACTCATTTGTCTGTGATTTCATTTAAGAAATTAACTAACGAATAATCAATCCAAACTAGGGGTGTGCGAGTACTCGATTATCGAGCTTTTTTCGAGCCGAGTTTACACTACTCGACTCGATTCGAAGTTTTGAAAAATACTCGGAAGTTCGATTCGAGTAGTCACTCCCGCCGTTTACCCGAAATTAGTAAGCGCGATCGCTTTTTACGGTCGTTTTTCACACAGTCAACACCACTCATGATCAGCCACCATAAAACTATTGTTATTTTTCTTGAATTAAAGTGGTTTTTGAGTTATTAATATCAATAAATTTAATCTTGCCTTTTTCCTTTCTGTAATTTGATATATTTTCTTACGTATGCTCAATGAAACTGGTTTAACTTAGATTTTTAAACCTATTCCAATATGTTTCAAAAACCCCTTTTTTAAAGCAACAAGCGCAGATGTAGCTTGGCTTTTACCTCCTAAGGCTGAAAGTTTAATAAAATATTGACTAATGATATAAAGTTATGTTAAAGATGGCCTGCATTCTCGTTTATTTTCATTTGAAAACAGGTTTGCTTTTAATGCTTATGAAAACAACCCAGTTTAGTAAATAAAATTATTACATTTTATGTGATCAATAATAAGCATGATAACTATTAACTCATTCTATTCAAAATACTCGACTCGAAAAACTCGAAACACGCGGGTATTTTTTTAAACTCGACTCGACTTCAAAAATCAATACTCGCACACCCCTAATCCAAACAATCAACGAAACTCAATAAATAAAGACAAGAAATAGGAAAAATATAAGAAAATTTAACAAAAACTGAAGTTAAAAAGCATTTTAAGATTTTTTTAAACAAATAACACCAAAACGGGACAAATAAGCGTCCCGAGAAGTTCGACGGGACAAAGGGACATGTCGTTAAAAAACGGGACTGTCCCATACAAAACGGGACGTCAGGTTCAGCTTAGTCTAAAACAGAACCGATTGAAGTTACTTACCTCTCTCACCTGTGGAGGCGCACGGCGCGACGGCGCAACTAGGCAATCCAGCGACAGTAGCTATATTGCAGGTGGGCCGTTGAAGGCGCAGGTAGAGTGTATAACGCAAAGGAATGAACGAACAGATCTGAAATTCCTCACTGATTTTGGCGATTCTTGTATAAAAACATGCAACATAAGGCAAAAATGTGAAAAGGGATTATTTTAGCTTTTTATTTCTTTTATGGTATGGGTTATCTTTGAGCATTATTTTACCCATACAGTGTTTAGTAAATTACTTTTAAATTTCTGCTTAAATTTTAAGCAGTGTTGTTACTGTTATTATTCGAACGAAGTGAAACGAGTGAGTTATACTCGACTTGAATATCACTTTTTGTGAACTAAATCCTCTTTTATTATTTGATGAAAATTCGTGAAATTTTAACTAAATCATATTTATACCCCGTATAGTGTTTTAATCTATAAATGAGAAGTTAACTATACGTTTAAATGTTTATTTTTTATAGTTAATAGCCTTCATTTAATTTACCGCACTTCGTTCGCTATACGCGATCGACATAGAAACGTACTCCTAGTTGTTATTATTCATTTATCTATCCATCCATTTATTTATTTATTTATTTATTTATTTATTAACATTGATATGATGAACAGAACATGATCTGAACACGATGTAATCAGAAAACTGTAAAAAAAGATTTATAGCATTTAAAGCTGCAAATTACATAAATGATCCTTTTGCATAAAGGACTAAAGAACCTTATAAAAATATAAAACTACTTGAACATCTTATAAAGAAAATAATACTCTTCCCCGACCAACTTTGCGAATAGTTTTGTTTTTATCGAATTTGAGGTTAGCCTCAAGGGTGGTAAACTTGGTCCAATACTATTTTAACTTTTTAAATAGAATGTTTGGTTTACGGAAGCTAGTGGATAATCTCACGCCTACCTTACATTTTTGAATAATTTATACACATTGAAGGCCCAATAAATTTCTGTTGTCCGTTTATTCGGGTGGCGCCGTAGCGTCAAGTTTGTTGGGCTGTTTTGTTACCCATATTGCACAGGTTTCAAAGAAAATTTCGTTGACAACAAATCTTTAGGTCCCAAAGAACAAATATAGACGATTATTGACAGTCCAATACATTCCAACAAATTGACGCCGCCAGAAAAACGGACACGAAAAGGTACAGCAGGGTGCCATCTGTTTAGTTCTTCTTCTGTGGTAGAGATGAAGATTTACCATATCGGGATGTTTGAAGAGTCGTAATTTCCCATTCATCTTCCTTCTTCACGTAGTGAGCTCAGTAGGTCTATCCAAGGCCACACTAGTGTGGCCTTGGTCTATCCGACATGCCGGTAAGTATGTTCATCGGTGAATTCTTTGATGGTGTAGTAGGGTCTTTTTAGAAAATATTGTTTAGTTTTCTTCGTAAAGAGGACTATGTGTAATGGTTTTGAGATGGTCGGGGGAAAGATTGCAATAACTCAAGCCAATACAGGGAGGAGTGATGCTGAGTTTCTTGAGGCGATGATGTGCAGTCAATGACATTCAAGTATCTGCTATTGTGAGAGTGTTATTCCAATCTGATGATGGGATTTGAATTTTTGGCAAGGATTACAGTTTCAAGGATTTGCTGTGAGATTACGGATAAGCTTTTTAGTCTGGATTGTGATTTATATGGTCCGTTGCATTGAAGCCTTTCATTTCATTTCGTTGGGGATTCCCCAGTTGCATATCGTGCACATTTAAAAACAAACTAACCCCGACACTAATCCCGAGAGACGGACCCTGAGCCGCGCGCGGTGACGTGGTGACAGGTCCGACGCGCTGCTGTCGTTGTCCACCGCGCTGATGTATGCGCTGTCACCGCGCCTGCGCGGACACGTGTGCGCGGCGCCGGCGCCACCGCTGGGACGCGGCGCGCGGCTCCAGTTACGGTGCCACACAAGTCATGCTGCTGCCACTGCCGTGCAGACACACGGACACACGACACGACGCGGGGATGTTGCAGACTGTGGTGGGGGTTAATTGATTGCGGACTAAACACTTAACACGTGTTCTTGGCGGAATATGGGACTGGTTGTACCGGAAATATCTGAGTATGAGGTAATGGTAGGGTAGGCCTACTTATTCCAGAGCTTTTATTGAGTAAGTAGCTGTTACCACGTTTGCAGGTTAAACTGCAAAATCAACTATTATAGTTTCTTTAGATTAAAGTATAAACTACATAATAATTCATAATAAAGTATAAAAGTATAAATAATTGAATATTATATATTCAATGGTATAATAAACAAAATACATAAATCCCTAAAACTGATTTCAAAATGTGTTATGAAGAAAGGTTAAATTACCTTTTATCCGTCTTGTGTTTAAAAATGTACTAGTGGTACTACGTTACGTTGTCTCAAAGTTTAAAGCTTCATCCTTAGGCCTGCAGTAGTGTTGGTGTGTTGTAAGTTGTGAAAGCACGTTCTAAAGCCAAAACCACATGCTGTAGTCACTTGATTTTTGTCAAATTAAAGCTTGGAATCTCATGCTGTGTGTGGAATCTCGTGTGTGTGTGTGTGTGTGTGTGTGTGTGTGTGTGTGTGTGTGTGTGTGTGTGTGTGTGTGTGGTGGTGGTGGTGGTTTGGTTTTGATATCTTTTAAAACTTTAAGCAAGGATCGTCCAATAGAGACCCATTTCAAGGATTGTGGCAGGGCTTCGAACAGTTACTAAGGCTAGTAACGGAATGCAGCCATGAGTAATCATTCAAAAATAATCTCCAGGGAAAAGCCGGGGTTTCTCTACAACTTACACTCGAAGACAAGTCACCGCCGCAGCAGCGCGGGCTCGCAGCGGAAGTCTACAGATTATTATTCAATTTGTCTGGTTTACGCCGTGTTTACCCCAGTTTTATGGGGCCATGTGGGCCCGCGCCACCTATAAACAACCCCTGAAATATCGAACTGCGACCTGCCGCTGTATTAATAGGTGGCTTGTTTATACATCTCTTTTGTGTGGTCCTCTTGATGTTTACATCAGTTTTTGAAGATGTTGATCATATTCAGCGTGTTGATATATTTTTGGATGTAATGGATGTAAATAAAAGACGTCTTACAACACGTCAAATACAAGACGGTAAATATACATAAAAGATGAATAATGGTAATGCGAAATGGATAAATGGAAATGGATAATTTTTATGTAAGAGTTTTATTGGTGGAATCGTAGCTGAATATTTTTTGCGATTTCGGTCATTTAAACATATTTTTCATAGTTTTTAGCTACTTTTAGGAAAATTATTAGTTCACATTTTATTTTAAGGTTAGCACCTTAAAATAAAATGTCTAAATATCTAAAAACGTGTTTATACCATAAAGTTAATCATTGCAACACGAATCTGCCTTTCCTTCGTGCATACAGTGAGAGTAGTCATTGATGTATTGTTAGTTATTAATAAATAGTTTATTTATTTATTTTAAGACAAATATCGGTATACAGTAATATTAACTATTATTCATTACAACTATTGAAATTAGTAGTCTTTAATAGTTAAAAAGCGGAACCAATGATCTGTAATCCCACTACAGTTCTGGCCACAGCATCAGATGGGTGAGTGCGCTGCTGGCGTTGAAAATATGTTTTTTTGTCAATAATGAACCCATCTGACGTTATAGACAGCTATGCTCTTCGTTTTTCTCTACAATCAGCTGATCATTGAAATATGTCAACACACAAGCTCCGTGTGAATGTGCTACTATCTTTTGTAAATATTTTCAACTACTGTCATATGTAGAGGAGCTTAGCTGCCTCTAACATCATGTCATTTTAAACTGCCGGAATTTCCATTTTTCGCCACCCTTCTGATGCTGTGACCGGAACTGAAATTTATTCCCGATGATCTGGTCAACAAACAATGTAAAAATTAACTTCCACAACTGTGTTTGTTTATAAGTAAATATATATAAATATGCAGCTGTTAGAAAATTTTATGTCAGGCTAATACGACTAGCGATCAGCTGTGGTGTTCTGATGATGGCTGGTTGGTGTAGTGGTTATGGTGCCCGCCTACAAACTTGTAAGTAGCCGGATCGATCCCGAGAAAAGTTAGTAGCTTTTTGAAGGGTTGTTTCTGGAGCCAGCTGTCATTGGTTGTTGGGCTATTAATTAACAGTCCTGTCTAAGGAACGTGCCAAACTTAGTCAGTAACAAGGCTACAAGATACGAGATCGCGCCACTATCATCACGATCATCACACTCGTCCTTCACTCATATTCAGGGTAACGTCCTTCATGAGGCACCTGTCTCATTAAGAATGATTAAGAATGATTAAAGAATGAAAAAATGAATGACATTCACTCCACTCCAACTGCTTCAGGTGTAAACGGTTCCCATAGCTCAAGCATAGAGTAATAATGAACTTCGTAAAGAGATGGCACTCCCATGTTAACTCGGTGGTAAGGGTACAGCAGCGCTATCTGAATAAAGTGCTACGAACTAAAAAGATCGATGCGATATATCGATGGTCATCGATGCGACATATCGATCGTCGTCGTCTGATTTGTTTATATTTTCGTTTTCTTGTTTTGTTTGCTAGACTTTCAATTTTAATGACTTTACCGGTTTGTTTAGATTAAGTGCGTTTGCCGCTAGTGCAAGTTGTTTCGCGAAATACTGTACTGAGTGATTCTTATTGTGCTTAAAGCGATTGATAGAAAATAAATACGTAGATGTTCACATAAAAGCACTTATTAAAAATTAACTTAACAACATGAATCACGCAGTACAGTATTTCGCGAAACAACTTACACTAGAACAACTTTCTGCAAACGTACTTTAAGTATTTTCCCACACTCAAATTAATTCCAACTCGTTATGGTTGTGTACACGTCGCGTCGTGACAGAAAATCAGGGGAAACGGAACGGGAAGTTAGCAGATGGTTATCGTCGTTCTGATTGGCTGAATCAGTGAAGAAGAAGAAAGTCATGTTTTTACAACGCCATCTGAATAAAGTGCATCGAACTAACCCGCTCCAATAAACTTACCACTTGGCTCCATTTAAGTGTCAGACCGGTGGCTCAAGCTCAAGATAAAACGGACGAACTGTACAATACAGTGGCATAAAATACAGCAGGCAAAGTTCATAACGATTTAGTGCTCTCCATAAAATTTAAAACTACTCCAAGCAATAACGAAAGGGAAACTAAAATCACTTATTAACAAAAAATTCCAAAACAATTACATCCTGGGGGAGGGGCGGATGTGGGGGGGGGGGGGCACCTGACTGCGCACATGTGCCCATGTATCAAGCGGGCCCCGCGCCTGCCGCGCGCCGTGCTGCAACTCGCCCGTGTTTGTAAATAACAGACCGGCTTGTAAAAACCTCTCGTTACCGTTCTGATTGGGACAAAAACCTCTTGTTTCGGCTTTCGGCTCGTAGTCACTTCCGCGGCCGTGGAGTCTGTACAATCCGAGTTAAATTACATGGCCTTGTCCGCCCGTAAGACTATTAATTTATTGTTGGACCTACGGTTAACCCTGGCTTTTTTACCCTTGCTTCTTTGCCTCTCCGGAGTACCCAACTTTTTAGTTATACCTCGGTTTCATTTCAGTCCAGTCTTTCTCTTTTCTTCTCTTCTCCTCGGGGGCTTTCGCTCTACATTTCCTTACTTTCTAAGCCAACTCTGTTTCTTCCTTCACTCTCCCCTCTGTCCTCCTGCTTTCTCCGGATAGTTGTCGTTGTCATTGGTGTCCTGTTTCCTAGATATCTCTTCTCCCATAGATTTCTTTCCAGGCTTTCATGATGCTATGAAAAGCATCGGACTGCCGCAGAGCTGCTCCGAAGTTCCATGGCCTTTCGACAACTAGGCGAAGAAGCTGGTCATCTAGTTGGTATCGAAGGTCTTCATGCGCCAGACATTCCATGAGTGCGTGAAGCGGGTGATCCGATTCTCCAGTCCTCACAAAACTGGGTGTCTCTTCTGTTGAACTTGTTCACGTACTTTTTTTTCTTACTCATTCCTTCCCGAGTACCAATCTTCCGACATACCTCGGTATCATTTTCCTTAATGTTTCCATCTGTCTTACTATCCCGGGTGGCTATTCCATAAATATTCTAATTTCTTAACTTAACTACCATCACTCGAATCTTCCTTCTCTCCCATCATCCTCATTCTATCTCATTCCTTACTTAAAACTAAGTGGCCGTTCGTTTTCCATTTCCAGCTAGTCGCCGGGGGACCCACGGCCAGGTCCACTGGGAAGGTAGTGCGTCTGGGGGGGAAAATGCATTTACGCACCGTCAGGTGGGTTCAAGTAACAAGCCTTCGCCCAGTACGTTTTGTTCAAGTACTGGGCGAAGGCTCCATGTCCAGTCACGACCTGTACCTGAATATGGACAATGGAGGCGAGTTGCTTCATCGTTTCTCGATAACCGGGCCGCCGCATTGACTTGACCTGTTCGTGTGTATTTAATAACCAACACTTGGTTCGTGTCTTGAAAAAAAAAATATTATTTTGAGTCGCCGGTGCCGGTGATTTACTAAATTTAAACAAGCGAAATTTCCGTTTGTATATGGTCACTCACCACACCTGTCAAACTTTGCATCCCTCAAACGATAAGCTATAAATATTTTTTTAAAGCTGTTTTAAGTGATTGGTGGTGGTAAAAAGTCAGAATGGCTATCAATAAGGTACATTTTAGCTGAAAAATACACTTTCAGCTAAGTTCATCATTTTAAACTACGAATTTCGCGCAAAGCGTATTTTACTATGCGCAGTCCTTGGGGGAACATTATGACGTAGAGTGTAGAAGACATTACTCAGAACCATAATATCTCCAGGCGTTATTAATTTCTTGAATTTTGAATTTTTAAGGGTATTCACCCCATAAAAAACTATAATAAACGACTAAAATCCAAATATTTAAAAACGACTCTAACGATTTTGATACCTAACAATTTCATAGTTTTTAGTCCTCAAGATGACAAACAAAATGAAACCACCCGCATGTCTGTTAAATTCAGGTTCAGAAGTTATAAGAATTTAAGCATTAAAAAATTAATGTTTTACAAATTTCACAAAATCTGTAATATCTAAAGAAAATATACATGCAAACATTAAATTTGGCTTGTAAAATTAAATAATCCGGTATTTTGAATTATTAGTCTATGTAAACTAGTTGCTGAGATGATTTATATTTTCGTTTCGTGGTAAACGCAGTACGTCGTCCAATATTATTCTTATGCAAATATTCAAAAACCGATATCTCCGTTAATTGCTAACCGATTTTGAAAAAATTTGGAATGTATTTGTGAGATAATGAATTGTTTATTTGTTTTATTTTTTATATAAGTTTTTTGGTTTTAAATGACTTTAAGGGAGAAAGTATGTGTCAGATTCCTGATGCCGTTTATTTTTAATAGGGTGGCAGGAAAAGAAACAATCCTTTCATATTACTTTAGAAACAATAACGTTTAACGTTTGGTCAAAATTTGAGAGTTAAAAATTGACTCCCTTCCGGAATGGCAAATTTTTGAAAAATACCCAACACGCGTGTTTATAATAACACTAGAAAATCCTACATGTTAATACGCAATTGAACGTTTGAGTTTTGATTATGTAGGTATGTACCGAACGCATTTTGTGTTGTCAACGGTCCCAGTGACTACTAAACCGATCTTCCAGATTTATGGATCCAATTAAAAGGGGATAGTGCATATGTTCGCTGTATTTCCTCAGAATTTGCGTTTTTCCTACAGCCCTTTGAAGGTTGAGTCAATTCAATCCATTTGGAAGAATAAAGTTTAAAATAAAACAGCTAATGGAGTAACGTATTGCAAGCGAAGCTCCATTAGTAACCTAGTTACCACAATAGTGTAAGAGTAAATACTGTATTGACATCCACGTTTGACATGACCTAATTCATTAGACTGTCATTGATTCTAAATCAATTTGATATTTCTTAATCTTTGGCGGCTCTGTACAAAGACACGGGGGTTAGATAGTTTTGTTTTATCACTAAGATGAATAGGCTCATTAACACGCGTCAAGATAATAGGCCTTTGACAATTATTGTCAGATAAAAGTGGATTGCTGGAACTGAAATTGTCTATCCATTATGATGATTTCGATTCCTCAGACACTAAAATCTACTATATATTTGTCAAATATCACTCACCTATCATCGCACAGCCCAAACTATGAACCTAGAACCTTGAAATTTTGCGTAGACGTTCCTCTCAGGGCATATGCATCTACTAAGGACAACAACTTTTTTTCAATTTCACCACTTGATATATCAAAGAAACGCTTATTCCTCCATGACTACCCACAAAACCCCCATAAATGTATATATTTTCTGAAAGGCAACATAATTAAGTCTTAACAAAATTTGCTCCGTCATTAGTTTACCTCAGGCTAGCCATTTCCAAGATATTTCGACTCAAATTCTTTTTTTTATTTTTTCTACCCCATAACAAATTTTAAAGAAAAACATATTTCTCCGTTATTACCTATAGAAGCCCCATAGATATTGATATTTTTTGGAAAGGTAATTACATTTAAAAAAAAAATGCCATAATCACATTTGTCTACGTTATACTAGCCGTTTCAGAGGTATTTCAGCTTAATTTTTATTTTATTTATAATTTTAAATATATTAAAAATAGAAGGTAAATGTGCATAGGGTGTCCCTTAAGTGTTTATTAAGCAACATTTTTCTGTTAGCGTTTTTATTTTGTATACTGGAAATGGACAAAGTCACTTTTGTTTGGTACTTAGTACTAAAAAGCTCCACCAGGCACGCAGTTGGTCTTGGAAATTGCTTGGGAAACCGTTAGAGTGCATTGCGCTCTCAACTGCAAGGATATATTTTGAAGAAAATGAAAATAACGAGTTTTTAATGTTATTTACAGTTAGTAAATAGTACAAGATTATTCTCAAGGGCAATTAAATTATTTATTCTTTGTATATTGCATGGTTTCATCGGTATTAATTACATATGTTACGAATTTGGTTATTTATACATACACTTCCGCTTGGAAGAGTATTATTGCGCATATATAATATATGAGGTGTTTCGTTCAAGAAATGTACATTTTCATTGACATGCATTGATCATTATTTTTTAAGAGCCGAAATTCGTCAGCCTTAAGGCTGAGGCCTCGGCTTGCTAGGACTGTATATCCTATACTCTCATTTGAGCAATTTTATCGAGCGTGCTTGCTTGCTTACACAAAGATCTCAAAATCGGGCGCGAGGACTTCCTTCAAAGTCTAAAAATAGGTAATTTATGACTCAAAAACGTGTTCTACATAGATGTTCTTGGCCAGAGAAAACATATCTATAACTTAATAAAATAAATTTTAAAGTTGTAAAATGCTAACATTGGCCTTATAAGTTGCCATAAAAGCAACGAAATAAACAAAGAAAGTGTAAACAAATAAAGTAATCATAACAGCTGTTTACAAACTACAGCCATCTGGGAAAAATACAGCGTAAGATTGCATGGAGTAATAACTAATTTTTTTATAAATTTTATGACACTGAAATATTTGATAGTAATTGGATGAACTGGTAAACATAATATTATACTGAGCACTGCTCGGTCACCAGGTACTTGACCAGAACTATAGATGAACTACTACGTTGACATACTACCAACGGAGAGTTGTTGCGTTGACATAGTACGATAACTACTACAGGGAAAGCAAAGCCCCGGGCACACTGAGCGATCCGGTCGCCGTGACTGAGGATATTGAGCTAGTAGTTTATTAGTTGGTCATCAGTAGCAAAGAGTATACTGTTGCCATCACCAGTAGCTATCTAGTAGTCTAGTGGTTGGTCATCAGAAGCAAAGAGTATACTGTTGCCATCACCAGTAGCTAGCTAGTAGTCTAGCGGTTGGTCATCAGAAGCAAAGAGTATACTGATGACATCACCAGTAACTAGCTAGTAGTCTAGCGGTTGGTCATCAGAAGCAGAGAGTATACTGTTGCCATCACCAGTAGCTATCTAGTAGTCTAGTGGTTGGTCATCAGAAGCAAAGAGTATACTGTTGCCATCACCAGTAGCTAGCTAGTAGTCTAGCGGTTGGTCATCAGAAGCAAAGAGTATACTGTTGCCATCACCAGTAGCTATCTAGTAGTCTAGTGGTTGGTCATCAGAAGCAAAGAGTATACTGTTGCCATCACCAGTAGCTAGCTAGTAGTCTAGCGGTTGGTCATCAGAAGCAGAGAGTCTACTGTTGCCATCACCAGTAGCTAGCTAGTAGTCTAGCGGTTGGTCATCAGAAGCAGAGAGTCTACTGTTGCCATCACCAGTAGCTAGCTAGTAGTCTAGCGGTTGGTCATCAGAAGCAGAGAGTCTACTGTTGCCATCACCAGTAGCTAGCTAGTAGTCTAGCGGTTGGTCATCAGAAGCAGAGAGTCTACTGTTGACATCACCAGTAGCTAGCTAGTAGTCTAGCGGTTGGTCATCAGAAGCAGAGAGTCTACTGTTGACATCACCAGTAGCTAGCTAGTAGTCTAGCGGTTGGTCATCAGAAGCAGAGAGTATACTGATGACATCACCAGTAACTAGCTAGTAGTCTATTAGTTGGTCATCAGTAGCAGAGAGTCTACTGTTGACATCACCGTAGCTAGCTAGTAGTCTATATTAGTTGGTCATCAGTAGCAGAGAGTCTACTGTTGACATCACCGTAGCTAGATAGTAGTCTATTAGTTGGTCATCAGTAGCAGAGAGTCTACTGTTGACATCACCGTAGCTAGCTAGAAGTGATCTGTCTATTAGTTGGTCATCAGTAGCAGAGAGTATACCGTTGACATCACCGTAGCTAGCTAGTAGTCTATTAGTTGGTCATCAGTAGCAGAGAGTCTACTGTTGACATCACCAGTAGCTAGCTAGTTGTCTAGCGGTTGGTCATCAGAAGCAGAGAGTATACTGATGACATCACCAGTAGCTAGCTAGTAGTCTAGTAGTTGGTCATCAGTAGCAGAGAGTCTACTGTTGACATCACCAGTAGCTAGCTAGTTGTCTAGCGGTTGGTCATCAGAAGCAGAGAGTATACTGATGACATAACCAGCAGCTACCTAGTAGTCTAGTAGTTGGCCATCAGTAGCAGAGAGTATACTGTTGACATCACCAGTAGCTAGCTAGTAGTGTAATATTTGGTCATGAGTAGTAGCAGAGAGTATACTGTTGACATCACCGTAGCTAGCTAGTAGTCTAGTAGTTGGTCATCAGTATTAACCGGATATCGTATTGTTGACATCGCCAGTAAGTGACCATCAGTAGCTAGTGGAGAGTGTAGGCTACTGTTGACATCACCAGTAGCCAGTAGTCGATCAATAGCGGAAAGTACTGTTGACAATATCTGTGTCGCGAGCAGCGCCAGTAAATGTTACTGTATTGACGCCGACATCGCCAGTAGCCAGTAGAGTGTTCTGCTGACAATATCTGTGTTGCGAGCAGCGCCAGTATATGTTACTGTATTGACGCCGACATCGCCAGTAGCCAGTAGAGTGTACTGTTGACAATATCTGTGTCGCGAGCAGCGCAAAGTAAATGTTACTTTGTTGACGTTGACATCGCCAGTAGCCAGTAAAGTGTTCTGTTGACAATATCTGTGTCGCGAGCAGCGCCGAGTAAATGTTACTGTGTTGACGTTGACATCGCCAGTAGCCAGTAGAGTGTACTGTTGACAATATCTGTGTCGCGAGCAGCGCCAGTAAATGTTACTGTGTTGACGTTGATATCGCCAGTAGCCAGTAGAGTGTTCTGCTGACAATATCTGTGTAGCGAGCAGCGCCAGTAAATGTTACTGTGTTGACGTTGACATCGCCAGTAGCCAGTAGAGTGTTCTACTGACAATATCTGTGTAGCGAGCAGCGCCAGTAAATGTTACTGTGTTGACGTCGACATCGCCAGTAGCCAGTAGAGTGTTCTGTTGACAATATCTGTGTAGTGAGCAGCGCCAGTAAATGTTACTGTGTTGACGTTGACATCGCCAGTAGCCAGTAGAGTGTTCTGCTGACAATATCTGTGTAGTGAGCAGCGCCAGTAAATGTTACTGTGTTGACGTTGACATCGCCAGTAGCCAGTAGAGTGTTCTGCTGACAATATCTGTGTAGCGAGCAGCCCCAGTAAATGTTACTGTGTTGACGTCGACATCGCCAGTAGCCAGTAGAGTGTTCTGTTGACAATATCTGTGTAGTTAGCAGCGCCAGTAAATGTTACTGTGTTGACGTTGACATCGCCAGTAGCCAGTAGAGTGTTCTGCTGACAATATCTGTGTAGCGAGCAGCGCCAGTAAATGTTACTGTGTTGACGTTGACATCGCCAGTAGCCAGTAGAGTGTTCTGTTGACAATATCTGTGTAGCGAGCAGCGCCAGTAAATGTTAATGTGTTGACGTCGACATCGCCAGTAGCCAGTAGAGTGTTCTGCTGACAATATCTGTGTAGCGAGCAGCGCCAGTAAATGTTACTGTGTTGACGTTGACATCGCCAGTAGCCAGTGGAGTGTTCTGTTGACAATATCTGTTGTGCGAGCAGCGCCAGTAAATGTTACTGTGTTGACGTCGACATCGCCAGTAGCCAGTAGAGTGTTCTGCTGACAATATCTATGTAGCGAGCAGCGCCAGTAAATGTTACTGTGTTGACGTCGACATCGCCAGTAGCCAGTAGAGTGTTCTGTTGAAAATATCTGTGTAGCGAGCAGCGCCAGTAAATGTTACTGTGTGACGTTGACATCGCCAGTAGCCAGTAGAGTGTTCTGTTGAAAATATCTGTGTAGCGAGCAGCGCCAGTAAATGTTAATGTATTGACGTCGACATCGCCAGTAGACAGTAGAGTGTTCTGTTGACAATATCTGTGTAGCGAGCAGCGCCAGTAAATGTTAATGTGTTGACGTCGACATCGCCAGTAGCCAGTAGAGTGTTCTGTTGACAATATCTGTGTAGCGAGCAGCGCTAGTAAATGTTACTGTGTTGACGTCGACATCGCTAGTAGCCAGTAGAGTGTTCTGTTGACAATATCTGTGTAGCGAGCAGCGCCAGTATATGTTACTGTATTGACGCCGACATCGCCAGTAGCCAGTAGAGTGTTCTGCTGACAATATCTGTGTTGCGAGCAGCGCCAGTATATGTTACTGTATTGACGCCGACATCGCCAGTAGCCAGTAGAGTGTACTGTTGACAATATCTGTGTCGCGAGCAGCGCAAAGTAAATGTTACTTTGTTGACGTTGACATCGCCAGTAGCCAGTAGAGTGTTCTGTTGACAATATCTGTGTCGCGAGCAGCGCCGAGTAAATGTTACTGTGTTGACGTTGACATCGCCAGTAGCCAGTAGAGTGTACTGTTGACAATATCTGTGTCGCGAGCAGCGCCAGTAAATGTTACTGTGTTGACGTTGACATCGCCAGTAGCCAGTAGAGTGTTCTACTGACAATATCTGTGTAGCGAGCAGCGCCAGTAAATGTTACTGTGTTGACGTCGACATCGCCAGTAGCCAGTAGAGTGTTCTGTTGACAATATCTGTGTAGTGAGCAGCGCCAGTAAATGTTACTGTGTTGACGTTGACATCGCCAGTAGCCAGTAGAGTGTTCTGCTGACAATATCTGTGTAGTAAGCAGCGCCAGTAAATGTTACTGTGTTGACGTTGACATCGCCAGTAGCCAGTAGAGTGTTCTGCTGACAATATCTGTGTAGCGAGCAGCCCCAGTAAATGTTACTGTGTTGACGTCGACATCGCCAGTAGCCAGTAGAGTGTTCTGTTGACAATATCTGTGTAGTGAGCAGCGCCAGTAAATGTTACTGTGTTGACGTTGACATCGCCAGTAGCCAGTAGAGTGTTCTGCTGACAATATCTGTGTAGCGAGCAGCGCCAGTAAATGTTACTGTGTTGACGTTGACATCGCCAGTAGCCAGTAGAGTGTTCTGTTGACAATATCTGTGTAGCGAGCAGCGCCAGTAAATGTTAATGTGTTGACGTCGACATCGCCAGTAGCCAGTAGAGTGTTCTGCTGACAATATCTGTGTAGCGAGCAGCGCCAGTAAATGTTACTGTGTTGACGTTGACATCGCCAGTAGCCAGTGGAGTGTTCTGTTGACAATATCTGTGGTGCGAGCAGCGCCAGTAAATGTTACTGTGTTGACGTCGACATCGCCAGTAGCCAGTAGAATGTTCTGCTGACAATATCTATGTAGCGAGCAGCGCCAGTAAATGTTACTGTGTTGACGTCGACATCGCCAGTAGCCAGTAGAGTGTTCTGTTGAAAATATCTGTGTAGCGAGCAGCGCCAGTAAATGTTACTGTGTGACGTTGACATCGCCAGTAGCCAGTAGAGTGTTCTGTTGAAAATATCTGTGTAGCGAGCAGCGCCAGTAAATGTTACTGTGTTGACGTTGACATCGCCAGTAGCCAGTAGAGTGTACTGTTGACAATATCTGTGTAGCGAGCAGCGCCAGTAAATGTTACTGTGTTGACGTCGACATCGCCAGTAGCCAGTGGAGTGTTCTGCTGACAATATCTGTGTAGCGAGCAGCGCCAGTAAATGTTACTGTGTTGACGTCGACATCGCCAGTAGCCAGTAGAGTGTTCTGTTGACAATATCTGTGTAGCGAGCAGCGCCAGTAAATGTTACTGTGTTGACGCCGACATCGCCAGTAGCCAGTGGAGTGTTCTGCTGACAATATCTGTGTAGCGAGCAGCGCCAGTAAATGTTACTGTGTTGACGTTGACATCGCCAGTAGCCAGTAGAGTGTTCTGTTGACAATATCTGTGTAGCGAGCATTTTTTATCATTTATCTTTACTCAATCCTGTTCCTATTTTATACCAGGATTTATCTATCCATCTTCCTGTCCTCTTTCTTCCATCCTTTTCATTTCCTTACTTTCAGTCTTTTATCTATCCTATCTTAATCTAACTGTGTTCCTTTCTCTCCTTCTATATATTGTTTACCATCTTCCTTTTCCATTCCGTTCCATTTCATTTTGTTGCCTTCTCACTTTTCCACTCCCCTACTTAGTCACATTCAGTCACATTCATTCGTACAATTCATATGTCTTGTTCACTCTTTCTAATTTTGCGTCCCTAACTACTTATATCTAGACTTTCCATTTTCATCATGGCCGTTTCTTTTGCTACCGGAAATACAAAATCCGGGGACCCATGGACCCGAGGTCCGAAACCACTGCCCCACGAATCCAACCTCATTTGCCAGGGGGAGGCCGGTCGGAGGACTCCGGCCTTGGGCTTCCTCCCCTGGCCCCACGGTACAGTTTATTGTGAGGTACTGCTGGACCTTACTACTTACTGGACCTTCTCTTACTTACTAACTTTTCTTCCTGAGGTTGTGCGGCAGCTTCACACGTTCTTGTCTGTTGTTGTCTAGTCCAGGTGAGTGTCCCATCCAGGTAAGTTGTAGCTGAGGTCGTCTTATTCGGGATAGTCTTCATCGGTGTTCTCCTCGGTCGTCACTTTCAGGTGAGTGTCACATCCAGGTAAGTTGCAGTCTGTCTCCTCATGCTTCTCCAGCCCCATGCTTCGCTGTCCTGCGCGTTCATTTTCGGGCGAGTTCATTCAGGTCAGACTTGTCGACTGTCATGAATTGTCCTCCATATCTTTGTTGCAGCATTCCACAGGACTTGGTTGGTGATACAGTCTCGAAGTGTTAGGGGAAGGATGATAAACTTCAACTGCCTTTTCGTAGAGATGTTCACGTTCTTCCTGCTAGGCCGGACATCTGAGGAAGGCATGTTCCGGGTCGTCAACCTCTCCGCATCTAATACAGTCTGTGACAATATCTGTGTAGCGAGCAGCGCCAGTAAATGTTACTGTGTTGACGTCGACATCGCCAGTAGCCAGTAGAGTGTACTGTTGACAATATCTGTGTAGCGAGCAGCGCCAGTAAATGTTACTGTGTTGACGTTGACATCGCCAGTAGCCAGTAGAGTGTTCTGTTGACAATATCTGTGTTGCGAGCAGCACCAGTAAATGTTAATGTGTTGACGTCGACATCGCCAGTAGCCAGTAGAGTGTTCTGCTGACAATATCTGTGTAGCGAGCAGCGCCAGTAAATGTTACTGTGTTGACGTCGACATCGCCAGTAGCCAGTAGAGTGTTCTGTTGAAAATATCTGTGTAGCGAGCAGCGCCAGTAAATGTTACTGTGTGACGTTGACATCGCCAGTAGCCAGTAGAGTGTTCTGTTGACAATATCTGTGTTGCGAGCAGCGCCAGTAAATGTTAATGTACTGACGTCGACATCGCCAGTAGACAGTGGAGTGTTCTGTTGACAATATCTGTGTAGCGAGCAGCGCCAGTAAATGTTAATGTGTTGACGTCGACATCGCCAGTAGCCAGTAGAGTGTTCTGCTAACAATATCTGTGTAGCGAGCAGCGCCAGTAAATGTTACTGTGTTGACGTCGACAACGCCAGTAGCCAGTAGAGTGTACTGTTGACAATATCTGTGTAGCGAGCAGCGCCAGTAAATGTTACTGTGTTGACGTCACATCGCCAGTAGCCAGTAGAGTGTTCTGTTGACAATGTTTGTGTTGCGAGCAGCGCCAGTAAATGTTACTGTGTTGACGTTGACATCACCAGTAGCCAGTAGAGTGTTCTGTTGACAATATCTGTGTAGCGAGCAGCGCCAGTAAATGTTACTGTGTTGACGTTGACATCGCCAGTAGCCAGTAGAGTGTACTGTTGACAATGTTTGTGTTGCGAGCAGCGCCAGTAAATGTTACTGTGTTGACGTCGACATCGCCAGTAGCCAGTAGAGTGTACTGTTGACAATACCTGTGTAGCGAGCAGCGCCAGTAAATTTTACTGTGTTGACGTCGACATCGCCAGTAGCCAGTAGAGTGTACTGTTGACAATATCTGTGTAGCGAGCAGCGCCAGTAAATGTTACTGTGTTGACGTTGACATCGCCAGTAGCCAGTAGAGTGTTCTGTTGACAATATCTGTGTTGCGAGCAGCACCAGTAAATGTTAATGTGTTGACGTCGACATTGCCAGTAGCCAGTATAGTGTTCTGTTGACAATATCTGTGTAGCGAGCAGCCCCAGTAAATGTTACTGTGTTGACGTTGACATCGCCAGTAGCCAGTAGAGTGTTCTGTTGACAATATCTGTGTTGCGAGCAGCACCAGTAAATGTTAATGTGTTGACATCGACATCGCCAGTAGCCAGTGGAGTGTTCTGTTGACAATATCTGTGTAGCGAGCAGCGCCAGTAAATGTTAATGTGTTGACGTCGACATCGCCAGTAGCCAGTAGAGTGTTCTGCTGACAATATCTGTGTAGCGAGCAGCGCCAGTAAATGTTACTGTGTTGACGTCGACATCGCCAGTAGCCAGTAGAGTGTTCTGTTGAAAATATCTGTGTAGCGAGCAGCGCCAGTAAATGTTCCTGTGTGACGTTGACATCGCCAGTAGCCAGTAGAGTGTTCTGTTGACAATATCTGTGTTGCGAGCAGCGCCAGTAAATGTTACTGTGTTGACGTCGACATCGCCAGTAGCCAGTAGAGTGTACTGTTGACAATACCTGTGTAGCGAGCAGCGCCAGTAAATGTTACTGTGTTGACGTCGACATCGCCAGTAGCCAGTAGAGTGTACTGTTGACAATACCTGTGTAGCGAGCAGCGCCAGTAAATGTTACTGTGTTGACGTCGACATCGCCAGTAGCCAGTGGAGTGTTCTGCTGACAATATCTGTGTTGCGAGCAGCGCCAGTAAATGTTACTGTGTTGACGTCGACATCGCCAGTAGCCAGTAGAGTGTTCTGTTGACAATATCTGTGTTGCGAGCAGCGCCAGTAAATGTTACTGTGTTGACGTTGACATCGCCAGTAGCCAGTAGAGTGTTCTGTTGACAATATCTGTGTAGCGAGCAGCGCCAGTAAATGTTACTGTGTTGACGTTGACATCGCCAGTAGCCAGTAGAGTGTACTGTTGACAATATCTGTGTAGCGAGCAGTGCCAGTAAATGTTACTGTGTTGACGTCGACATCGCCAGTAGCCAGTGGAGTGTTCTGCTGACAATATCTGTGTAGCGAGCAGCGCCAGTAAATGTTACTGTGTTGACGTTGACATCGCCAGTAGCCAGTGGAGTGTCCTGTTGAATATATCTGTGTAGCGAGCAGCGCCAGTAAATGTTAATGTGTTGACGTTGACATCGCCAATAGCCAGTAGAGTGTACTGTTGACAATATCTGTGTAGCGAGCAGCGCCAGTAAATGTTAATGTGTTGACGTCGACATCGCCAGTAGCCAGTGGAGTGTTCTGCTGACAATATCTGTGTAGCGAGCAGCGCCAGTAAATGTTACTGTGTTGACGTCGACATCGCCAGTAGCCAGTAGAGTGTTCTGCTGACAATATCTGTGTAGCGAGCAGCGCCAGTTAATGTTACTGTGTTGACGTTGACATCGCCAGTAGCCAGTAGAGTGTTCTGCTGACAATATCTGTGTAGCGAGCACGCCAGTAAATGTTACTGTGTTGACGTCGACATCGCCAGTAGCCAGTGGAGTGTTCTGTTGACAATATCTGTGTAGCGAGCAGCGCCAGTAAATGTTAATGTGTTGACGTCGACATCGCCAGTAGCCAGAAGAGTGTTCTGCTGACAATATCTGTTTAGCGAGCAGCGCCAGTAAATGTTAATGTGTTGACGTCGACATCGCCAGTAGCCAGTAGAGTGTTCTGTTGACAATGTTTGTGTTGCGAGCAGCGCCAGTAAATGTTACTGTGTTGACGTCGATATCGCCAGTAGCCAGTGGAGTGTTCTGTTGACAATATCTGTGTAGCGAGCAGCGCCAGTAAATGTTACTGTGTTGACGTTGACATCGCCAGTAGCCAGTAGAGTGTTCTGTTGACAATGTTTGTGTTGCGAGCAGCGCCAGTAAACGTTACTGTGTTGACGTCGACATCGCCAGTAGCCAGTAGAGTGTACTGTTGACAATATCTGTGTAGCGAGCAGCGCCAGTAAATGTTACTGTGTTGACGTCGACATCGCCAGTAGCCAGTAGAGTGTACTGTTGACAATATCTGTGTAGCGAGCAGCGCCAGTAAATGTTACTGTGTTGACGTTGACATCGCCAGTAGCCAGTAGAGTGTTCTGTTGACAATATCTGTGTTGCGAGCAGCGCCAGTAAATGTTACTGTGTTGACGTCTACATCGCCAGTAGCCAGTGGAGTGTTCTGTTGACAATATCTGTGTAGCGAGCAGCGCCAGTAAATGTTACTGTGTTGACGTCGACATCGCCAGTAGCCAGTGGAGTGTTCTGCTGACAATATCTGTGTTGCGAGCAGCGCCAGTAAATGTTACTGTGTTGACGTCGACATCGCCAGTAGCCAGTAGAGTGTTCTGTTGACAATATCTGTGTAGCGAGCAGCGCCAGTAAATGTTACTGTGTTGACGTCGACATCGCCAGTAGCCAGTAGAGTGTTCTGTTGACAATATCTGTGTAGCGAGCAGCGCCAGTAAATGTTACTGTGTTGACGTCGACATCGCCAGTAGCCAGTAGAGTGTTCTGTTGACAATATCTGTGTTGCGAGCAGCGCCAGTAAATGTTACTGTGTTGACGTCGACATCGCCAGTAGCCAGTAGAGTGTTCTGTTGACAATATCTGTGTAGCGAGCAGCGCCAGTAAATGTTACTGTGTTGTCGTCGACATCGCCAGTAGCCAGTGGAGTGTTCTGTTGACAATATCTGTGTTGCAAGCAGAGCCGAGTCGGCAATTTGTCGGATAGGTTTGTGATGATGCGGCCATGTGTTTATCGTCAGCGCTGTGGCGGGGTGGATGCGGGGGGCGGGGAGGTGGGTGCAACTCTAGCACACCGCCGCGCGGCAATGCACTCTGTGGAATGAAAAACACTCATCTCGCATTAATAGAGCAACGACTACAGTTGTGAAAGCTTAAATTTTGTAAATCACGTTTTAATTCTTTGTATTAAATCAAAAGGTATTCTTGCTTCTTGTCGGAATACTGTACGGACTAGTCAATATAATATTTAAACTTGAAATAAATTCAATGTTATACCTAACATTCGATCGATAAATGGTATAATTTGCACCTATTTATATCCTTAAAATTTTTCATTTGAAAAACGTGTCGATGGTTATTGTAGTTAGGGATTTCTAGTCTTAGCTTAGCACATCATCACAGCAGTTTACAGGTAAGGTAAACCTGGTAAATCTGAGCATACTACCTCTGTCTCTGTACTTTCCCTACGCTCGCCCCACTGACAGAATTATACTGAAGGCGTCTTTACCTCAATTACAAAATCTCAAGACCTCCCATTTCTCCCCATGTCAAATATTTTTTTAAATAGTTATATGGTTAAGTATAACTTGCACTTTAAAAATGAGGTAATCATAGGCTTTATAATAGCGGCTGAGCTATTATAATGCCGGCCGCTATTATAAAGCATAATTTACGAGCAATTTACGGTTTTGGCTCATTTCAACGATTCTTTTGTTGTGTCATCATGTAAGACACATGTGTATATATCCATTTAAATGCAATATTTATTGTTATATATTTCTGAAATAGTACCTAAACAAAATTTGAATGAGTTTAGAATTTTTAGAATTTACTCATTTATTGGCACTGTCTGACACAGTTATCAATATTTATGCGAGGTAAATTTTGATGGGTTGTGTTTAGTCAAGACCACATTGACTGTGGGTTCAATTTTGGATTGAATCTTAGCCCAAATATTGAACTGCATATCAGGTCGAAGCTAATTAGCCGACAAACACACAAACCGTCTCATCTTCATATTAATAGGTAAGCATTTTTCCATTTTTTTGGTAAGAAGAGAATGAAGGAGAAAAGGAGGGAAAGTGGAAAGAAGGTCGGAAGGAAGAGAATGAGGCAAGGAATGAATGGAGGGAGGGAGGGAGAGAACTGTGGTAAGGGGAGTGTGGGATAAAACTGATTTGATGATTGAGTTTTCACTTTTTCTGGATTAATAATCACTTCATTCTTAAAAAATAAACGTGGAATCTTAATAAAATACTAATTACTAAAAATCATGCCCTAAATATGAGCCAGAAGTGAGGTAAAATAATTAGTCAAAGATTGAGTATTTTTCTTTTGCTTTTGCCCTCCATTTGGTTATATTATGTGTTTACATGGAAACTGTGTACTATATGAAATGTATTTAGAGAAAAATTGGTGTATGAAGGGATCATTTTCAAAATTAACTATCTCTATTTCTCGATTTGAAAATTGGTCGAATTTTCGACCACTGACAATCTCAAGTCAATATAGAAGTATGGTAATTGTTGTAACTGTTATTTTATTTGTGACCCGACCACTAAAACCTTTTTTAAATAATTTATTCTATAATATTTTTATTTCGGAGTTGGATAGTAACATTACCAGGGTTTTAGTCATACGCTATCAAAATGAGAAAAAATATTCCTGGCTGTAACACTATATGAATATCTATGGTAATATGCAGGGCTGAGCGAGTACTCGAGTATCTTTTTGAGCCGAATTTGCACTACACAAAATTTCGAGTCGAGTAGTTACTCCAACCGTTTACCCTAAAATTGGTAGCCTACGTGCGATCGAATTTAACGGTTGATTTTCACTTAGTTAACCCCACTATAAAACCGCATAAAACTTTACCCAACATAAAACTTTTCATTTTTTTCTTCAATTAAAGTGGTTTTTGAAATTAATTATTAATATCAATTAAGCAGTAAATATTTTTTTGATATATAAATTTTGATAAAATTTACAGGTCTTAAAAGTATGTACAATCCAGATTAAGCCCGAGGAGCACTGGGCACTTCGTGAAGTTTCCAGGCAACGTTGTGCACTTCATGAAGTACCCAGTTATAAATGGCGCCAAATCTTAAAGGCCCACGCCATTCATAAGCCCAATGCTAAAATTAACATTAGTTTTACGGACGGACTGGGCCTTAAGATTTGGCGCCAGTTATACACAATTGGCTACGACATATACAAAATATAGTTATTTAGATACATTCCGGGACAGGGTGTGCGTTTACGCATGCGCGGAGGGAAGGGTGGGGGCGCCTGCAGTGCGCGGTCAGAGACGGATAATCTTATTTACGACACAGACCGCTGGTCCATTAGCCAAAGCTGAAACGCCCAGGATTTATGGCCTCAGGCCACTAAAGGCTCGGCCTCTCCAGAATATGGACTAATTTATGTCGTCCACCCGTCATCTCGGGATCATCTGCTTTTCAGACCCTCAGCAACATCGTGTCACACGCCTGTCTCTGTCTGTCTGAGTTCTTAATTTCGAGGTCGTAATACTCAGAATTTTGTCTAAAAATGTGTTTGACTACTAACTAAAACCTGCGATTTTTACAAGCTATTGAAATGTACAGAAGCAGGATTGATCATGAATTGGGATTTTCAAGGCCTTCAAGTTGGTAATTCTGATTCTCAAAGTTGCAGAAGCTGAAAATCGACATATGTAACAATTTATGTTTATTGCATAAATTTATCATCAATGAAAATTGAGTTAGTAATAAAACCAATAACTCCTATAGATAAAGTACTGTAAAAACGGAAATGCCAATAGTCAATTTTTATTTCCTCCAGTGGTTCAGTAATTTCATCTGTTGTTTAAAATTATTCTCTTTGATACTTTTTGCGACCATAAAATGTAGACCTATTCACCATCCAATACTTACACTTTATAAAGTATATCCAGTTGAAATAGAACCTTCACTGGAAAAAGGGGTTTAAGCTGCTGTCAATAAATTGAGAACCTCCCGCGACAGTGCGTCATTGGTTTAAATTTACAAGTTCAACAAACAACGATGAAATCCTTGGCAACGATTAACATGTATTTAGAAACCCAGGCAACGCAACTTACTGTTTAGGTAAATAATTTTTATTCTAAAAATAAAATAAAAGTTAAAAAAGCTACTATCTTGCAGCTAACAGATAATAGTAATACCAGTGAACACAGAATAATGATTTTATTTAGTGTTCACTGGTCCTTACTCTACTGCATCCACGGAAGAGCTGCGTCGGCGACACTCGTCCAAGGTATTATTGTATACATCTCGAAAATATGAATAGTGGCTTTAAGGGGCAAAGGTGCCTAAATATAGAAGAAACATCTTTATTGGTTACAGTTCATTCGAATACTTTACCTACCATAGATGGGTTTTAAATAAAACATACGTCAATATACCATATGACTTTAAATAAAGTATGAGCACCACTTGTTTTATGTAAACAAAGCAGACTTTTTAGATTACATTGCTTTTGAATTGGCAAATATTTTACGTTATGTCTCATTTTCTGGCAAACTTCAAGTAATTTCAGTATTTTCTCCGAGTCCCTAGAATCAAGATCTTCAATTTAAACCCTCTTCCACTATCGTGCGACGGGCCAAAAGCCCACAATTTCTGCGCAATAATTTCGCTTTCATGTTATTAAATAGACTAGAGATCGCCTACTGGTCGAAATTCAATCAGGAAATATTTGGGTTTTGTTTTTTATTCATTGCTCCAATAAAACAAGCGCGACAGCATTTGCTGACAGTTTGTTGTTCTTCCGTACAACCTACATGTGGAAACTCATAAAGCCCACGTTAATTTTTTATAGTTTCAAATTTATTTTTCTGAAATTCCTAAAAACTATAGCAAAAAGTATAATGAGATAGCGTTCATTTTTAGGATGATACAATTTTACAGGTTGTTATCATTCTGCAATTTATATTTGACAAGTTCTTTTCAAACCAGCCTAAGTACTGTAAAAAGGTAACGAAGATGTAAAAAATTAGCTTAATTTTCGAAGAATTTCCAGTTTTTACCCCGACCAGGATCTCCTGGGAACCTGTCAGATCTCCTCCCCTTTAGTGTCGACGATGTTTACCCCAGCCGCTAATGTCCTGCCCCGCGACAGATTGTTGCCAGAACCGCGTATTTTGCCGTAAACGACAAATAGGAAAGTTTGTATACAAACTTGTCAGCCCCGCGTCGCCGGAAGGGAGGGTCGGGGGCGAAGCTTCGTCGTTTGACTCCACCAAAATCGATATTTAAAACCGACTGTTCGATATTTCCTCGATTCGATAGGAAACCGAAAGCCATGACGAAATTGAAATTCGACCACATCAAATTCGACTCTAGAATCGACAGGTTTTATTCCAGCGATAAAAACATGTCAACACTGACATTAAATACGTTGTTAAACTATTAGAACAGTTCGTTTGAATTAGCATCTCCCGTTCGCTAGCTCACGGTAAAAAAAGTCTAAACTACACGAACAGTTTAGCTGCAATATCTTCTAAAGGTCGACGCCCACTTGGACGCGGCGCGGAGAAATTTTTCCCTCAGCTTCTCTAGGGGACCCCCGCCCACCTAAGCAACTCTCGCGGAAGCGTGGCGCGTCGCGGCGAAGAAATAACATCGTTTTTGTTTGAAGTGCTCGGAGTTGTATGCAGTGCGGACGCCGTTTCAGCGCTATCCGCGACGCTACCCCCCGCCCACTTACGCAACTCAGCGGAGGCGCGGCGCGGCGCGGCAACACGAGGGGAAAATTTCTGCTCCGAATTCTCAGTGCCGGATTCGAAGAGAAGTTTTTTCGGCGCCGCGCCGCGCCTCCGCAGAGTTGCTTAGATGGGCGTCAGCCCATAAGATAGCATGGAACGGATTCTTTTCAAAATTCGTCCACGGCGCCGCGCTCCGCTCGCTACCCCGCCTATTGACGTTTCGCTAAATTAGAGGAATTGTTCAGCTCGAGCAGCTACTACAGCACACTGCCCTGCCTTCTGGCGCTTCGCTAAATTAGAGGAATCGTTCAGCTCAAGTATCTACTACCGCTCATGGTCCCGCCTGCTGGCGTTCCGCTGGACTAGCTTGGCTGTAAAATGAAATTCTACGGAATGAATATCGCTGTTTCAGTGAAAGAGTTTAGGAGTTCTACAGAGATGGTTTTAGCGAAACCCGTTACTGCTAAAATTGCCAAACAAATCGCTGTCCCAAAACTACGGGTTGAGTTTTGTTAAATTGCGCCGACTTTTCGCTAAAACTCTTCAAATTTCTTTCACAGATGACTCCAGCAAAATCGATATTTAAAACCGAATGCTCGACATTTCCTCGATACGATAGCGGTGGCGAATTTGGAATTCGACAACATTAAATTCGACTGTAGGATTAACAGGTTTAATTTGAGCGATAAACATGTAAACACCGAAATTAAATATGTTGTCAAGTTAGCTAAATACCAGTACTAATACTGCATTAAAGCAGGGAGTGCCTGGCACCTTCGATTTTTGGTGGATCTTTGGCAGAGAGAGGGTAAATTTCTATTCACCATGACTTTGAGTGAGCTAAAGGGGTTGATGTTAAATACAATAAATAGCTCTTTGGAATAAGTTTTCAAACGGACCATTTGAATAGGAGTAGGTATTTGAATTGACTGTGAAATACTACAAATAATGGGTGAGCTTGCACCCTTAAAGATTATGACAGATCCGCCCATGTATCAAATTGGTGCAACTGAACTACTTGTAAAACATAGCCATTTGTAAATACTTTTTATTCTTAAATTACTTCAATTTCTCTGGTTGATTTTTTTAACTTTAAGCATAGTTGAATTGATACAACATAGTTAGTTAGTGTAGTCTGTAGCATCAATTTATCAACAAAACATATTAAACAGAATATTTAGCAATATTCTTGTATATATAGCAATATTCTGGTAGCAATATTTAGGTATATTTAGAATATTTTTTTGTTTTTTTGTAGGTATATATTAAGAACTTAACAGTTTCTATGAGTCGAATCGGTGATTAATTCTTTTAAGCTTTTCGGAAACGATTTAAGCTGACACAATTAATACACAAACTGTCTGAATTGATTCAGCTCATTAATTCCAATTTAATTCAATTGATACGATTGAATATTGAATAGCGAATTGAATATCGACCACAGCGGCGGAGACGGTGACGAAGTGTATAGTCCAAGTCAAATGACATGGCCGCAAGACTAATGTTAATCGGCGAATTTCCTTAGAAATAAGCTATTACCGTCGTTTTTAACAGAGTGGACAAAAAATACCCGTCCAGGGTAACCTCAGCAGTCATACTGATATTTAAATTAATCGATAGCTTTTTATGTGTACTTTCTTGATATGAAGTTAGTTTAAACGCATTTTTACCTGCACAAATCACGATTTGTTTCAAAATTTAACATGGTCTTATATGGGAAATAGAATTTTTATTTTTTTTGTGTCTGTAAGCACGATAACTCTCGTAAATGTCGTCCGATCGTGACAAAATTTGGTACAGACATGTAAAACTAGATCCTCTTGGACGAGTCTTTAAACCAGCCAGATTGACATATCCTAGAAGGGGTAAAGGCTCCATTTTACCCCCCAAAAATGGGTTTTTGAGTTTTTCAAATTGAATTGTTATATTTATCCAATTATTGTTTGCACCATTGGATTTAGCTCGAAAAAATAAACAATTTGGTATTCAAATCATTGATCTAAGCCCATTGGTCTCCGAGATATAAGCAAAAATACCTCTGGAAGGCCCCTTTTTGCCAACCAAAAAATGGGTTTTTTGAGTTTTTCAAATTGAAAAATCAAAGTTATCAAATTATAGCTTTCATCTTTGGATTCAGCTCGAAAAAAACAAACAATTTGGTAGCTTCAATCATTGCTCTAGGTCCATTGGTCTCTAAGTTATTAGCGAATTTCCTTAAAAATAAGCTATTACCGTCGTTTTAACAGAACAGAATGGACAAAAAATATCCGTTCAGGGTAACCTCAGCTATCATATTAATATTTATATTAATTGACAGATTTTTATGTGAGTAGTGGCGATGTGGCGTTTCTGGCCCAATCAAACTTTGACAGGCAGTCAATTTTTTGACAGCTACTTCCGGTCACGTGACCGGAAGTGACGTCATCAGCTGTGACGTCATCAGCTGTGACGTGTATGGGTGGGTATTTAAAGTTTAAATGCCCTGCTGTGCTGGGTATTTAAATTTTAAATGGCCGGAAGTGTGTCAAGGTCTTTTGGGGATGTTTTTAAAAAAGATCTTGCATTTTCGGAAAATCCGAAAATGCAAGATATTTTCTTTTTTTATTTATTTGTTTTTTACAAAAGTATTATTTTACAAGTTAGTAAAGTTTGCTCCCAAATTTGAAAAGTAAGTTGTTGTCGGTGCTGAAATTTCTTGTTTATTTTCATTCTTCTTGTTGTTGTAAGTTGGCAAAAACACATTTTTTTCGTTTTGATTGTTTGTTGCATAAAGTTCTAAAGATAAACCAAACCCAGTGGTTATAAGTTGTTTTAGTTCTTCACTAAAAATTTCCAAATCCTTGTAGGTTGTAAGATTGATAGTGTTGTAGTGAATCCCGCGAATGTTGAGAGACATGACTAGAGTTGTTTACTCGACGAGAGGTGTAGCAGGAATGACTATTGCAAAGCCGGTGCTGCAGGTACCTCCGATGGTAGTGGGGGTAGTGGTGGGGGTAATGGCAGGTGTTTGTTTCATCACTTTGAATTTAATCGTTGCCACAATAGACCGAGTCGATGTTGCAATTCTTCTAGTTTATCCAACCGGTTCTTTTGATATGTTTTGCAACTACATTTACAATAGCTGAAAGAATTACATTTTGTACAAGCTTTTCCGTCAACTTGATCTTCAGGTATTCTAAAACATTTTTCTTTGCAACAATAAGTTATAAGTGTTAGATTATTTCTTTTGGATGACATGTTGGTTGTAGCTTGTCTTAAACAGAACTGAGCCTCTTAACGTTAAAGTTTCGTATTTATGTAAAGTATTCGAATAAAACTATCGAATAAAATAATCGAATAATACTATCGAATAAAATAATCGAATAATACTATCGATTAAAAGTTCAAGGTCATCCGTTTGAGGTTTTAAAAAAATACAACATATCAGTATATAAAAACATATACTGATATGTTGTTTTTTTATCTTTTTATTTAAAACATTTTTTTTACAATGTTATTTTTGTGCGATGTGCAGAGTTAGTTCCGTAGAGTTGTTTCCGCTCATTCCGTGTGACACCAAATATAATGATCCTGGTTGAATTTCCCGCAGATCTTCATTTTGCAGCAACTGGACGAATCGTTTTGGAAGATATACTTGAAACTTTGGTTCATCACCCGGTGTATATGGTGCATCGGATAAAGATGCGACGACTGCGTCTCCATGCGTTGTATCAATTTTCTTCATTTCATGAACAATATAATGTTTCTGTTCTTTTAATTCTGAACATTTCTTGATAATTAGAGTATTTGATTTTGAATGCAAGTTGAATTGTTCAACTAAACATTGGAGAAACTGTTGTGATGCCATCCTTCACAGGAGATGTTGTCTGTTCGGAGTATGGAGTTAGACTGATACTCGGGGTGTGTTGCCTCTTCGTTTATATAACCTTCGGAACCCCCACTACATTCTTCCGTTTGTTGTTGTAAGTAAGCAGCCAAGTGATACGCGTTTTGTAATGCGCATTGAGATTGGTTGTGTTTCGGATTTATTGTAGAAACACAAATATTTCTAGCATCAAAGTGAAATGTTTTGTCCACTTTTATGTTTAAAACGTCTTTGTTTGTGTACTGTCGTATCCAATTCTTTTTTTCCAATCCTCTGGTATATATGTGTGTAAATTGTTTGCAAAAATGAAACATAATTTTGTGTACATTGTTGTACGGTAGGAAACCTTCGTACCAATGGATATGATGAAAATTATTTGTTAGCCATCTGTTTGTTATTTTAGCTTTTGACTTTAGTTCATGGACAGAACACGGTGCTTCAAATAAAAACGGGTATGCTACTTGTGTAAGCAAATCCAAAATTACCAATTCTTTTATGATAAATCTATCATCGTTTCCGCGAAATGCTTGAAATTCAATTACACAAGGTTTTGCCGCCATTTCTTCATCCTGTCTGCTCATCATGGTGTCTGCTGATCAACTGTTTTCCACACCACGGTAGGTTAGATATATATAAACCAGGCCGTACAGTTGTAGGCGCGTTGGTGTATGTTTAACGTGGGCACCATCCCCAGTAGGCCTACCCCACGGTTTATTCTTTTGTTAAATTACATTGTAGTTTTAACCTAGCAAAGTTTCTTCTTCTGTATTATTGTTGTTGTTGGTTTCTTCTTCTGTACTGTTGTTGTTGTTGGTTTCTTCTTCTGTAGCCTCCGTTGCAACTTCAGTAAAAGGTTCAAAGTTTCTTAACTGCCTCCACATTTCCACTTCGTGAGGTATTCTATTAAAGATGGATGTATCTATTGGTCCGTATTGTAAAGTGCTTTCTGGTTGTTTTTCGCATGCATCTACCAGATATTCCTTAATAACAGAGCTTGAAAATACTAATTGTTTCATATACCTGGTAATAGGTGATGTTGCATAGTTTAAAATGTAAAATTCTTCACGTGTTAGAAGAATTTTATTTTCAAATTGTGTCGAGTCTCTAATTCTTACTTGTTGTTGACCACGATGTTTAATAATGTCAATTTCATTGTCACAATCCAAAAGTCGAATGTTAGTTTTTCTTCCAAAGAAACTGTTGGCTAAATAACATTCAATAAGATGTAGATGTTTTAAAAAGGAATCCCAAGCATTTTCTGAAAATAAAACCATCTTTGTTCCATGGCTTAGTATTACTGCGGGAGAGTAGTCTAATGATTTTACCAATCCTATCGACACACTTTTACTCATGCAAGATGAAATAGGATAAAAGATGCGAAGGAAAACTTCAGTTAAAATGTTTGGTGGAATATTTTCTTCAAGTTTTCTTTTCTTTCTTACGTTTGTTTTATTATTTTCCAACTTTTTATTTTGTTTTCCAAACTTTAAAAAGTCATCAATTTCCTTTACAATATTTTCTTCAAAATGTTTATCATCATTTTCCAATAAAGGTGCTGTTTCGGAAACGTCTTGTACAACTGATAAAGAACTCATTTTGTTTATAATGCTGTAGACGATGTTACCCATACAACTGTAGACAGTAAACTAAACAATTTTTGTTCCCGCTCCTGCTTTTATAACCGAGTGGTGGGGGTATTTTTTTTTCCTTTTCATTTTACAAAACTGCTTTTACAATTCCTGTTAAAGGTGTATATGTAACAATTTTATCATGTAAAATTAAACAATAAGCAGATGTATCTTTGGGTACATTTTGTTCAAATTCCATTTCTATTTTTATATCTACACTGGAAGATTTTACAGATTCGTTTTGTTTTGAACAATCAACTACAACAATCGGATAGTTAGATTTAAATTGGTTTGGCGTTAATAAAGGTGTGTTTGTTTTTCCATAATATGAATTTTGGAATCTTGCGTACATATCGTACAAAACGCTAAACCTGTCTTTTGTAAAGTTTATGTTGAAGTTGTCGTATGGAAAGAATTGAGAGTTTAGAAACACCTTAAAATTTGTAAGTTTGCAATGATCAAATTCACCAGCATGTTTAGTTATTTCGTTTCTTCTTTTTGTTTGTAATCCAAATATTACATATCTTGCCTTTTCCAAATGAGTAGAAGTTTTTACAGTCCATGTATGACGTTGTGTTTCCGGTAAAACCGGATATTCATGAAACTCCCAACTTCTAAATGGTATTACGATATCACGATCTGATTTTAAAGTTCTTAATAATGAAATTCTATTCTGATCGTTTAACCGTACATGCGGTACTCTCCAAACAATTTTGTCTAATTGCATTTTCCATTCTAAAGTAGCTTCCGTTGTTCCATCAGTTGCTTGAATAATATCTTTGTCGTTTGATGATCTTAACAAAACTAATTCTTGTTTTACGTTTATTATTATTTTTCGGTAATCTTCGGCAAAGCCTAAAAGTAATCTTAAAGGAATGTAAAAGTCAAAATTGCCTGAAGTGTTTGGAGTGATTGTACTGGAATCGGGTGCTACCCATCCTGCGGCGGCCAGCATATGTTTTTCACTCGGTGTTAAAGATGCTAATCCTTTTAATGTACTTGTAATTCCCACCTTTTTTGTTGAATCTACTGTAACTCCGGAAATTTCATATCTTATTTCATCAAACAAATATGCCATGGGGTTATTTATGAACGGAACAGTACTTGCAGTGCTTCCATCTCTTTTTGTTACTCTTCCTTCGATATACAAATAACTTTCACATGGAAGTGTATAAATATCCTGTTGTTGTATGGGAATTCTAATTTCATCATTATTATTTAATTTTGATGAAGCGTAAGGGTTGTGCGTATGATATTCCTTTTCCCATAAGGTTTCGTCGAATGTCGGACCCTGCGCTATATCCAATATTTCCATTATTAATAAGTTTTAATCCAATTTCTTCTAGAAAACGAATGTTATCACTTGTTAATCCTTCTATAGCTGAAGTACTACTGACTTGTTTACCAGTCAGCTCTTTCTTTTTAAATGATAACCCCATTGTTATACGGTTGATTTTATATGTATTCGTATAGTTATAGGTTCGTCTCTAAAATCAATATGATTTCCGTCTTGATCTAGTATGTTCACCACAATGTCTGAAATAAAACTGGTGTTTAACGGTAGGTACACCAAGTTTTGTGGCTTTTCCACAATTTTAAAACCCGGAGCGACCGTTGGATAGAATGTGTGCAATATATGAGTATTTTCACCATCTCTATAAGAACCATGTATAATATTACATGTAATATCTATACTGTTAACTTTCATTATTGTTACAGTTCTAGCACCTGAATGGTTAATATTAGGTTCTAAAATTTTTGTTGTTTTAGGAAATCCTAATAAACTACCAATTGAATGTTCTTTGCTAAAATCTATATAATATTTAGATTTAATTTCAGCTTTCATAGTATTGTTATTTCCTTTTATTGTTATATTATCTTTTCCCATATGATTTTGTATCGCTTCATTTATATCATCAATTTCATATGCTCCAGTGGGTAAACTAAATACTTGTATATCTGAATATTTGTTTGTATTTTTATCTTTTGTTTTGTAATAATGTATTTTGTCATTAACATTTTCAGTAACGTTGGGAATAGAATTATAAGTTGTTATATCTAATAATGCGGCTTCCCATAATTTATCTTTTTCCAAACGTAACGCAGGGAAAAGAACACTTCGCAAAGTAGATGAAGTTCCAGTTAATGATACTGTATAGGAAGACATCTTAAAGTTGACTAACGCTTTTTGTTAAAAAATCTAAACATAAATGTCCACAGATTACCGTATCATCAGGTTGCTCTCTTTTATAATTGTATAGTACATTTTTAGCTGTTTTAAAGTAATATTGTAGTTCTTTTGGTGGTGGGAGATTACCAAAACTATCAAAGTAGTAAATAGTTGATCCTAGTTTCTTATAACATACCCAATGAGTGCCTGATCCTTTACTATTATCTAAATTTACTATTCCGGTTTCATTTTTCCATATTTTAACAGGTAATGCATCTTTCATAAACACTCCTCTAAAAAATGGAATTTTTAAACAAGAAACATAAGTAATTAATTCTTTATCTGTTAATTCTTTATTTGGAATTAGTAATTGTTTTTTTCTGTTTAATACACACGATACGGTCTTAGGTATAATCCTCCTCCTTTTTTTATCATTGACCATATTGTTTGTTTCTTTTTATTTTTACCTGCGGTGGATCGTCGTTTTCTTCTTATATTTCCTCCACGTTTCTTTGCAGGTTTTCTTCTCCTTTTTCCACCTCCTTTCTTCTTTCCACCTCCAAACATCGTTTTACCCTTCATTGCTGCTGATACCGCTAAAGCTGCTGCTTTTTCACCGATACTAGCGTCACTGGATGTTACTCTTTGCCAAGCTTTTTCAGCAAGTGCTCTATCCGCTATTGATCTATTTTTAGTATCTGCAAACTTTGAATATGCTATATCGTGTTGTTTGCAGGCTTGATCAAGTTTATTTATTCCAAGATCTCCTCTAGCAAGTCTTTTTTTCAATTTTGTTCCTGGACCGCAATATTGATAACCTCCTGGTAAATGTAGTTCTACAGGTAATAAATCGATAGCTTTGTTAACTATAGCTCCAACCGGCTTAGTAATAAGAGAAAGTGCTGTTGATGCTATTCCTCTTCCTCTCTTTATAACGTGTCGATTATGACTGATGCGTTGAACTTTCAACATGGTTTTTTATAGTGAAAGGAAATGCCAATACTTGTTTATTTTATAAATTCTTTATAATGAATGATGCACTTATCCTTTGACATTGTTTATTTATAATAAACATGTATTTTGTTTATGGGTAATAAACTTTTACCCAGTCTTTTGGTAGGATTGTATCCTTTTTATCAACATCAACTTGAGCAAATCTTAAATTTCCAGTTTTCATATTTAAAAAATATTTTTCTATAACATTTTTCTTAACCCAATGTAGTTTTTGATCAGCTTTTATGGGCTTTATCGTATTATAAACATCATATAACACTACACTTAAGAGTCTTATAATGTAATTTACATTAACAGCATCAACAATATCAATAGGGTCATCTAAGCTAGTCAATCGCAAGTTTTGACAATGAAAAAACTTTTTGTGTTTTTCTGTTCTTAAGCATCTTTCACGCCATTCTTTTACTCTAACTGCATCACTGTCATTTACTCCCATTCCAACATTAAATAGTGGTCTTTCTTTACAATCAAAGCCTTGTTGACCAAGTCTTGATGAAATTTCTTTTAATGCAGGAACTTGTCCAATTGTTGCTACATCAACATCATTCAACCCTTCTTTAACATTAGTAATTATTTTTGCATCCGCATCCCATTTGTTATTGTTTAATTTCATTATTTGACTTATTGTAGCTGCATCTGATTTTGCAGTTCCTTCCTTAACGTTAGTTAACACTTTATTTTTGCAATCAATTGTATTAATATCATGCGTAATACAATGATCTGTAAGATATTGAAGGTTTACAGCATCTTTCATATCTTTAGGGTCTCCAATATCATGTATTACAAAGTTGTAAAAGGAAAATTTATCTGTTTTTTCAGGGATGACTGAATGTAAATACTTTTTTGTAACTGAATCTTGATCATTAATAGGATCTGCTATATTGGCTATTCTAAGATCTTTTGCATCATATACTTTATTATTACTCCTAGGATCATATCGTAAGGTTTGGTTTATGTACCACATTAAATATTCTTTATTTACCGAATCATTCTTATCTATTGGTTTTGGAAGATTTACAATTCTATAAAAATTAGCGTTATACACTTCATTTTGAAGCTTTAAGCTAGGTAATGTTTCACTTCTTAAAGTTTTAAAATTTACCGCATCATTTTCATCTTTTGGATCATTTACAAACTTTAAACGTTTGTTATTTATATCATAATCTCCATCGGATGTTAGTGGTAAACCACCTCTTTTTCCATAAGATCCTGATTTGCTTCCAGTTTCGGAATACCGTCCAAACTTATCCACACTCATGGTTATACTGAATATTTAATCAGTTATACTTGTATTATATATACTCATATTTTTTATGCAATTACTCCTCGATTTCGCAGTTCGCCGACCAAAGCTACCCATTCATTTTCTAAACCACTATGTCCGGCTTGTTTAGCTTCATATATCAACTTCATTCTGTCAACCAATTTGTTTATATCGTTGTAGTATATTATATTAGTATCATACAAGTTTTTTAATAATCCTTTTCCTGATAAACTTGATTGATTTGTTTTTCTTCTTTTATGTAAAATATTTATTTCAGCAGAAGATAATGATTTTCTTTTTATGGGTTCCCTTCTTTTTGGTGGGAAAAGTTTAGCAATAATAGTTTTATATTTTTCTGATGCATTTCTATGAACATTAAAATTTTTAGAATAATTTTTCTTATGCGCATTTGTATCCTCCAATATTTGTTTAAAAATGTTTAAATCCTTTTTAGTATATTTATTAGGTTTCGGCTTAAAAATAAGTTCAAACAATCCTTTTGTACCCTTGTATTGTTTATTATTTATAATAATATTGTCATGTTCGTCTACATCAAGTTTGCTATCTCCAATCATTAGCCCATTTTCTTCTATTCTAGCACCAAAAGTATGATATTTTCGAGTTGGTTGTGCAGAATGTAACATTTTTAATACAAATTGTCTTGCAAGCGGCCCTTTATACGCGATATCCGAGCCCAATTTGCTCAAGTTGGATGGATTAATAGGCTCTTCTTCTTCTTGTTGTTCTTCGCTTGTAGAAAGACCTTCTTTTTCTGTTAAAACATCCGTTTCTTCACCTAGTTCGCTTTCTTCTTCAGTTGTTTCTCCTTGTTGTGTAAAACTTGTATCACTTTCATATTCTTCTTTTTGTTCAAATTTTGAAATGGGTAAAATAGCATCTCCGGAAAAATTAAATGTTGAATGTTTAACATTTTGTCCTAATTGTTTTAATGGCTCAGTAATAGGTTTAAATGTTGATTCCAGAAATTTCTCTCTTTCACTTATTCCTAATCTTAACGCTCTGTTTTTATGTCTAATAGAATCACTAAGTGATTTTATTTCTTTTAATAGCTTTTCCTGATTAACCATGTTTACACCATGAAGACTTGTACGATAATGTTGTTAATTAATGTATTAAAACAAATTTATCGAAACCTATGCGGTAACGACCATCTGTTATAGCTTTATCTTTCATAATTACCAAAAATCCATATTTTTCCGCCCAAGCTTTTCCACAAAGCTCTTTGAATTTATCAAATGACATATCAGCATTTACATGATCGTTGTATATATGTTTTAGGTTTGTATCGTCTTGTTTGAATAAAACTAAAATATTTGCATTGTCTCTAATTAGTTGTTTTGGAATTTTGCTATATGTTTGTCCGATATATATGCTATCAATATTATTATGTCTTCCCATGGCAAAATAGTTTCTAATAGTATCATGATTTTCACTAGATACATCATCAAATACAAATACAGAATACGGCTTAGCCTGGTCTGGTTGCATAACACTGTCACTAGCATTAAATTTGTAATAGTTAACATCGGGCACATCAGTCAGGATCTTTTCCAACAATTGATACTTTGGTTGATGTAAGGACTTTGAAAAAATATATAGGTTATTAAATCGCAATCCTTTTGTGTTTGTAATTAAGTTAAACACAACGTTAGTTTTGCCACAGTTTGAAGGACCGCTGACTATACATCGTACAGTGTTTGGAAATAAACTGCCGTGTTTACCATTGTTGATTTTAACGTTATCTACGGTTAAATCATCAATGTTATTAATATTAAATTTATCTTTATGGTGAACAATCTCCATCTTATTCAAAGGCAGAAGAGTAAATAAGTTGATTTAAAACTAAATCAAATCTTTTATAGGTATCCACGAATCTTCAGTTTTATCAAACCCCAACCAACGTACTTTAACTTGGTCTTTTTTCCTTTGCAACACCTTTTCAACAAGATAAACATCGCCTACTGTTGACTTTAACAATTCATGTCCGTAAAAACCGCCTTGTAACAAATTTCCTTTGTTATCTTTTAAAATATAAGTTTCCGGTACAGTAGGTTGTACTTTATACACTGTAAAAACTTCGTTTGTCCAATTGGGCAGGTATTTTTTAGTAAACACTCCTTTGTATTTACTAATTCGAACTTTATCATTTACATTAAATTTTCTTGGTTTTCTTTGTTCCGCTTTTGGCTGTGTATTTTTTTTAATTCGTTGTAAAACTAGTTTAGCGTTTTTCTTATTCACTTTGTTAGGTGCCATACCGATAGTTCTATGAAACTTGTTGTTGTAATCGCTTATTAATTTTGGTAAGATATCAACCCATACGTAAGAACCTCTTTTCGAAAACATTTTATACATTGCACCTTTTAAGGTTCTATTAAATCTTTCAATTATAGCTGCCTTTTTCTCAGAATTTGTGGAATAATGATTTATGTTATATTTTTTCATTAACAAGGCAAAATGTTTATTAAAAAATTCTTTCCCATCATCAGTTTGTAAATGTTTAATTTTATTTTTATCTCTTTTTATAGCTACTTCCATAGCTTTTGTTATGCTGTTACCAGTTTTGTCTTTTAATGGCAAAGCATCAGCAACTTTAGTAAAACAATTAATAATCGTAAGTATGTATTTGAATCCTTTATTTATTTTACTATGCGGTTGCATTTCAATTAAATCTGCTTGATATAAATCATTTATTCCTTTTACAACAGTATTTCGTCGTGGAAACTTTATTCTTGCAGGTTTATGAAGTTCATTAACAATCTTTTCCTTTAAGTCTGTCATGATGATTTTACTAACAAAGTCAAGTTAGTATTGAGTGTTTCTTTTTCTGCATCCGCTTTTATAGTTCAAGGTCATTTCAACATATTTTAAAAAAAGGGGAAATCACAGCGAGCATGCTGTGATTTCCCCTTTTTTTCTTTTTTTCTTTTTTCTTTTTTTATTTTTTTTATTTTTTTTCTTTTTTTCTTTTTTTCTTTTTCTTTTTACTCATTGATAGGATTGAGAGAGTAGTGGCCGAATGGTAGAGTGTGAATTTTGTCTGGAAGAATGTGTCGTTTGTCATCATTGGAGCAGAGTGCTTTTTTCACTTCTGTTACGCTGTACAGTTGATGGTTGAAACTTCTGATGGTGTTGAATTTTGCAGTTATAGTCGTTTCTTCAAATAAGCATTGCTTGTAGTGTTCAAAATTTACATTCTTCTTAAGATACAAACTTTTTACTCCCTTAGCTTTTTTAATAATATTGTTTTCTTCTTTATGCAATTGTAGTGAATACAATTTTGACATTAGTGCAATAAGTTCTTTCAGTAAAATTCCATTTGCTTCGTCTTTAAATTTTCCAAGTTTCTTTTTGTTCCGATCATTGTCATAATTTAAATGATCTTTTGGATAGTCACTAAAATCAAATTCATTTTTGTGAACAAATGTTCGAAGATCCAAATACATATCTTCAGTAAGAATCCAGTAGATGAAAGCGTCCGTGTCCATGTAGGCGATTCCGATGTTATCTCTACCGTAGAAGGCGACCATTTTGTTGTAGTGGAAATCGTACATGTGGGTTTTGGAAATATCCAAGATTGACATTCCAACGTACAACGGACGATCCATTTTCACACTTGTCTTCTTCATAGATACTGCCACAAGGTTTTCATTGATGATAACGGATGTTTCAAAGTTTGGTTTTTGTACAAGTTTTTCTAGTTTTATAGGATCTGTAATTAATTTAACATTTTTGTGTTTTCTTTTGTTTTCCAATGTTTTTCCAAATATCGCGTTATTCATTAATTTAAAAAAGTCCTTTTGAAATGTTGATGTTGCAGCTGCTCTTCTTCTGGTGTTTGAATCAATGTACGGTTTTAACCAGCAAGATTGGGAAAATTTTAAAACTCTATGAATTTTGGTTATACGTAAACCCAATTGGAGTGCTTGTTGAACAACCCAAAAGTGAGCTACGTATCTTTGTTTATTTTCAAGAGTCATCATTAATTTTGGATGTTTGCCAATTGGTGAAACTTCTGTTTTTGCAAGGAGCGGAAGATCGTAATGAAGATCATGCAAGTGTTCTGGATATTCAAAGTCACAGTCCAATATGTATCCGGTGTCTCCGTCTTTTGAAATTTGCGAAATATCACCAATAGAGTCTGGATTAACCCATTCAAAGTTTCCAAAAGGAAGTGGATTAGACATGGCCCATCCGTATAAATTGTTGGCATCGAAATATCCTAAGAACACTGATGGTTTTTCTTTATCGTAGTTTGGAAGATATTTGTTGTTAGCTTTAACATGTCTAGTAACACTTTGGGTCAATCCACCTCTAACGCCCGATTCGATCATCAACACCATGTCAATATCTGTTAATAATTGAAGGTTGCACTTTGTTTCTTTTAGCATAGCTTGCCAAGCTAGTCCTGGAGAAGTATAAGAATGAAGAGGGTCTAATCCGTAAGCTTCAAAGCAGGTGTTTCTAAATTCTTCCATCACATCGCAGAGAAGGGTCACATCAAGTTTTACATAAAAGTCAGAATAATCTCCCAGAGTGTTCATTTCCAATTCGTCCCAAACTCTGCATGCGTGTTGATAGTCTTCAGGTGAAATGTCCAAATCGGTAAGTTTACTTTTGAAAGCTTCTGGTGGAGGAAGTGACGTTTCTTGAAATTTATGTAGTCCATCGATGTAATCATACGGGAAAACTCCTTTCCGAAGAACCAAATCCATTTTTTCTGCAGGTACAATTTTGCTTGTTTCTATTAAATTTTGTCTTCTTAAATTTTCAGAAAGTTTCATAAGACTGGAAGGCATAAATCGAAAAGAATCAACAAATCTAAGTTTAATTTTGCCCACCTTTTTTGAAAAGCTTATAAATTTTTCCATAGTTTGTGCTATAACGTCTATTTCACCGTTGTCTCTTGCTAATTCAGGAATGATAAAATGTCCATCGTATCCGCTAAGATTGTGAAGAACCACGGGAATAAAAGATGGTAGTTTGTAGTTGATGTTACATCCGTTGCAAGCTGCACCTCTGTAGGCTCCTGTCAGATGGTCATGGTCGCGAACTTTAACTTTAGTTTCTGTAAATTGATTGTTACACAAATAGCATGTTGTTGTCGAATCATAAAGATAAATTTCTTCCGGTGTCATAGGTGACATAGGAACCACATTGCTATACATTGCTTCCACTTTCCCAGCGATGTCGTATAAATCATCAACAAAGTATCGAGCTGCTTCTTCTCCACGATAGATCTTTGGTGTAGATGTCAAACCATATTCTTGAAGATGTTCTTCAGGCAGAGTGGATTTTACTATTAAACAGTAGCTGTTTGGTTTGTGAAGTTGATACTTTGTTCTGCTTGTAATTTCCTCTCCTTCTTCTTGTTCAAGTGGAAGCAATGAAGATTCAAAATCTGCATACACTACAACGGGGATTCTGTATTGTTGGATAACTTTATCAAATTTTACTTGTGATCTGCTAGGGTGTGGTAATTTAATTCTTACTTCATAGTTTCCATTGCATAATCTTTTATGTTCTGTTAACCATTCTGAACCTCCTCTTCTTAAAGGTTTGTTTACAAAACAGAAACATCTTTTACAAGTTGTTTTTGGTTGTTCACGTTTTGATAACTGTTTGCAAACTAGAGCTTCAAAATCTTTAATATATACATAATGTGAGATATCACCTTTAGTTATAAATAATAAATCAGTATGATCTCTGCGTTCGGTGGGTGTTATACGTAAGGGATAGACATTGTTGGATGAATCTAAGCCAAAGATGTTTACAGATGTAAAAGGATTTTTCTTTTCAAATTTTGATATGTCTTGAATTGAAACAGGATAAGTCATGCCTTGAAAGTTATACATATAGGAAACCTCATCGTATGCTCTACTCGGTCGTTCCACATGATCTTCTACATATTTTGCAAGCATTGCATACTTGAAACATTCAGCATTTTCATTTTGTACATTAACACAAGATTTGGTTACTCGAATCTTCCTTGGCAAAGCAATATAACTACTACCTCTCATTCCATATCCATGTTTATGAACTCTCACATCTAAGCTTGTTATACTTAACAAACTCCATCCAGAACCTCTTCCTTCATGTTCTTGTAATTTTGTTAAAAGTTCTTCAAAACAATCATCCACAATTGAGCTTATATCCGATGCAAACATGATGGTTTTGTTTTTAGTTAAAAATCCTCTTGGTGATGTTTCATTCTGAACATTTGTAAATACAGTATCTAATAATATTCCAAACTTTATAAAATTTAATCTTCTTAGTTCATTCTTCAATGTTTCTGTTACTAATGTTTTTGCTTTCAATATAAATTGTGCTAGTTGCAATTGAGCATTGTCAATCTTAAAATGAGTTACTACACTGCCTGGTAAAGCTCGGGCGTATAATTCCACATCCAAAGATGGTCCGGGTGCGTATTGAATAACACTTGGTCTTGAATTTAGTTGTTGTTGATGGGTAGCCAGCATTTGATCTAATTCTTCCAAATCTTCTTCTTCTGCATTGTTTCTTGTTTCGTTGTTATGGTACACTTCTTTGTGTATTTGTAGTAAGTTTTCATTTTCAAAAGATTCTTCACAACTGATGCAGTAATACATGACGTAGGTGTGCTCTCCACAAAAGTTGCAGTAATAATAAGAACCACTCTTAAACTACCCCTATTTATAGCACTACCCCCACCACTTTTTCTGTATTAAACACAAAAAGTGTTAATAACAGTTAAATTTCTTATATTTCAAAACTCCTAAGTGTCAAGGTCAAATAATGCAAGTTTAAAAAAACATCTAAGTGCCAAATAATGCAGGTATTAAAAAAATCTAAGTGTCAAGGTCAAATAATGAAAGTTTTAGAAAAAATCTAAGTCTCAAGGTCAAATAATGGAAGTTTTAAAAAAAATTCTAAGTCTCAAGGTCAAATAATGGAAGTTTTAAAAAAATCTAAGTGCCAACGTCAAATAATTTAAGTTCAAAATAATACATATATTATGCGTCGTAAGTGTGATCATCATTGCTGTTGTTTAAATATGTTATTTCCAAATCGTTATCGCTTTCATCTTCCTCCATGTCCGATGCCGGAAACAAACGTCGCCGAACAAGAGCATGTATATATTGTACTGGATCATAGTTAATTGTTACAACATGTGTTAACGGTGTTTCTTCGCCTATTGCTACTGGTACTTCCAAAATATTTTCTTCATCACTTGTAGCATCAGACGTAGCATCGGATGTAGCATCGGATGTAGCATCAGATGTATCTTCTACTGGAATCAAACTATTTTCAAAAATACTTTCGTCATCCGTTAAGTCTTCTGGTTCAACTATTTTATATATTTTTTCACAAATTGTACATCCAAAAGGAAAATTGTTGTCTGTTGGAGGCATTATAAAAGAAACTTGATATTGTAAAATAAATGTTGAAGCAAATGTTTGAAAATTTTTCTAAGTCCGAAAGTATTAATTATTAGGAAGTTTTACAAGTCCAATGTAAAGTAAAAATAAAGAAAGAAGTGTTGTTGCCTGTTTAAACATTTGCAAAAGAATGATAGGTTTGAAAATTTTTCAAAGTCCTAAAATATTAAATATTGAGAAGTTTTAACACTTAAAATATTTACAAATCCAATGTAAAGTAAAGAAAGAAATGTTCTTGCCTGTTGGAACAATGGCAAAAGAATGATGGAAACCAAACCCGCAGTAAGGGTCCTGTGGTTTGGGAGGGGGTAAGCGAGGAGGGGGGATGACCTCAAGCCGAGTTGGGGTCCGGGATCTGCGCGTGTGGTTCGGCATCAGTTGCTCGCTAGACAGTGAGGTGGTAACATGTTCAGAAGGCGCCCTGAACATTTTATCATTTTTGCTGTTTGGTGAAAATATCTTGGTGTTATTTGTATAATAACATCTTGACGTAGGACTGATTAATTTTAAGGCATGGTAGTTGTTTGTGCTTGTAGATACCCTAGGGTTTGTAGTTTGTTTTTAATTTGCTGGTTTGGTAGTTAGTATTATTTTAAAATCTTTCTTTTACTTACAATATATTTCTGCCTGGAATGTTTAAATTTAAAGTAAAATTTTTGTTTTTAGGAATGTTATATGATATGTTTTTAATACCTTTCTATTCCAATTTCCTTTTTCCAACAAGCTTGTTGAGGGCATTCCCTCTCTTGTCTTGTACTCCTTTTTAGTTAGGGACACCTTTCAATTCCAATTTCCTTTCCTTTTTTCCTTCCATCTTTTGCATGGTAAAACCAATAATGGTAAAACCGGCAACCGCTTTTGTAGTGATTACGCTCACCAAAGCGGGTCACTTACAACCTCTATACGTGCTGGATGGGTAGTTCGCCTACCTCCGGAGTTTCGCTAGACCTCAGTTGTTCTGCGTCGCTAATGGCGAGACACTGGCTCCTTTAGTGTTAGGAAATAAAAAACATATTTGTATAACATTTTTTCCTAAATTTAATTAAACAACTTGCTATTTCAAAATAACATTTTTGTTTTAGCTTAGCGTTGTGCGCTTATGGTGAGGTGTGTGAGTTCGCTTACGTGATGATCACACTGTAATCATGATGTGCAGCGCTGGGCTGTCTAGCTATTTTTTTTTAAACTAAATTTTATTTCTTTATTTTTTATTTTTATTAATTCTTAAACTCTAGGCAGATTGTATTGTAAATTAGCTTTTCTTCTTTTAGGTTTCCGGGGGTGTACGGTTCTGTCAAACCGTACACCCCCATTTTCTTTTTAGTTATCGAATGACCTTGACCTACTTATTTTCAAGGTCAACAAAATGACTTAGCGAAAATTTCTAAGTCTCAAGGTCATTTATATATAGGTAGATTTAGCTTTTCTTCTGTTAGGTTTCTGAGGTGTACGGTTCTGTAAAACCGTACACCTCCATTTTCTTTTTAATTATTGAATGACCTTGACCTATTTATTTTCAAGGTCAATAGCAGTTAGCGAAAATTTATAAGTGTAAGAAGTAGGTCAAGGTCACCAAAAAATACCCTATGAACGGGGGAATAGACCGCTAAGTAATTCTTTTAGAATTACAAAGTGGTCTATTCCCCCGCTCCTATTTTTTTTTTATTTCATTTTTACACTAACCTCTCAGTTTTAACAAAAGGAGGTATTTGTTGTGCGCACTGCATAATGTTTGATTTACACAACACATCTTTTACCCTTTTTTAATAATATACGAACATTGTTCTTTTTAGGACTAGATTGTAAAAAGTAAAAAGTCATTTTGTTATCCCGCTTTTATAAGAAATTAACCCTCCATTGTAAATTTTGAAAATAGGTCAAGGTCATTCAAAAATACCCTATGAGCGGGGGAATAGACCGCTAAGTAATTCTCTTGGAATTACAAAGTGGTCTATTCCCCCGCTCCATTTTTTTTGTCTTGTGTTTAATTTGACCATTTAACTTTATCAGATGGAGATTTTCTTACTAAATAATAATGAACATTACTGATATTTGGAATTTGAAGATTTACTGGTAATTTGAGCAAGTAGAGTTCATCACAACATCTAAGAACAACATCCCTGTTACTGATCTTTTTTACAAAAACATATTTGTGGTTTAATTTCAATCTGTTGATTTTAATTCTTTTATAGTTTTCAATTTTTTCTGGCAATTCACTTTTGGAAGGTTCAATTTTGACTTTTTTAGAAGGTTGAATTTTTGAAGGTTCACGTTTGTTATGCAAATTACACAATTTTTCACCTACACTACACAACTTCACACACCTTTCACCTTTGTTCGCTCCTTTTTTTAAAATATGAGCACATTGTTCTTTCTTAAAACAAGATTTTCTTAATTTTTGAAGTTTTTGAAGTTTTTCAGAAATTTTTTTAGGAGATTTTTTTGGTGAAGATTTTTTTGGAGAAGGAGATTTTTTCGGTGAAGATTTTTTTGGAGAAGGAGATTTTTGTTTCACAATAGAAACAACAGATGATGATGATGTTCTTGATGACGAGGAAGAAGACCTGGACGAAGACGAAGTGCTTGCCATAGCGCTGGATCCGAAGAAAGTAAAGATTACTCTGTTTACCCTGCCTTTATAACAGCTCACCACCCATTTACCCCCTCTACTTTTCGACGTCAAAAAAATATTCATCCAAGCTTTCTAACACTGGCAAGGAAACAGTTTCAAAAGGTTGATACAAAATTTCATAAATGTCTTGGTTTAAATTTTGCGAAGTTTGAAGATATTCTTCTATTTCCTGTACAAATTTCTGTTCGAATTGTTGGAATTCTTCTATATCCTGTAAAAATGTCTGTTCGGATTGTTCAAATTCTTGTTGTTCTAAGTTAAATGTTGGTGATTTCAAGTCTTCTTCCAATTTTTTAATGTAATCTATTGCATTTTGAACTATAGATTGTCTGTTAATTTTTTTTTGTTTTTGACTTTCCGGTACAACTAATTTTAATTTTTCAAAAGCTTTTTTTAATCTGTGTTTTCTTCTTTGTTCCCTTCGGTTTCTACTTAATCTTTGATCAATCAGGTATTTTAGGAAAGATTCCATAACGTTTTGTTGATTCAAAATGTAGCAAACTATTAATTCTATAAAGCTTCTATCCGCTCAATATATAGTGGAAACCCGGGGGGAGGGGGAATCACCTTCGCCATCAAGGTGATTGGTACGTATTTAAAGCTTTGAGGTTTGCATAGCCAGACCATAACTATGAGCTCCTTGTACGAGTTGTGTCTGCAGCGTATCTGCACCGATAACCCTATGCTCCGGCATATCAGAAGGGTGTCAGAGCCGCTGCCGCCAATTTTGCAAGGAGAGCTCATTTATGAGCATAAAAGACGATGCGTCTACAAAACCAAAATTTGGTTTGAAGGGCCAAATGTTGGCAGAATATGTGCCGTATGTCACATGGTACGTTTTTTCATTAACTGCATTGTTTATTTTGTTAACAATATATTATTTTTTTTTAATTTCTTTAAACTAATAATTTTTTTTTTTTCAGGCGCTTCCTCTTGCCGGCCCGGGGGACGAGCTTTATCGAACTATTGCTTATAGAAGCGGAATAATTGGGTATAAACTACAAATGCCGGCACCTCAAGAAAAATGTCATCTCTGCAATTTCTGCCCCCTGGCAAAATATGAAATTAATTGTATGTGTTTATAAACACATATAATTATGAGAAATTAAATAGGGACGGGGAACAGAGCAGTTTGTGGTCTAACCACTTACTGCTCTGTTCCCCGTTCATAGGGTATCTTCAGATGACCTTGACCCACTTTTAAAACTTTATGGTGGGGAAAATGTATATATAAACCGTGGATTATATGAAGAGGCATCACTTCCCTCACCGATAATCATGGAAAGTTTCCGTATGTTTTACAATGTTTTTTGCACTCCTCAACAACATATTCAATTTATGTTAAATTTAATCCATGTCCTCCAGAATATTAATTTTCTTACGATTAATGTTACTGGGGAAAGAATGGTAAATTTAACATATCAACGTTTATTAGTTACCATCAACCCTTTCGTAGATCCGAATTGGTTTTCAACACTTGAAACATACATTGATACTATGGCTTTTGAACAAGGATTCCATTATCTTTGGGTTGATGTAGATTACATCAACTTTCAAAATGAATCAGATGATGATGGATATGATTCTGCCACATAAAAGTAGACATTAACGGAACTTCTCCCCCTGCCTTTTAGGAAAAAAGAGAGGAACAGTGTTAATTAATAACACTGTTCCTCTCTTTTTTCCGCTTAAAGTTAAATGACCTTGACCTACTTATTTTGAAGGTCAATTGTAACTTAGTGAAAATTTTCTAAGTCCTAAGTAGGTCAAGGTCATTAAAATCTTAGCGGAAGAATGAAAAGAATAGCTACCAACATGCATTGTTGGTATCTATTCTTTTCTTTCCTCCTAGAAAACCCCTTTAGTCCGTGTCAACTTTGATGTGAATTTTTGTACAAAATTGTACATAATAAAGGACCCATGTTTCGAGTCCTTCGTAATCCATAGAATCCGAAGTGCAACAGATTTTTGTACCGTCTGCTTTAACAGCTTCAAGTACTCCACTAATACACTTCAGATTGCTATGATACGTTCTTATGTACCATAGTACTTTTTTGGCTTCGACAAAGTTGTGCACAGCACTAAAGATCATGAGGGATTCCATGGCAAATGTAACCACAAGACTACAGCACACCTTATATATACTGTGAGCCCAAGGCTATAGCCTCGATTTTTGAGTTTTTGCGTCATAACTTTTATACCGTTGGTTTTATCAAAAAATGTTACTGGACCTTTTTTGTTTGTCTTTTAATTTCGCTTAATTTGACTACCCGCACGATAGATTTGGAGCATTTTTGTTATATCCACTGCCTATAGCCTCGATTTTTGAGTTTTTGCGTCATAACTTTTATACCGTTGGTTTAATCAAAAAATGTTACTGGACCTTTTTTGTTTGTCTTTTAATTCTGCTTAATTTGACTACCCGCACGATATATTTGGAGCATTTTTGTTATATCCACTGCCTATAGCCTCGATTTTTGAGTTTTTGCGTCATAACTTTTATACCGTTGGTTTAATCAAAAAATGTTACTGGACCTTTTTTGTTTGTCTTTTAATTCCGCTTAATTTGACTACCCGCACGATGGATTTGGAGCATTTTTGTTATATCCACTGCCATCGTGTACGGCGACGCAGTTCTAAAGTTGAACGGCGACGAAATCAAGTAACCGGTTTTGCCGGAGGGGGGAGGGGGGTTTCCGCGGGGAAGGGGGGAGGGGGGGGGAGGGGGGGGGGAGGGGGGGAGGGGGGGGAGGGGGGGTGGGGGGAGGGGGGAGGGGGGGGAGGGGGGGGAGGGGGGTGGGAGGGGGGGGGTTTCGCGGGGAGGGGGGGGGGGATATAACAAAAAATGCTCCAAATCTATCGTGCGGGTACTCAAATTAAGCGGAATTAAAAGACAAACAAAAAAGGTCCAGTAACATTTTTTGATTAAACCAACGGTATAAAAGTTATGACGCAAAAACTCAAAAATAATAATAACCAACGCGAAAACTAAACTCACCATCAACAGAAATTAAAACATTTACAAAAACCCAAATGTTAAAAATAATAATTATTTAATAAAAGATACAACACAAAACTAAAATCTTAGGTTATTTAAAACTTTAACAAAATATTTAAGTCTCAAAAGTAGAGTTTTAAAATCAATCAATATATAAGTCAAACAAGTAAGTCTTTTGAAATTAAAATATCTAAGTCTAAAAAATAGATCATTTAAAATAATTCTAAGTCCGAAAGTAGAACAATCAAAACTAGGTCAAGGTCATTTAAAAATTATAAAAAAAAGGGGGGTGGGGAAGCGTGGGGTCCCTACCTTATTCTACTACTTTATTTCTATACTACTTTATTATAACTTATGCTACCCCTTAAATGCTATCATGCATGCGGTTACGGTGTGATCATCACGTAAGCGAACTCACACACCTCACCGCCCTATCATATCTTAACCCCTACCTAACGTTCCCCCTATTCTATCTTATACTATGTAATATTACAGTTACGGTGTGATCATCACGTAAGCGAACTCACACACCTCCCTATAATATTACACCTAACTTAATATTACAGTTACGGTGTGATCATCACGTAAGCGAACTCACACACCTCACCGTAATATTAACCCTGACAATTAAACCACGCAGGAAATGGAAAGGTGGATTGCCATTGCGACCGACTATTATAGGAGGGCGCCTCTCCCACAATAGCCGAACGCAGTGTGTGCTTGACATAAGCCACCCCACACACCATGGCGAACATTACGTTACAGCATAACCCTCCACGTAAGCGGACCAGTTACACCTTCACCGTAATGCCAAAGAGAAACGTTGCGCGCTTGCTTATATCAGCGAGCTCGAGACTCGACCTCGCTAGCGAGCCTTGACTAGTAGGTCAACGTGTCGCTCTGCCGAGGCCGGTAGCCTTGGCCGGGTCGCTAGCCACCGCTCTCACAACTTCGTCTGGCCTACTTGGACCTGGTCACTACCTTGACTACAAGGTTGTTGTGTGCCTACTTGGACCTGGTCACTACCTTGACTACAAGGTTGTTGTGTCTGCTGCCTATAAGAACCCCATTCGCCCGCCTTGTGTTATTCTGCCACTCGCCACCATCGCTGTTACTATCCATTCCCACGTTTTTTCTATTTCATTATATCCATTTTATTATTTCCTTTATCTAATTATGGACTCCTCATCTGCCTCTTCATCCTGCCCTATTCTTCTGGGTCTGCTCAAGAAACCTCTGATGAAGCAACATTCCATCCCGGTATCGATCAGCCTTTCTGCAATCAACGATTTTATTCCGCAAAAATCTTCTACTCCCGTCCTCTCCTCCTCCATTAACGAAATAATAGCTGATGCTGTTAATGAAGATCAACCCCAATTATTTCAGAATCCCACACCAGTTACAGAAACATCAACGCCGCAAATTGAAGAGATTCCGATCGCTCCAATTTGTGACGACATTTTAACTGAAGACTGGATGGAGTTGTGCGGACTGCACCCTTCTTCTACCCCCCAACAAATTCAACCCGCACCAATCAAAGAAACCCCCACCCCCCAAACAATTCATCCCGCACCAGTAAAGAACATCAGGCTAAAGGAATTAAAGAAAAACAAAAAATATAATCTGTACAGAATTGAAGAAAACAAAATTTATATCTACAACGAGGAGAGGACGAAAATTTATATCCTCACAACTCCAAAAACCAAACCACCACTTGTCCCGACAGATCCAAAATTTTTACTAGTAACAGCGGAGGGTGGAAAATTGAGAATAAATATATTAAATTAAACCTTATATTCCTTCCCCTTCTCAATCAAAGTCCACCCTGGTGGCAAAATCGGCCCTTCTAAGGGCCACCCTAAGACTTTCAAATTTAGGCTTAAGTTAGGGCCTCAACCCTTGGTGACTACAAGCGGTTCATATACCTCTAAGTCCCAAAGGTTGAGTCAATAGCGGGGGGCTTTCGCTAAAGCCTCAACCCTTGGTGACTAACAAGTGGTCTGTGTACCACTAAGTCACAAAGGGTTGGACGCTAAAGCCTCAACCCTTGGTGACTAACAAGCGGTTCACATACCTCTAAGTCCCAAAGGTTGAGTCAATAGCGGGGAGCTTTTGCTAAAGCCTTAACCTTTAGTGACTAACAAAAGGTCCGTGTACCTCTAAGTCCCATAGGGGCTTTCGCAAACCACCCCTTGTTAGTCACCAAGGGTTGATACTTAAACTTAAGCCTAAATTTGAAAGTCTTAGGTCGGCCCTTAGAAGGGCCTTTTTTTGCCACCAGGGTGGACTTTGGAGGTGGGAAAAGGTTTTACTCGGTAATATTTATGTTTAACTTTGCACCTTTTTTATTTATTATCAAGTGTCGAGGGTTAAGGGGAATAGGAATTTTTTTGGGAATGTCAATGACATAAATTTTGGTTTTTTCAGAATTAAAAATGAAAATAGAAGAAGATAAATGTCTTAAGATTTCATATTTTCGGTTAAGTTTCAGTTTTTTTAGATGAAATTTTTGCTGGGGTACGTTTGAAGATACAGGTGATAGAGGTGGTTTGGTGCGAATTTTGGGTGGTTCGGTGCGAATTTTGGTGCCGGTAAGAATGTTTTTCCAAACTTGCTGAAAAGGTTTTCGAGCAATAGTGGTTGTAACATCATACCAATCACGATTGTTGTTCGATTGAATAATTCGTACCCCAAGCAGTTGAAGATAGGAAAACCAGTTATACCAAATCTCGGTATACTCGGAGCGGTTCATTGTGAAATTGAAGTAGGTGTTGTTAGGACGGTGGCAAAGGAAAGAATAACTTGTCGAGTGTAGAGTGTAGAGTGTGTTATACAATCAAGGACAGGTGTGCCGGGTGATGCAGCAAGGACGACGACCTGTATTCGCCGGCCGGCCGCAAGCGAAAGTGCGGCGCAAGGTCAACCAGTTGTATTGCTAACTGGTCGGCAACAAGCGAAAGCATGCGAGGTCAAACCCGGCCCACTCGGTCTCGTTTATCTTTTAAAACTCGCATGATAGGGTTTGCAAACATATTAATTCAAATATGTTGTAAAAAATTTTCTTACGATATTTTGTTACAAATATTTTTAAGGCAAATGTTAAGAAACCATGTTTCTATTTTGAATCGCAACTACAGTTTCGATTTCTTTAACTAAATATTATAACTAAGTATTAAGGTAATATAATAAAGTAGCATCTTTAAAAATATTGTAACTTGTACAAAGTTAAATAAATATTTTAAGCCAAATGTTAAAAAAACAATTGTTTAGTACTGAGATGTTCACCCTACAACACCTACGTTAGAACTAACACTACAAATCCAAAAATTGCGAGGAGTCTCTTATGGTGGTGGGGGGAGGGCAGATGTTCCGAGCTGCACATGTCAAGGGAGGTTGCAGCGCCGCTGCTGACACATCAGTTTGCTAGTAGAACTGGCAGAGTAAACATCTAAATAAACATGAGTTCTGTTTTATATGTTTCTTTTATTAAAGATGGACTTTGCATTGAAACGCAAAGTTTTCCTATTGATGCAGATCCTATACAACAAATTTTAGTACATCCTCCAGAAAGTTATGATTCCATCTACATTTCAGTGCAAGAAACAAACGACCCCCCACCACCAACAACTACTGATGCACAGTAGGACACGGCTACCACACGTCATTAAAGCTTCAGCTCTTTACCCGAGCACACATGGACTCTGAGCTTCAATATAATACTGTTTCTTCTACATCTACACCAACTTCCGAACAATTACCTACTACAAATGAAACTACTACAAGTCTACAAGTAAATGAAATTTCATCAACTGTTAGTTCTGATGCGCAAGCAATAATGTTATCATTAATTGGTTTCGACTAAAAATTCAACAATGGAAGAAGAAAGAAATTCGCTACTTTACAACTTGGTTTTTGTGAACCCGTCGAAATTTATTATTTGCCTACTTTCATTTTTATGTGGTTACAATTTTGGTTACCTTGTTCAGGAAATGCTAACAGATAAAAAGGAAGAACATTCGCTATATTTTAAAGTTTATGTTTATGTAATTGCATCTTTATTTGGATACTTTGTAGCAGGATATTTTCTTGTTAATTTGTCAATTCCATTTTTTACATGGTATTTTAACAGACGTGAAAATCAACAAAACAACAGTTTGTAAAAAGAAACAAAAATTATCTTGCATTTTCGGATTTTCCGAAAATGCAAGATCTTTTTTAAAAACACCCCCAAAAGACCTTGACACACTTCCGGCCATTTAAAATTTAAATACCCAGAACAGCAGGGCATTTAAACTTTAAATACCCACCAAAAACACGTCACAGCTACGTCACAGCTGATGACGTCACTTCCGGTCACGTGACCGGAAGTAGCTGTCAAAAAATTGACTGCCTGTCAAAGTTTGATTGGGCCAGAAACGCCACATCGCCACTACTTATGTGTACTTTCTGGATATGAAGTGAGTTTCGTGTAAAAACGCATTTTTACTTGCAAAAATCACGATTTGTTTCAAAATTTAACATGGTCTTATATGGGAAATAGAATTTTCATTTTTTTGTATCTGTACGCACGCACGATAACTCTCGTAAATGTCGTCCGATCGTGACAAAATATGGTACATAGATGTAAAATTATATTCTCTTGGACGAGATCGTAAACCAGCCCCATCGACCTATCATAAGTAGGGTAAAGGCTCCATCTTACCCCCTAAAAACAGGTGTTTTTTAGTTTTTCAAATTTAAAAATTAAATTTATCCAATTATTGTTTTCACTATTGGATTCAGCTAAAAAAAACAAACAATCTGGTATTTTAAATCATTTCTTTAAGTCTACAGCGGCGTCATTAGAACATCAGACAGGTTTTGTCAGTTGTGGAACTAAACCAAACAGAGTGTTCCTCCCTAGGGAGAGATCAGACGGGAATTCGATAATTAGGAGGATTATCAAGTGACTCTGGAGCCAGGGGGGGTAGGGTTACATCCACAACACTCCCCCCCCCCCCCGCCGCCCCACTCGGATACAGGCCGGCACAAATAACTTGGCTCGTGCATGTAACCAGAATGCTAAAATACCCCCCGAAGCAGCAAACCTGCGTACTCAGCGAATTTCTGAATACAAATTATCCACAAATTAATCCGTATTACGAAAAAGAGAAATGTAAATAAGCGATATGTTTATATATTAAAATAATATTTCATTGCTTGCATTACAAAGTCGCTGTCGACAAATATTAGTAAATAAGATTTATGAAAATAAAAGATTTATTTTAAATAATCAGGCAAAATTATATATATATATATTTATATTCACATAAAAAGTTAAACATGCCAAAATCATACTAAATATTTAGATAAACTCAAGAATACTCCTCGCGATTTGTTGAAAGCTTTAGTAGAAAGTTAATAAGAAATCCATTCTGCTGCCCTGATACAAAAATATTCAGGAAAAAAATGCGAAGCGGAAATATCTTGGAGACGAATGTCATGAAGCAACGTCCAGATTGTCCGGCTGGGTGGTAGTGGACTCTAGAATACAGAATAATTGAGTTTTCTTTTTGTTTATTTATTCCTGGAGTGAAAAGTCAAAAAAACTTATTTTACTACTTAATATTTAACTACACAATAGTTGTATATTGTATTACGGCAATAAACGTATTATTATTACGCAGGGCGGCGCTAGCGGTGATGTACGCGGGTCACGTGACCCGTCACTTCCTCACCGTGTAATTGGCAGCGCGGCGCCGGCGCGAGGCCAGCGCAGTAGCGCAGTACCTGTCACCGACGCCGGCGGCGCTAGCGGTGATGTACGCGGGTCACGTGACCCGTCACTTCCTCACCGTGTAATTGGCAGCGCGGCGCCGGCGCGAGGCCAGCGCAGTAGCGCAGTACCTGTCACCGACGCCGGCGGCGCTAACGGTGATGTACGCGGGTCACGTGACCCGTCACTTCCTCACCGTGTAATTGGCAGCGCGGCGCCGGCGCGAGGCCAGCGCAGTAGCGCAGTACCTGTCACCGACGCCGGCGGCGCTAGCGGTGATGTACGCGGGTCACGTGACCCGTCACTTCCTCACCGTGTAATTGGCAGCGCGGCGCCGGCGCGAGGCCAGCGCAGTAGCGCAGTACCTGTCACCGACGCCGGCGGCGATAGCGGTGATGTACGCGGGTCACGTGACCCGTCACTTCCTCACCGTGTAATTGGCAGCGCGGCGCCTGCGCGAGGCTAGCGCAGTAGCGCAGTACCTGTCACCGACGCGGGGCGGCGCTAGCGGTGATGTACGCGGGTCACGTGACCCGTCACTTCCTCACCGTGTAATTGGCAGCGCGGCGCCGGTGCGAGGCTAGCGCAGTGGCGCAGTACCTGTCACCGACGTGGGGCGGCGGCGCTAGCGGTGATGTACGCGGGTCACGTGACCCGTCACTTCCTCACCGTGTAATTGGCAGCGCGGCGCCGGCGCGAGGCTAGCGCAGTAGCGCAGTACCTGTCACCGACGCGGGGCGGCGCTAGCGGTGATGTACGCGGGTCACGTGACCCGTCACTTCCTCACCGTGTAATTGGCAGCGCGGCGCCGGCGCGAGGCTAGCGCAGTAGCGCAGTACCTGTCACCGACGCGCGGCGGCGCTAGCGGTGATGTACGCGGGTCACGTGACCCGTCACTTCCTCACCGTGTAATTGGCAGCGCGGCGCCGGCGCGAGGCTAGCGCAGTGGCGCAGTACCTGTCACCGACGCGGGGCGGCGCTAGCGGTGATGTACGCGGGTCACGTGACCCGTCACTTCCTCACCGTGTAATTGGCAGCGCGGCGCCGGCGCGAGGCTAGCGCAGTAGCGCAGTACCTGTCACCGACGCGGGGCGGCGCTAGCGGTGATGTACGCGGGTCACGTGACCCGTCACTTCCTCACCGTGTAATTGGCAGCGCGGCGCCGGCGCGAGGCTAGCGCAGTAGCGCAGTACCTGTCACCGACGCGGGGCGGCGCTAGCGGTGATGTACGCGGGTCACGTGACCCGTCAATTCCTCACCGTGTAATTGGCAGCGCGGCGTCTGCGCAAGGGAGACGCAAACACACAGTACCGCTCGAGACGCCCGCGCATACTCTACAGCGTGCGTACACTCACACTCACGCATAATTAACATTGCTGTAGACTCGATCTTCCGTTGGTATATACTTCCTAGTATAGAGCTCTCTTCCTTGACTCAGAATTAATATTCTACCCAGCTACCACATAGTAATAATAATAATAATTCTTATATTGCCAAAATACAATTTAACAATTGTGTAGCAAAGGTCAATATATATATACAGTAATTGCCATACAAGAACAAAACAATACAGCACTTCATCCAGAGCCCAACGCCACCCAGCTGGACGGCCTGGATACCGCCGCATTGCGCCCCCAGGAGCACAAGGACCCTCACCGGCAGTAAGCCAAAACCCCGCCCACAGTGTAAAATTCTCCCTGGACCAAAAACCGCTTGAGACGAGCCCTGAATCTTTTCCAATCTCTCTCCCTCCGAATATCTTCAGGGAGATTGTTCAGGAACCTGATACCTGTTTGGGAAGGCAGGTTAATTGCCGCTCTGGACTTGTTCTGTGACAAGTTGTAATTGTCATGTACACAGTGTTCTGTGTACATGTCTCTACCCCTGGTAGGGTAGTCGTGGACTTGTGCACCTTGGAGAGGAGAGCACTTGAGTTTGCAAAACAAACATGTTTCGAATATGTACAGGCTGGCCAGAGTGAAAATTCCCATCTCCCTGAAGCTATTCCTACAAGACTCTCTGAACTACAGCTTTGCCACTATTCGAATGCATTTCTTTTGAAGACGGAACAATCTAAGGAAGTCCGCTTCCGCACAACCACCCCATATGGCAATACCATAAGACAGGGGGGGAGACACCAGGCCGAAATTTGCCATCCTAAGGACGTGAGCGGGGCTATACCTAAACAAGATCCGCAAGGCGTAAACCCCGGAAAACACCCTAGCACAAACACCATCGATATGATGATGCCACGTGAGTCCCCGGTCAAGAGTTAGTCCGAGAAAATTCGTTGTTTCAACTCTTTCAATAACTGCTTCATCAACCATGACAGTCACGTTTGTTTCGAAAGTGTCTCGCCTAGAATAGCTATCCAGTTAGTTTTTTGAGGGTTGATTTTCAAATTATATTTGGAAAAAACTGGACACAAGAATTCAGTTGAATGAATGTTTCAATTTCTAATTTTGGTGCTGATTTTGCGCTGCAGCAGAGAGTCGTATCATCTGCGTATTGAACCAGTTTACCATTCTCAACGCAGATGGAAGATTGTTGACATAAATCAAAAAAAGAACGGGACCAAGTATTGATCCTTGCGGGACACCATATTTTTGAACAATGCTTTATGAAAATTGATTTGCGATCTGAACTTTTTGTGATCTGTGCGCAAGATACGATTGAATCCACATTTGAGGGATCCCTCGGACTCTTAGTGTTCTGTGTTGCCTGTCCAGGTTGTCCACTATTTCAGTAACAAGACTGTTTACGGCGTCCGTTGTTGACATACCTTGCCTAAAGCCAAACTGATCCTTGAAGAGGATATTGTGGCTTTGGAGAAATTGGGTCAAACGGGCCAGGAAGAGTTTTCAAAAATTTTGCTAAAAGCTGGAAGGATCGGGATTGGACTTTGTATTTGTCTGTATTTCAAATAAAAGTATCATACCTTCACACCCAAAGAACCCCTTAAGCGGTGTGTGGCGCCCATCAATGTTTAGACCCATTTGGTTTGTCTTATTTTCCAGCGATTGATTAATTTTACATGTATTTAGTGTTAGACATGCATTGTTTTACTATGAAATACTATAAATAGTAGAAAATACAAATACTGTAAATGGGGGATTGCAGACAATACAATTGCAAAACCCTAAACGAGATGAAACCTCACACCGACAAATTTTAAGCTAAGTTTAAGCGAGATATACAATTTCGAACGAAATGTGTTTTTTTTTCTTCTGGGACCCCAAAACGAAAGTTATTATGGTCTCGAGCTCTGGCCTTATCATTAGACCTAGGTAGCTTTTTCTACACAGGGAAAATTCGCTGAAAATTAAACTGCTGAGAAATTAATGTTCACAATTCAATCACTCAGTGGATATTTACGATTTTAGAAACATTTTTTCAGTCCCATCGCCTCTAACAAAAATCGGTTTATGTAGGCCTAACATTGTGTAATCTTACAACCGATACTTCCCTCTACGACCCCATAAAACTATCAGCGACCGGCGCGGGGGCGCGGGGTCTCACGGATCCAAAAGCCAAAAAGCCGCAGCCGCCGACCGAGTGGAGAGGGCAATAATTCAAAGCCGAGGATGATATCCACTCGGGGAGGTTTATGTAGGTCACAGGGTCGGGTCGGGGACACGGCATTTCCATTTGGCGGCGCTCGGGGCTACAGGAGTCCCATGGGGACGGCGCCGGCTAAATGACTCGTCATTGGTGGGGAAACTCTAATTTGATTGCTTTTTAATTACCCTTATGGAAAAGTCTGATGATTCCAGATCTGGAGCCCAGATCTGGTTATATATGGTTTAATCTGGCTAGATCTGGGTGCCAGATCTGGTTTGATCTGGGTAGATATGGCCAGATCTGGGTAGATATGGCCAGATCTGGGTAGATATGACCAGATCTGGTTTTTAAGTGTCCAAAACCAGATCTGGCCAGATCTGAACTTTTCCATAAGGGAGGAGGGGATTGCAATTTTATTATGGAGTTTGTAGGGACGTTCCGATACCGACTTCGATCCGATATTTGGTATCGAATCAGTATTGAAAGAAAAGTATCGATACCCCGATATTATCGGATCCAAAGTATCCATACCGTGAGTATCGGTATCGGATCAGCAGGAGATGCCAGGAAAAACTAAAAGATTAATAAGTTCGTATTAAATTAGGTTGTTTTAACTGTTGTACGGAATGTTAAAACTAATTAATGTTATTTAAAGAACTGATTCACCAATAATTTTCAATACATGTTATAAAAAGTTGTACTTTTAAACTTTAATTTTCTCATTTATTTTACGTAACAATCTTTAAAAAATCCTTCCTTTGTGCATGACATGTCCAATGACGATATTATATCTTTTTCTGGACTATTGAAGATTGTCTACTGTCTATTAGTTTTAAAGTAATAGGTCGGAAACAAAAATTATATACAAATCAATTATAAAACAGTATAATTTCACATTGAAAACATAATTGTAATAAAGTAACAAATACCCCCGTTGCAGCAGACCTGCATACTCAGCGAATTTCAAATGCAAAACAATATTTCAATCCAACATAGCGAGATTTTGCATGTTTTTGAAAGCTCCATAAGAATAACATGGGGAATGAGTATGCAGGTTTGCTGCTTCGGGTATATTAAAAATGGATTGTTTTAATTCAATATTTAGTAGATCTGAACACGAAGAAGCCATTTACCAAGTTTTATCAAGATATGTTGAAAAATAAGCGAGATATAGAATTTTACTTATTCCCCATAAGGTTAACATTGGGACAACGCACTGTGGTCACCACTTTCAATATCTCGGTAACCAATGGACATAAAGCAGTGATTCAAAATACTAAATTTTTGTTTTTTTTTAGCTGAATTCAATGGTGCTAACAAAAATTAAAAAAGTTATTTTTATTTTTATATGTAAAAAACTCTAAAAAACCATTTTTGGGGGGTTTACCCCCTTTCCGGTAGTCCGATCGGGCTGGTTTTCAAACTCGTCCGAATAATTACTACTTTACATGGCTGTGCCAAATTTCATTCAGATTGGGCCATTTTACGGCCGCTATCGTGCTTAAAGACACACACACACACACACACACACACACACATATATATATATATATATATGTATGAAATTGAACGAATAGTGTTTTTTGCTTCTGGGGGCCCCAAAATGAAAAGTTATCATGGTCTTGGGCTTAGGTCTTACCATGAGTACTACGGTAACAGCTTCTTTCCTATAGGGGAAATTCGCTAATTCTTCCCTATAGGAAATTCGCTAAAAAACAATAAATTATGGGGACAAAACACAACGTGGAAGATTCCTTAAGTTTCTAAGTTTTTGGCCAGATTATCATATAAAAGTTTCCTCTCGTGACTCGTTTAATAATTTATTTACAATTCGATTCTTTTGATCCGATACTCCAAAGTTCCTTTCGATACCACAATAATATCGAATGATTCGACACGATACCGATACCGTGGATATCGAAAGAAAAGTATCGATACGTACTAGTATCGGAAGTATCGCAACGTCCCTAGACCCACGGGGACGGCGCCGGCTGAACGACCTATCATTGGTGGGGAAACTGTCTAATTTGTTTTTTTAATTAGGAGGGGATACTAATTTTATTATGGAGTTTGTTAAACTCTTCTGTTGGACTGGCGTGCTTCTGATTTACCGTAAATAAAATAACTTATTCGTAAGGTTTGTGATTTGATTTTCTTTTTGTAAATATTTTTGCCTTTAATGATTAGTAAAAAAAGTTTCACGGCGTTTTGGGATCTGGGATCTGATCCTGTCTTCAGGTGGAAAAGAACTTAACAAACAAAGATCTGGACAAACAACACATTTATAAGAGAGTACAATACTTTATTCAGTGAGTGTGTAAAGTAAAGCCCCTCACGTTAAATAACATTTGTATAGGAAAGAACCAATCAGAGAAGAGGCAGCCCATATGTTGCCAGGGATGGTTCACATCCATTCCACTTACCGATTTGAAATGAAAAAATACAAACAATATGAAATGAACAATAATTAAAGCATTTATAAATGAGCCTACATATGCAATAGGGATCCAAACCACTGCATAGTCAAACTGAGAAAAACAAGGTTAAATTTTTTACTTCATTATTAATTCCTGTCTAATTTTAACGTTATAAATTTGCATTGTTTGTATAAAAGTGACTCTCCTCTGTTTATAAATGATAGGTTTAATTCCATAGTCCATATATTCCCTTTGTTATTAATTGTTTTGTGGCTTGGATCCTTTTTGAATAAAGACGTTTAGGGCAATGTATGCATTGTTTAGAGGGTCCAAGCCACAGGTGTTGTGTTGTGTCATTTTTCAGGTGATTTTGCAAACAAGATCCAGTCAACTGAAACCAAAAAACAAGAAACAAGCTACAAATACAAAAAATAAGTAACAAATAAAATCAATAATCTTCTTATGTCATTCACTAGTTATTTGTAATTTACTCTTGTCCTTGTAATTGTAAGTAATAACTAGGTAATCTCTCATAGAACAAGCCATTGGATCCTTATTGCTAAATCTGAAAGTATCTTTACAGACATGTGGGTTGGTTCCAAGCAAGATTTTACTGCTTAAATAAGCTAATTTTGGTCAGATCTTTTTTGCATAAAATAAATCAATGTTTCTTTTATTAGGAACTTACAAAAACACAACATTTTAATATTTGTGGGTTGGATCCCTATTGCATATGTAGGCTCAAATGCATTTATTAGTCTTATGAACTATTTATTTACTTTTTGTAAAGCTCGAGTGCATTTTAAGTTCTCTACTAACAAACATAACCACAATTGGCTTTGTCAACAGTCAACCACTTCCACTCCAGTTTATACTTAAGCTCTTTGGGCCTTTGTAGCAATAACAACAGGTAATCATGTGACACAGCCTGTCAACATTTCAGCTGGTGCAGAAGGAGGGGCTTTACTTTACACTCTCATTGAATTAAGTATAAAACACTAAACCTGAAATAAAACAAGAATACAATTAAACACAAATCACAAAATGCCAGCAATCAGAATAAAACACATCCACACCCCATGAGAGCAGAGCAAAGACTGGTGGGAGGAATCTGCTCTGATTGTTGATATTTTGTGATTTATGTTTTATTGTATTCTTTTTTCAGCTTAAGGGGAGGTATGTACCAGCGGAAGATCGAGTCTACAACAATGTTAATCAGCGCCACCCCTGTTAGAGAAAGGTATGCGCGGGCGTCTCCAGCGGTACTGTGTGCTTGCCGGGTGGCCGAATATATTAGTATTAGGTTTTTCGTATCAGATATGCAAAAGTAACTGATTTCCAAAGCAACTAATATGTGATTCTGACTAATACTAATACATTTTTCCTTATTCATTCTACAGTCTACACCGATATAATTAATTCGACTTTCTGTTTTTTTCTTCGCTTGCGTTAACAAAATAAATGCGTTAAATTTTCCTAATATAATTTAAAACTAATGTGAGAGTTACCTCATGTAATACAATTTATAGCTAATTCTAGGCGATCGCCGGGCAGGAGATATCACATCCTGCATATTATGTACTACGAATATTTAACATTATACAAATATCATTATATATTACAAATTGAAAATAATTATTGTATGTAATTTTAAAATTGATCTATTAAATATCATTGTGATTGTTTTAAAAACAGTAGTAGGCTAATAGTTTTGCATTAAATTTATTTACGTAATGTACCGTAATAACTGTCACAACAAAAAATAAACAATTTCGTACAATTTATTAAATCTTGGTGATTTATAACGTTAGTATTTTTTTAATCGACATAAATCTATTTTTTCAGGTTTTTATCAGTTTAAGGCTCAATTTTTAGCCAAATCTTCTCATAAGAGTAAACTGTAAACCTAATATGAAACCTAATACAGATATTAGTTTTTTTTCAACTAATATTTATTTGTAACTGATATGGAAGTAACTAATATCACAAAATATCTAATATGGCACATCCTTAGCTTGAGCGCTTGCGTCTGTCTCGCGCAGGCGCCGCGCTGCCAATTACACGGTGAGGGAGTGCGCGGCGGCGCCAGGTCACGTAACCTCGCGTATATCACCGCTAGCGCCACCGCGACGCAGCCGCCGCCGCCGCGCTAGGGTTACAAATGAGGCGGCTGAGTAAGCAGGGAGATCATGTTTAAGGGTAGTTTGGGAACCGAATGCGACATTCGTAACAACTCTGATTAATTGATAATGATATTTTATGTAAGATGTACCTTTTATGTCGTATGCACTTTTTAAATAAAATCAATTGCAATAGTAACATTGCACATGTTAACCAAAATTAGTCCCCACCTGAGACACATTGGCTTGTGCGTGAGTGACGAGTTATTATAAAGAAATAAGTGCAGAAAGAAATTATATTAAATACTAGCAGTTGCCCGTGGCTTCGCTCACGATAAAAATTAGCTGTTTACATTACGGTATTTGAATGTTTACATCCTTATAAAATGTAAACATTGAAGCTAAAAACAATCACGGGGCGTAGCCCGAGGGGATTTTAAGGAAGTGAATAGTCCTATATGTTTCCCAGGTTCAAGATCTACCTCTGTGTGAAATTTCGACCCAGTCGGCTCAGTATTTTTCGAGTTCACTTGTCCCATACATACATACATACAGAAACCACCTCTTCTTTATAATAGTATAGATAGATAGAAGATAGATAGATGAATAATTATTACTGAGTTTCAAATATTATAAAAATACCCCCGTCGCAGCAGACCTGCGTACTCAGCGAATTTCCATAGGATTTATTTTGTATATGTGAGCATTCAACTTGTTTGAAGGAAAGTATCATTTGAATACGTTAAGTAAATAATGTACTAAAAACGCATATTTAATCATTCATGAGCTTTAAACATGAGGAAAATTAACAAAGAGACTATATTGGTTTTCATTAGTAATACATACACTTTTGTATTTTATATAATTCTTAGTCTTTTAATTTTTAATAACTGTAATCTTGTTATAGAATATAAATGTCAACAAACATATAACCAATGAACTCAAAACACCCAAAACAAACAAATAATTCAATCTCACAAAAAAATTAAATTCAAAATTAAATATGGTCAGTTTAATTGTAATTAAAACATCCCTGTTGCAACAGCTACATCTCCCGCCAATTTCAATAAAACATATTATCAATCCTCATAATTAAACATATCATATATTATGCTACATTTTCAGGCAGTTTAGACCGAGACATTCCACCCCCTCCAAATGCTCTTAATTTCTTTATTAAATTTAAAAATAATTTATATTTTTTGATATAGTATATATTTTCTGCAAAATCTTGATCAATGAACTCTAACTATTCAAAATAAACACAAATAAAATATTCAACACCTGCAAATTTAATCATATGTTCAGAATTGTATTTTTTTTAAACATCTCAAATCAGAGTGACTATACTTTTTGGAGGGAAAAATTAAAAACAAAATATTGGACAACATACTGTGTTTAGCACATCCAATATTATCCAATATCTAAGCAACGGATTGACGTAGAATAATAATTCAAAATGCTAAATTGTTTGTTTTTTTAAGCTGAATTCAATTTTGATGATTAAGTTTAAAAATTATTAGTAAAAAGGTGTTCAATCTTGAAAATAAATTTTATTTTGTGAAAAAAACCTTCTTGGAGTAAATCAATCTTGCTGGTTTTCGCGCCTACGGACAGGTATATATATATATATATATATATATATATATATATATATATATATATATATATGAAAATGAACGAACGGTGTTTTTGGGGTCTAGGGACCTCAAAATGAAAAAATAACATGGTCCCGGGCTTAAGTCTCACTGTGCCGCCTACGGTAATAGCTACTTCCCTATAGGGGAAATTCGCTAAAAGAGGGACAGTAACAGACAGTCGTTAATTTGTTTGTATTAAGAGGTGAAAGGAGAAATACGATCAAAAATAAAACAAAAAATTAATCATAAAATAACTAATTCCAAAACAAGAGGCAGGACTTTATTTAGTGCAGTTGCATGCAAAACTGTCTGTATTGCAGTTTACTTGAACCGTGGCGTGTCCTGTTATCCGGCTAATTGGAGGTCATGAACTGTGGTTTGAGGTAATTAATTGTGAGTGATAGATTGTGGACGCGGTGTTCCCTAGTGAGGATTAACGTCCGCACCATTAAGTACTACGTTCATAAAACCGTTCTCACAATTAGACCAGTTCGTAAATATGTGAACCAGCCATAGTTGTGGTTCGGATCCCACGTTAAAAAGTAGGTCCTTCAATTGTCCTTCAGTAGGCTGTTGGGCTCTTAATTAACAGCCCTCTCTCAGGAACAAGACTATAACATCTTGCCACAATCATCCTTCACTCATCTGCCCTTCATACTTGGCTTAAAACTTAAAATACCTACCTGGGTAGGTCGCCATTTCAAGCAATGTGTAATGTATCAAGGATAGCTAATTACTTAAACAGTACAGTGCGGTACTTGCATACAAATAAAAAAAAGGTTTCTTAGATGAGCTTAAGCTCGTGAGTTTGGAACTAGTCTCTTCAGTCTATAAAAAATTAAGTAAGTTCATTGTTTTATTCCACACGCTGCAGTACTATTTCATTCATATATAAACAATGACGTGACTTTGACATCAAATCAAATAGAAATCAACCTGAACCGAATAATCAATAGTTATATAGTTTTTAACCAAATTTCCTTTACTTATACATATTGTTGTTCGTTGACACTGATCGCAGAATCCAGGACTAACAGTTTTCAGAAAAGGACGAACTATATGCGATTCTATTTTGAATAATTTTTCGAAATGAATCATTCTATGTGTTAGCATCGAACCGGTGTGATGGGTGGTCGCCCATGTCCATGTCCAGGGAAGGTCCCCCAGAGTAAACACCCGCGACCCTCCGTCACGGCTGCGACTTCGGTGGGAATGGCAATTATTTTTACAATATCGATACATCGATTTTTCGATTTATCGAAACCGTTGATATCGATACATTCGATATATCGAAAGTAAAATGTCAATTCTGTATTTCCAAGATATTGAAAACCGTTATTTCTTGAGAAAAATAAGAGAAGTTTAAAAGTTCAAAGAGGAATTAAACCATTTTCATAATCAGGGTTTGCCATCACGGAAATATATATTTTTCAAATTTTACCAGAGGAGATTTCTAAAATTTTAAACCACAAAATATAACGCTGTATATATTATAACCACCAGAAAACAGGCTCAATAATAACATTGATTATAAAGTAAAAAATAGATAGTCCAAGCAATATTAAATTTTGAAGTGAAAACATTTGATTATATGTTATGAAAATTAGCACATTCTAACGGAGAATCTTGGTATAAAGAAATTAAAATGACCTTTTTTTATTATTTCTTTTGCACTCTTAGTTTTGACGTTTTCAAAATAAAATCTCTGTTATGACCCTGTACCACATTTTATCCCGGAAGAAGCAAAAATATCCATATCAGGGATAAAAATCTTTGGCGTGAAATGACACTCCTGGTGCAATCTGCAGTGGCGGGTGCGAACTAATTCAAATTCAAATTAAATTTCTTGCCATCACAACAGTTTATAGTCGGAAGCAATGTTTATGTTACAATAATTTTGATTGAAGTATATTACAAAACCCTTAAGTAAAACTAAAATTAAAATTAAGTTCAAGACAACCTAGTTCAACCTAGTTTTTTCTATAAGACATATGTTGAATTTCCCCCCATTAATTGATTGCCTATGTTTTTTACAATGGTCTATAAATTCACTAACACTGTAAAATGCATTAGCTATTAAAAATTTTTTAAACTTATTTTTGAAAGGTGTTAAATTTTTTTCATTTACTATATGAGATGGTAAATTGTTTAGAAATTTAGCTCCAGATTCAGACGGTAAATTTGGAAAAATATTTAGCCTATGTTGCGTTGGCCTAAAATTATGATTAAATCGTGTATGATAATTATGGATATCTCTTCCTTTTGTTAATTTACATTTAGAATGTGTAAAATTGCTGTTTCTAAAATGTAAATTGAAGGAAGAGTTAATAAATCCATTCTTTTGAATATGTCTCTTTTTATTTTTCGCTAGTGCTCAATTTCTGGCTTCAAAACATCTATAAGCACGAGCAGTATATAATACTAATCTGTTTAAAATTTGTCTTTGAAAACCTTTTTTCACAAAAAATCAAAACAAAAACTATCGAAATTAAATATCGATATGCTTTTTGCGATATATCGAAAGTAAAATATCGATACTTCCGGTATCGATAATCGATATTCTTCTCGCCAACCCCCGGTCATGGACAGTGACTTTGGTGGCACCTCCGCCGCAACCCGACTCCTCCACCAATTATCGCAGAAAAACTTCTGGCCAATTCCACACTTCGCAGCAACTGGACAGCTTGACAAGCGGAGTTCGAAAGTTCACGCTTTTTGCCAAAGTTTTTCTAACATCGTGAAATTGACTGAGTAGGTTTGAAAAATGCTGTGGGGTCCCAATTTGGAAACGCCCTCAGAGTAAAAACACAATTTTGGTAAGTTCTCGATTTATTTTTTTTGGGGTCTTTGATTTTACTAAATAAACACTCGCGGTCTCTTACTTATTTGACTTTTATCAAGTTTATGTTAACAAAGACAAAGAGATGGTTGTTATACAAAAAAGTCGAACGTAAACAATATGGTGCACTTTAAATTTATTACGTTTTACGAGTATTACTACGTTTTAAAGATAATTAAAGCTACTGAATCAAAAATAAGATTGCATCCTAAATGTTTACACATTCTAGAAAAAAGAGCATGTTTCTAGAAGATCATTCTATGGAAGTTTCTCAAACACATTACCCAGCCATTCATTATAGTGAGCCTCAATAGTCTAAAATCGTGAGTTAACAGTTTTAATTTTCAAAATTTCCCTGGGTGAGAGCCCCAACCCCCCAATGGGGACCCCCACTCCCCCTCCCCCTTTAAACCTCAATCTAGTTACAGGCTCATAGAGGTTATAAATGGACCATTCAATAAAAACAATTAAGGATCACTGTACACAATTCTTAATTAGGCCTACATCCGACAGTATCACGGACCGACACATGATAAGGTGAAAAGTAAATAAACTCTAGCAAACGACCCAGTGACATTTTCAGCTTATTTGTTCAATTCTGAGCACTGGACTTTTGACCTAAACCCAACTTAAGCCGTTTTACGATTTGGAAGATCTCCCCCGGGGCTGCTGCAGAGGGAGGACGGCAAGGTGACTCCGGTTGACATCTCTGACTTTGACATATCTGCCGCAATTTAGCGGCCCATTGGCGCCACCCCCCCCCCCCCAGATGTCGGAAGTCGCTGAATTACACGTCCACGGAGCCACCCGAGCCCGGAGCTGTGTCGCCGTGTCGCTCCCGGAAGAGGAAAGTAACGACCTGCTGCTTGTCAGATCTCCTCGTTACCTGCTACATCTGTAAAACGAACGTTTACTTTTAACCTCTTCATGCATGACGGCATCATTTGTGGACAGCTATTTAAAGCCATATAAATACTTAAGATGAATAAACTTGGGCTGTGATCTGCCTGGAGGCCTCGCCTGAGGCCAGGTACACTTGTTCAAGCTGTCACGACTAGATCGCAGTTTATTCTTTTCTTCTCATTCTCCATTTTCTAGTCACAGGTCAGTGAACATCAGCTGTGCCAAAATTCGCAGATTGTGGTTTATCTACAGGCGACTGCATGCTAGCAATGAAGATAAGAAAAATATGTTGATATTGTGTTATTGTTACAGTTTGATATATAAAATATAGTGATTACTTTTATAGTTATGATTAACTGATTGAAAATACATCCGTCCACACGCGTGGCTTCCATGCAGTCAGGAAAAATTAATTTTTCCTCCACCTACTATCTATTGTCGTCTTTTAGTCCCTGGAATAGAATACTTAAGTACTAGTTTATACTCCATGGGATTTACTTACTTACTTTTAGTCCCACGGGACTAAAAGTAATCCACTTTTAGTCCCATGGGACTAAAAGTAATCTCATAAGAAATACATGGGAAGAAATCCGGCAACGCCGCGGTGGACAGTGAGAAAATATGACAACACAGTCGATTTTAATTCGTTTCTCTATGTTGAAGAGGGTGTCACAGCATCCGAGCGTCCGATTCCGTTGCGTACAGGACAGCGTATCCATTTTGAGTTTGCTGTAGTTTAGGCTATATTCCTGCATTTTTGTGGTCAAATAAGTTAGGCCTAGAGTATTTTAAAATAAAAGTGTGAATAAAATGATTAAAATTAAAGCCTAAATACCTTGCATTATTTATTATATAGGCTATGTGATTGTAATACAGTTTGTTGAAGCAAAGGATCATCTGAAGGTAAGGTTACAGTGTTATACCATGGTTATACCTAGTTATTGTTAATGGTGTTGGTGGAGGAAAAATTTTGTGTGCATCACGGGAATAAAGTACTTTTTCTCCCTCGGGAGATTGCCGCCCGATGGCGGAGCCGGGGGCGACAACATCAGTTTCCCTCAGGGAGAAAAAGTTGCACTTTAGTCCCTAGATGCACAAATAACTATTGTTCCTTTTTTACCGACTTTGCATGGAGGCCACATACGTGATCACGTATAGCTGGACTCATTCGTGGCCACCATACAAATGTATATCAAGAGGTTACCTTGACTTACCTTGCTGGCAACATATGTGGACAGTATGCATTTGCGGAAGTACTGCTGTTACCTACAAGTGGCAACATATGTGGCTTATATGCAAATAAGGTAACACCATTTACTAACTACCTCCATATTTGCATGGGAACGCGCCAAAGTTGGACAGTGCCAAAGTCGGACAGCGCCAAATCGAGACTGTTTTTCCGTCCTGAGTTGGCGCTGTCCGACTTTGACGTTTCTGTGCAAAAATGAAACAGTCTGGGTTTGGCACCTGACGCTCCCGCCAAATCGGGACTGTTTCAAAACAGTCCTGAGTTGGCGCCGTCCGACTTTGACGTTTCTGTGCAAAAATGAAACAGTCCTGGTTTGGCACCTGACGCTCCCGCCAAATCGGGACTGTTTTAAAACAGTCTCGGTTTGGCGCCTCGCGCACAAACGGAACTAAGCACTTTTGGCCACATCCCGATTTATGTCATTGACTGTACTCTCCGCCATATTAGCCACACCCATCGTTGTATTTAAACCACACCCCCAAATTCTATTGGTTGTTTTATGAGAATCCCGCTCCTCCGTCGAGGGACATTTGAAACAGAACAGCTGGATACGTTTACACGATATTTTCTTAACTGTGGTGAACGTCCTCGTGATTTTTCTTGTTTATGAAGTGGCAGTTTTTTAATCGAGTTCGTGCAATGAGTCATTTAATATAGGCCTATTTTTAGATCCGCCAGTAATCCGGTTTACCAAGACCAAGTTAGATAACATGTTTTTGTAATATATTCCTGGGTAATATTTAGGGCATTTTATTATGTCAAACAATTGACTGTCCCTGTTAAAAAAAAATCCCTGCAACATTTTTGTTAACTCTTGAGTTAAGTAAATGTTTTATGCGGCATGTCTTAAGAATAAGGAGGTGACTTACGGGAAAGTCTGAAAATTCTGAAACCATTTTATATTTTTACTACGAATTAACCAGAATTTACAATTGTTTTTCCATAACCACCCCTTTTTAGAAAGGAATTTAGACTTTTTGAGTTGAATGGCAGGTAATAACTCAAATATTTCCCGCCAACCTGGAAATACATCGGTAACTACGCCGGGATGACCTGATAGTTCTAAGGAATGTTGCAGTCGGAATGTGTTTTGGCCGTTCCAAGTGATAGAATTAATTTGTGCTTGTTGATTGTCGTGTCCGTTCTCAGTACCTGTGAATGACCTTTCTAATAACCTTTCTAAACTTCACGTCAAGTCCATTTTCTTAGTTACACGGCCGAATTGGCCGAATGGGGACGCGACGTGACGTGACGTGTAGCCTATAGCCTCTATCAATACCATTCGCCCAAGCGGCTGTTATGAAAGCAAATTTTATACTAAAACTGTACAAAGTGCTGTTTTGGCGTTCATTATTTATATTAATTATATTGATGCTTATCGCTTATAATATCTTATAAATGTCAGTAAGATGTATCCCCTTTAAAATAAAAGGGTTACGAATATATAAAAGTGTCAATATCAAACGTTAGAGTAACAGCAAACCTTAAGTTTATACCTTGTGTTTTATTAAGCATGTAACAAAAAAAATGTATATTTATCATATTTATCTGTATTCCATATATACTTAATTCTCACGCTAGGGGTACTTATTTAATCCGCTTTTCACCGCGACTTTGGATGTCGCATCCTCATGTGCGCATGCGATCGAGGACGTTACGTACCGTGCGAATGTGAATATGTATAGAACCCTCTCCGGAATCGCCGTATTGGCCGTATGTGGACGTCGGGGCCATAGCAGTTATGGGACCGTATATGCCTTCTATGGCCCCGTGTGGACGTACGTGACGTGTATGTATAGCAGCACCTTTAAATTCGCAATATAAATATGTTGCAGAACTTACTATTACTAACTAAAATTTCAAACTTAGTTATATTTTAAAAATTAAGCAGCCACTCCAAGTTCCGTATTGTGCAGTCAACTAATAAACAGTATACACCTAGTTAATTCACTTCAAGAAATTAAATTGGATTTAGAGAATAAAATATTACTTAACTTGTATGCCGAGTATGTGTTATACGCTTTGAAACTTTTGAAAAAAATAAATTTTCCAATCCTTTTTTAGCTTTGTTTCCAAACCTAGGTTTTAAGCTGAGTAAGCACAAAAATCTATTTAATTAAAATCTAACTAATAAAATTAAAACCCTTTTGCTATTAAATTAGTTGTAAATCCGTATAAGGAATATGGAAGGGTTCTATTTCTCACCATAGTACTGTACTATCCATACTATACTATACCATACTACGGTATACCGTACTATACCATAGCGCTGTAATAGAAATTAAAGAAATATTTAAGAGTAGTTTTGAGTTTTGAAACAATGTAGTAGTTCAATACATAAATTGAATTGGAAAATAAAACCCAATATTCAAATGTTGAATTGTAATTAATAGCCTTCGTTTGAAGAAAATGTACGCTTTATAGAGAAACTAGAACTCCAATTTTGTTTCTTTCATAGTAAATCCAGAAATATCAATTCAAATGTGCAATTGGACAAGTAAATTAAATCGGACATGTTTTAGGCGTGTTATAAAATTCCAACTAACATTCATTATTTCAAAGATTTTTCTTTGGTTAAAGACCTATATCTTTAGTTCTTATCAAGCTATACAGTAAAATTGGGTCTAACAACTTTCTCTGAAAGAACCCTCGCTGTAATCTGAATCTGACTCATCTAATTTACTGAAATTAGATGAGCTTCAAGCGATCACGCTGTGGACTACCAACATAAATTTGATTTTTTCCAAGGATTTTCTCTAAATAAAGATCGATGGCTTTATTATTATAAATATTAGAGATCGCCTACGGGTCGAAAGGTCGAAATTCAATCAGATAATATTTTACTACAGTTTTTACTCATTGCTTCAATAAAACATGTGACATTTTGTTGTTATACTTTTGATACTATTCAATATTTTTCCTTTAAATGGTGACCTACAAGGTATTTTAAGCCAATTTATGAATGAGAGATAAGCGTAGAATGATTGTGGCACGATCTTGTAATATTGTTACTATAATATTATTGGCCGACGGATGGGTCGCCGGAATTTTACCCCCCGGTTTTGTACACCCACAGAAAAAATGCCTACGTCATTTTGACGTCACAGATCAGGGGGTACGATTCTGGGCGCGAACTTTTAGGACGGATAAATTACTATGAATTTTAATAAACTAACGTTTCACGGTTGTCTGAACAGTTGTATAATTGGTATGAATCCAATTAAACCTGGCTTCCGACCCCAGAATTGTACACCAGGATTTGTACCCACGTTTTTAAAATAAAACTAACATTTTTAACAAATTAATTGAAAAAGAGATTCAACCTTATTAGGTGTTCAACGATCAATCTGGAATGTAATAGAACTCTACGTAGAAGGGCGGAAGTACATAACAGTTTTCTTGCTGCGTTGGGGTTTCCCGAGAGGCAGGTGTTCAAAAAATATTTTCAAATGCCCTTAGAATTCTTGAGTGGACCTGATGGAATGTACCGTTCCTCCCTCTGTTGGTGTATTTAATGGGTTTTTGGCGTTTTCATTGGATATAGTTTTCTTTATTTGATTGAACATGTTCTTCGTATTATTTCCTGTCGTTAGCCACCGAATCACTTTTTTAGTTATTGTAAAACTGCAGTAGCAAACGACTACTGCAGTTGGACTACGACTTTTTTAGTTGGATTGAAACTGCAGTAGCCAAACGACTACTCTAGGATCACTTGACGTTAGAAGGTATCTAAACCATTTTTGTATTATTGAATAACTTTACCACAATTTGTTCCTTGTTTCATTTTTTTTTGTACATCTTCCTAGTTCAATATCTTAATGTTATTTCAATATTTTCTTTAAAAAATCTTCAACATTATAAAATATTCCTTCCATAAGAATCATTTTCAATTTTTTCTTAAAATTTTTAATTTCTTTTTATTTTTTTAGATGTGATGGTAATTTATTATATATTTTGATTCCATTTATTTTGAAAATTATATGTTCAATGTGTTGTTTTTAAATTGTGTATTTTGTGTTTTGTCATGTTGCTATGTATTTCGTTTCTCGATATTAATTGAAAATTCATTTTTTGAACCATTGCAAAATGTTATGTGAATTTATATAACTTTTAATTTCAAGGTTAGATTTATCATGGTCTTTTATAATTATTGTTGTGTCATCAGCAAAAAAACATAAATTTGAGTTTGACACGGATTTATTGATATTATTGACTTATATTATAAAAAGGACTGGACCTAAAACCGATCCTTGTGGTACTCCAGCAGTTATTTCCAATTCATTTATATAATAAATAAAGTTGCTGTGTAAGTTTTGTTGTTATTTAAAATACCTTAGTACTTTGGTAAATCACATTGGATGCAAATATTTGAATGGGCACCTACTTATTTTATAGACTATGCTATTATAGATATATTTTATAAATATGTTTTACGTTTTCCTTTTTGAATTTTCTAAATTGCCAAACATACATTCTAGAACCTATACATTTAACAGACAATACCTGACCGTTAACAAAAAGGCTTTAAATATTTACATAAAATCCGAAAAATAAATTTGGAACTTATATGGTCCAAAAAGGACTAATGTGTTTATATAATGAGTCCCTTGTGGTCCGAGCCTTGGTAGGTATCATTTCATGTTTACCACTTCATCCAATTACTATAAAACATGTTAGTGTTACAATTTTTATAAATGCACATTTTTTATTGCTCCATGCGAACTTTATCCCACATGCCATATTTGTCCTACATGGCTGTATAGTTTGTATACAGCTGTACGGTGCAGTAAGGTTGTTTGTTTATTTTTTTGTTTATTTGGTTGCTATCATGGCAACTTCAAATGTAAAGTGTTTCGACTTTAAAATGAAATTCATTAACTTATTAGAATTTCTTTAGCTAAGTAACCCACATGAGACTTTTTTAAGTCAGAAATTAGATATTTCAAGACTCTTAAGGTAATCCTGGTAGCCGTTTTTAAGATAATTGAGCAAGCAAGAGTATTCTCATATATTTATTGCTCATAATTTAAGTACGGGTATAGGATTTATTCATTTTTTTGTATGAAGAAATGAATTTACCAAATAGAATATTTTTCATTTACTGTCGAAAATGGGTTGTATTTAACTTTTATCAATTTAAATTAATACAATCTAAATTCAATCACAATTAAAAATCAAATTAAATTCAATTAAATTAAAAATCACATTATTGGCCCATTAATGGCTAATATTAAAATTCTGCCTACCTCATATTTAATTACAGAGGGTAAAAAATGAAACACAATTAAAATTCTTGAGATTGTAAAATTAATTTTTAATAAATTACGTAGCATATTTAGTTCAAAAGGAAATTAATTACATTATTCAACAATGAGTGCAGAAAAACCAATTATGATCGAGAAAAGGGTTGGATTAAACGTAAAATTATTCTTAAATTATATACAATCTGATAATTTAAAATCGCAATACTAGCCCATTGTCATCGTCTCCTTTACAGCGAGCCAATGAGAACAAAGGGGAGGAGCCCGGTACAGTAAGGTTCAAAAACAAAACCGTCCGGGTTTGGCGCTGTCCGACTTTGACGTTTCTGTGCAAAAATGAAACAGTCTGGGTTTGGCACCTGACGCTCCCGCCAAATCGGGACTGTTTCAAAACAGCCCTGAGTTGGCGCCGTCCGACTTTGACGTTTCTGTGCAAAAATGAAACAGTCCCGGTTTGGCACCTGACGCTCCCGCCAAATCGAGACTGTTTCAAAACAGTCCGGGTTTGGCGCTGTCTGACTTTGGCACTGTCCGACTTTGGTGTTTTGGGAATTTTAAACAGTCCCGATTTGGCGCTGTCCGACTTTG